>JAYXIM010035373.1:0-453751 GCA_037575425.1 Anastrepha fraterculus | reverse complement strand
ATTTTCAAAGCTTGTACTAGGTGTGTCCGTTATTGTCATTTTTTCTTTTATGTACTTTGTCTGTTTGTTTCGAGTACATTCTTTACAACTGTTTATATATTGTTTTATTATTTTTCTCATGTTCTTCCATATGTATTTTTGTTTTAATTTTAAGATAGTTTTTCTTATACCCAGGTGTCCTCCTAGTGCTGAATTGTGATACTCAAAGATTAATTTTTTTATAATTTCTTCGTCATTAATTTGTTTTGGGGCTTTATATAAAATTATTCTTAAGGGTCTTAAATTTTGTTCTAATCTTTCAGTTTGCAACTTGTTGAATGCTTTCTTAAAATCTTCAATATTCATTTCTCTTAATAAATTATCTTTTTCTAGCGCTAGCTTTTCTATATTTCTTTTAGTCGCTATTGATGATAGTTTCGCCATGATTTTTTTTTATTTTTTTATTATTATTATTTATTCCCCATTTATTTTATACATCTGTCCTTTGACGTTAAGTATGTTGTTTAACAATTTGGTCAGGATTTATATACATCGCTTAATGGCCAGTGTCAAAAGCGATAAAATTAAAATAAACGAAATAATAGCAATCAAATAATATACAATAATATTGTACAATACAAGTTTCACTTTACATGATTACATTTTACAACTATTTTTAATTATTTTTTTTTACATATTTATGGTTTTTTAGCATTTATCATACTAGGTCGCTTGGTCGGGTTCTCTTTAAACGCCTTTTCCCGTTTCTTTCCCTTTCAAGAAGTTTGTTAATTTCTGCATTACTGTGTGTGCGTATTTTTTCAAAGTGCCTTGTTGTTATCTTTTTGATTTGCTATATCCTGTTGCTATATTAAAAGTCCTGTGGATGTCATCATTTTTCGTGTACCTGTCAGACATGGTCAAAGTTCGAAGAATCTTTGATTGCTGTCGTTGAATTTTTTCTATATGAGTTTTTTTAGCCGTTCCCCACACCTGTAATCCATATAGCCAGATTGGTTTAATCATAGTTTTGTACACTAACAGTTTGTTCTGTATAGTGAGTCTGGATTTGGAGCAGACTAACCAATGAAGTTGTCGAAGTTTTTCTTTTATTTGTTTGACCTTTTGCTTTATGTGGTGATTCCAATTTAGTTTGGAGTCCAAGTGAATTCCCAGATATTTAGTAGTTGATTCTATTGTAATTGCTTTATCATTTATTTTAATTGGAGCTGCGGTAAATTTTGCTTTGTTAGTAAATATACCTGTACGGTTTTGTCTTCATTTATTTTTAGGCACCAATTATCGAACCATTCCTTAACTGCGTTTGTGCATCGCTGCAGTTTTTCAGTAGCGATAGTTAAGCTTTTATCCGATGCCAGTAGTATTGTATCGTCTGCGAACGTAACAATTGAAGAATTAGTTTCGTCAGGAGATGGTATATCTGCTGTGAATAAAACATATAGTAGAGGGCCAAGAACGCTTCCTTGCGGAACTCCAGCAGTTATTTGATGAATACCTGAACATTGATTGTCATATTTAATATAGAAGCTTCGGTCGGTTAGATAGCTTTTTAGTCAAAAGGTAGCATTCTTTTTATTTTGTGGAGTAAGCCTTCATGCCACACTTTGTCAAACCCTTTAGCTACGTCCAAAAATACTGCGGCACAGTATCGATTGTTTTCAAGGTCTGATTGGATTTTATTTGTAATTCTATGGATCTGTTGAATAGTCAAATGTTTTTTTCTAAATCCAAATTGATGATCCGGTATTATACGTTTTTGGTCTAGAAGTTGGCTTATCCGATCATGCAGTAATTTTTCAGCAATTTTAGATATTGTCGGTAATAAGCTTATTGGTCTATATGATGATACGGTAGTTGGATCTTTACCCGGTTTTGGCAATGCAATAATCTCTGCCACTTTCCAGAGCTTCGAAAGTATTGTAAGCGAAACATTGCATTAAAAACGTTTCGATTAGGGTGCTGCGATAATTTATGGGAATTTTTTTCTGTCTTTTTTTTGTAGTGGCATAGTAATGAAAAGTTCTCTTTTTGAGAGTGAGTAAAAATCGTAAAGTATTGCATAGTAGTTCCAAATAGTTAAATTAAAAAAAATCCTTTCCTTTAGGTTACCTACTGTGTATTTTTGTATTATTGTGATTTTATTTAACTTTTTTTTTTTAATTTTTTTTGCAAGCGACAAATAAAATTTTCAACACAAATCTCCTCTTTTTGAGGAAAAAAATAAAATCGAATAATACATAAATACACAGCAGGCAACCTTAAGGATAAAATCATGTAATAAAATAAATTCTTATAATAAATTCATAATTGTATGGGGCTTTGACCTTCCTGACTGTTTTCGCTACCTATGACACCGCCGCATCATCATTTTTGTCTTAATAACTGGAAATCGTATTGAGGTAAAGCCGATGCTGCGAGTTAGAAAAAATTGTTAAGTTGTTTTTTTCGCTTTTTTGCCTTACACATTTTGTAAGGGTCTATCAGATGTAACTCCTGCAAAACTTTTTATATAATATCTCAAAAATTATAGTTCCCACAACCAAAAAGTTAAAATCGCTCTGAGAGAACGAGAAATGTGAATGTCTCTCAAAAAAATAAAAATAGTTAAGGGAGTTAAATAGCAGCTGCATTGGATGTAAAACGAACAACTCCTCAATAGAAGCAGGCAAAAACTAATTGATATTGAAAAACGAGAGCGCAAATGGAATTGGATTAGCCAAATGTTGCGCAATCTAGCGACCGACATAAGTAGAATGTCACTGGACTGGAACCCACAAGGATCGCGTTGCAAGGGATTCCCTAAAGAATCTTGGCGATATGGCCTTAACGAAGAATTTTTAGAAATGAACTAATCTCTCTCATAGACCCAAATTAAAACGAAAGCGAGTAGACAACATTGGAAAACATTTGTTTCGGCCCTAAGACGACGCGATATCAACTAATAATAAGCTGCTTGTAAACTTCATCTAATAAAAATTCGTATGACAGCGTCAGTAAGTTTGATAAAGTTGTGTGAATTAGTTTGATGAGAATGCTATTTTTTCCAGTGGTATTCTTTGTTTCATATTGATGTATAGGCGCTCATCTCCCGTGACGATTCGGTACAAAAAGTGCTGTTTATGACCGCATGTTGGTCTATAGCGGGCGAGATACTAAGAAGCAATTTGAAGGCGACTTTCTTTGTTTTTTGTCGAGCTCGTGAGACTCCCAGGCTGGAAATTTTTCCGTAAATCCCATTGACTGAAGGTGGTTGAGAATCGTTTCGTGATCGCAGTTCATTTTTTCCGCCAATTCACCCCTGGTTTGGCGATCATTCTTCTTCAAAAGAGATTTCAGACGTTCTTCAACGAATTCAGACGAAGCAAATAATATTTTGCACCCAGAAAAATTGATTTATGTTGGTCTGCCTAAAGAGATTTAATAAAAAATTCACTCCACCAAAAAAAAGGAGATTCGTATACTTTTTCGGTCTCATAATTATTAAGTCACTTTATATTCTTACAATATTCGCAAAATTTATAGTATTTAAATTTAGTAAATTTTTTGGGAAAATATAATTCGTTGTATAACAAAAGTTTTATAAATAAAGTACCAAACTTGGTACAAAACTCACAAAAATTTTAAAATTTTTAGTCTTTGAAAAACGCCTTTGAAAACCCATTCAGTTTTAATATATAAATTGTAGTTTGAGGTCGCTAAAATATGTATGTTGTTGTTTTTTGAAATTTTTTTAAAGATATTAAGAATTTTCTTATATATATAATATACACATATATAAAGCACTTGTTCCGAAGTCTTTCCAATCAAGAAACAGAAGAAAATTGAGCAAACTGCAGAAACTTTGTCTTTTATTGGCTAATTAGAGGCCCATCAACCTCTGATGTGGTCTATTGCGCTTGATCATGAGCCAATAATTGAAGAATTCTAATGAATTCGCGCACTTCCTCATGCAAATCCTTCTATGTGACCAACAATTTTGTAGTCGCCTTGCGAGAGCTGTACATTCGCAAAGGACGTACGTTAGTATTTCATTGTCCAACTCGTCAAACCAGTAGACGCCTGTTTCTCCTAATATGAAGTTCCTGAAATGATAACGAGGACTACAATGTCTCTAACCAGGCTTAGGAGCCTACTTGATACATTTAAACATTCATAGTTTTGCCTGACTCTGTTCTGGGTGTTGCATTAAGTGTCATATTAGTTCCGCGCCTTCCTCACCAGTACCATCATCATTATCCAGCTGTTTGTGCCCACTCTTTAACATAAGCTGCTTCCGTTGGTTTCCATTTATCTCTATCTTGTGCTGTTTATATTCAATTTTCTTTTAAGGCCATCGCGCCATCTTCTGTGCGGTCTTCCAACTTTCCTCTTCTCTTCTCGTGATCTCCTTTCTAGGATTCTCTTTGTCCATCTGTTAGCCATAAAGCGCGTGACGCGACCAGCTTATCTCCATTTTGCTTTCGTTTACATCGGCAACTCTTGGTTTCTATCTCAAGGTTGCATTTGAAATTCTGTGCCTTCTGCTAACGTCCGGTATCGAACTTTCCACAATTCTTTGAGCTACGCGCAATTTCTTCTTCAGTACTCTTAATAAGAGCAAACGTTTCGCAGTCATAGGTAATAACGGCATATTTTTTGTATACCCTTGTTCACTCTGCTCAGGAGCATAGACCCTCGCACATGATTCTTGTCTGTTGTTTTTGCGCCGTCCCTTGTTATGTCGGCATCTACTAGTTCGCGCAATATCGACCTTCGCCAAGTGATCTTAGGACGACCGCGACCTCTGCTCCCTTGCTGGTTCCAGTCCAGTGCCATTCACGTGATGCTATCCATCGCCATTTTCTGCATGTGATTTGCCATAGGATGGCCTTCTCGTTTGTTGATCTCCACAGCGCGTCGTTGCTGATATACGCAGATTTATTTTCAAAAAAATCTCTGAGCTTTCCAAAAGTCGCCCATCCCAGATCAATTCTTCGTGATATTTACTCAGTTTAGTTACTCTTGCCGATTGTGATTTCATGTTCATCTCGCACATATATTTAAAAAATCTTCTTAGTCGTTGATCAAACCCTTTATATGGTCTTTGGTATGCCCGCAAAGTTGCTCTGGTCCAGGGAATTTCGATGTAGCATCTAATTTGACTAGGCTTTTCACTTGTTTGTTGCCGTTATAACCCTCGTGCACTCAGGCGATGCTGCGGAATTTTTTTGTACACCTTCTACTCGGTGGCACACAATTAATCATCCAATCTTGTTTTTGAGTAACTTTTTTATACAAAAAAAAATTATCTTAAGTGATGAAAATTTTTATTTTGACCTTTACGCGCTCCATTGCTTTTCTGTTTGTAGCTGACCAACTGCAGCTTTTCAGTTCACGCGATTGAGGTACGACTCCATTTGCAGCACCTTGTATTTTTGGGCAAACTAAGTCAAATGAAAGCTGCTTCACCAAGAAGTTACCTCAGTTTTTTCTATACATACAAAAATATACTTTTTGCAAAGTGCAAAACTTTCGCCCTCCCCCCCAAAACTCTACTACTTCATCAATATTTTATCAAAACAAATAGAAAATATTTGTTTATTTTTTTAACGCAGAAGGCACTAACTCATGACCATTCCTCCTTGCTTCTCATCTAGCTGCTCAAGCTAGGTTCAATGCTTTCATCAGCCCACCACTTCAATTCAAAACATTTCGTTTGTGAAACCACGCGGAAAGCGGAAATGATAAATTGACATTTGTGGCAGAACCTTTTATTGCCCAAACAGTAAAACACGAACGCCTACAATATGAGTGTGTAAGCAAAAACAAAATGAGTAGACAGATAAGATGAGAGTGACTCATGGAAGTGGGTGTGGTGTGGTGTGTGGAGGTTGCAAAAGTGATGCTGCCTCGTAAGTTACGCGGCTTACGCAATTTTTTTTCGTTTTTTTTCTGTGATGTGGCCAGTGATAATCAAACTTCTGCTCCGTCACTTTCGCGCTGCTACTGCCTGTAATCTTCTTCTTTTCTATTTCCTTGTAAAATTTCTGTGCGACTCTAGCAAGTTTGTTTATGAGGCACTTTTCCTCTTTTTTTTTAATTTTTTTTTTTTGAATGGCTGAAATGACGCCGCCGGGCAATTGCTGTTGGCCACTGGAAGTCTAGAAAGCATACAATTTTTTTTTTACTATTATTTCCTTGTTTTTATTGCATGTTCGTAGGTAAGAGATACCTTTTTATATACTTCCGCCCGGTTGTAAGTACTTTTTCGCTTAAATTCTTATTTTTATTTTTCATCTGCATTTCTGAGAAATGTCATAATTTTTCTGATGATTAAGAATTTATTTTCTCTTTTCATTTTTCCACTGTCACCATGCAGAGTCCATTTGCATTTGCGCCTTATTTATTTATGATAGCCATTCCTTGCTGACGCACCACTTCCTTACAGGACATTCATCATGCCATTAGCCTTTGCTGATTCTTTGCTGCTTTTTTTGTCATTTGGTGAATTTTTTACAAAGTTGCAAAAGTAATGTGTTTGCACCCGAAAAGTTTACTTCAATACTTTAGAAAAATAGATACGTATGTACAATACATATGTATATTAAGGTGGTTCTGAGTAATGTGAGACGTTCTTTACAAACTGGGCAGAAATGCAAAATAATTGACTGTTCAATTCTTGATTTTAGTGACACTATTTTATGAATTTTATATCGTCAAAAGACAGTAGACAAAAAGATAATTCGGAGGAAAAATATTAGAGCACTTTTCTTTTTTTTTTCAATGAAGGGTGTTAATGCTTTGAGGATTTCGTGTGTGCCAAAATGGCCACCAGTATTCAGTGGCACAGGAGCTTAAAGTGTAAATTTTGCAGGTTCAGGACATAAATACACTGCGGATATTAATTGCTAATACAATTTAAACACTATAAATAAAAATGGAGTTTCCGTATTATGTTAAAAGCACAAAAAGGCTTTATTTTTTCCTGAACCTATACACTTTTTACTTAAATGGAATGCGGCGAAGAAAATTTCGCGCAAAGTTATGAACTATTTGCAACAATTTCGGAAATTTTTATTTAATGAGTTTGTTGTGTTATATTTTTAGTTATTTTTTTTTTCTAAATAAAAATATATTGAAAAAAAATCTTAGTTCCTTTTATTATTATACTGATATACTTTCAAAATAATGTGAAGCAATGAGCGGTTAAGCAAATCTCGCTCACTGTTTAGCTCGAAAAGTTATGGGAATCCCACTTGGGAACTTGCAGAGATTACTGAGCATAGCTATTATATACTCGGGGGATGTTTTTTATTGTTTAGTTTTTAAATGTTTTAAAAAATAAAATAAAGAAAATTTCATACATTTTTACCAAAAAGAATTTTACCCAAAAATTTGACAAACTTTTTGTAAATTTTTATTTTTTTAAAATAAACAAAATCAAAAAGCGTAAATTTTTTTTAAATTAACAAAATTGCAATGAAGACGTTGTTTCTTTACTTAAAAAAAATAAATTTTTAAATGTTTTTTTTATTTCAAAGTAAAGAAAATAAAAGCCGTAAAATTAATTTTTTTATTTAACAAAAATGCATTGAAAATGTTTTAAAAATAAAAGGAATTTAATGAAAATTTCAATTTACTTATTAAACTTTTTTTTTTAATGATTTCAAAACTTTAAAACAAATTCCCAAAAATTCTTAACAAAAAAATTTTCCTTAAAAACTTTATCGATTTTTGGAGAAAAAGTTTTTATTTTAAAATGCAATGAAAATGTTTTTGAAAAGTGAAAGGAATTTAATAAAACTTTCTATTAGCCAAAATTTTTTAAAAAGGAAACTAACTTTTAATTTTAAATTTAAAATGTAAACAAAAGTTTATTAAAAGTAAAAATAATAATTAAAAAAAATTAATTAAATTGATAATTAAATAATATTTTTAAAATTAATTAAATTCATAATTAATATTTTTAAAATTTAAAAAGAGAATTTTTATAAAAATTAAAAAAAAAATAAAAAACCATTTAATACAAATTTAAAATTTACGAAAATTTAAAATTTTTATAATTAAAAAATATTTTTTGATGCAAACAATTTTGGTTTACTTAAAAAACGTAGAAAGAAATTAAGACAATTCAAACTTTTTTAAATAGTAAACGAAATTTAATAAATACTTCAATTAAAAGAATTGTTTTAAGTGAAAAAACTTGAATACAAATTTCAATAAGTTTTATTTTAATTTTAAATCATGATCTTTAAAAAGTAAAAATAAAATTTATTTTTTCTAGACCAGAAAAAATAATGAACTTTTTTTAGCTTTAAAGTAAAACATATCATTGTGAAATAAATTTTTCGTAAGCAAAAGTAAAAAAAAATTCAATTTGTTTACAGATCAGAAATTAAAAGAATAAAAAAAATTTTAATTTTCATAAAATTTTGTTTTAAGTAAAAAATATTTTAGAAGTAAATAATTTTTTTACTTAAAAACAAAGGTAAAAGAATTAATACCATTAAAATATTTTTTTTAAATAGTAAACGAAATTTAATAAACAGTTTAATTAAAAAAAATATTATTTTAAGTAAAAAAAGTTAAATACAGATTTTAATATTTTTTTTTAAATTTTAAATCTAAGATGATCGCACAAACAAGAGGAGAAGCTCGACCAAACACCCAAAAAAGGGTGAACACGCGCCAATGATACAGGGTGGGCCATATATCGTTTGCTTTTTGAACCACCTATTTTTTTGAGAATGGTAACACAAATGACATGTCAAATGTGTTCATAATTTACTTAAAGGTTTGACATTTACGAAATGGGACGCTATACGCTTGAACAAAATTGGGAAATATTGAAAACCTATTTCCAAAGTGGTGAGTCTTCTTCTTATTTTCTGATTTTCACATCGGTGGCTACGACAATAAGCAAAATTGTCGAATTTGGGGCTCAGAAAATCCACACGTTACTGTAGAGAAGCAAATGCATGCACAACGAGTCACTGTTTGGTGCGGTTTTTGGACTGGCGGCATCATCGGGCCATTTTTTTTCGAAAATGAGCGAGGAGCCGCGGTTACAGTAAATGGAAAGCGATTTAAGCCCATTGGACTATTTTTTGTGGGGAGCCGTTAAGGACAAATGCTATGCGAACCATCCGGAGACGATTGACGCTTTACAACACGAAATCGAAGTTGCCATTCATGAAATTGGAGCCCAAACAATCGAAAATGTGCTTAAAAACTGGGTTGATCGAATGGCCTACTGTAGAGCCAGTCGTAGCAGTCATTTGAACGATATTATTTTTTATTCATAAATGTCAATGTTCAATCTTCAAAATAAAAAAAAAAGGTTTGAAAAAATATCGATTCGTTTTTGTTTTATAGCCGATTCAAAAAGCAAATTTTACATGGCCCACCCTATATATATGATATATGTATATATATATAAAATAAATTTAATAAATATTTTAATTTAAAAATTTTATTTTTAAGTTAACAAAAAAATTTAATACAAATTATAATAAAACTATATATAAAAAAAATTGTATTCAAAAAAACTTTATTCCAAATTAAAAAAAAAAATTGCTTGAAGCAACATCTTTAAAAAACTCTATACCAAAATTTTAAACATTTAATAAATCACAAAATTACAAGTTTTTTCTAAAACTTTTACCAGTTTACTTCTTATTCTCAAGCGAAATATTCAATATACCTGTATCACTTGACATTGAAGTGTTCTCTCATGAAAAAAATTTGATATATTTAATATAGATTTTAATAAATTTTTTCAAGTGATCCGAGTATTAATTACAATTTACATTAAGTTTTGTTTTTGTAAGTAAAATAACATTTAATACAAATTTTAATATAAAAATTCAGTTTTTTAATATCAACAACAACTTTAAAAGACTCTAAATCAAAATTTTCAAATTAAAAAATTCTTAAATTATCATTTTTTATAATATTTGCAGTTTACCTCTTATTATATTGAAGCCTACAAATAAACCAATTTTCAGAAAAATTTACGATAATGTCCAAAACATTGGACTCAGAACTGCTCTCTTGCTCCCGAAGACACTGTTCTTGGGTGATCATATAGATTCTGTGATGTTCACTGATACAAATTTCTTTATATTAGCAGCTAGTATTCGTATTCGTAGCATCTCCACGGCGATTGCAGTGAAAGAGTTGAACATAATAATGAGATCCACCCTAATATGCAACGTACATACATACGTATGACATTTATTGATTTCCATAAACTTCGCATACATTTCCCAGCTTTATTTCTTCATTTCGATGACATTTGACCGTTCACTATGGTATTTGCATTTTTTGCAAATAAATTTTTTATTATTCCATGAAATATATTTTTCATCTCTGCTCAATTGTTTAACAGCTTTTTCATGACTACAATAAAGTATTTTACTCTGAACTTTGGTATGCAATGTTTTACTTCGTTTAATGGGATATTTATATTCGTAATTAAAATGCAATATATTAAGGGTCTTTATTAATGGGATTTTATGTTTTTCATATAAATATTTTTTAATTAAAAGCCGCTACAAAAAGTCTTTAGAGTAAATATTTCCGAAATAATTCACGCTATTAAGCAATTAATTATTTTTTACATATTTATTAAATTTATGTATATTAATTATTACTAAATAGTTTTTGTCACACTGCTGTAAATTTTCCAACCTCATCTAAACTTAAACTTTCTGCATGGTGCGCTATTGTTTGATTTTCATTCCTCTTTCCACCGCTCGTTGCAGTGCTGCTGGTGATGGCATCGAGAGACTCATTACAAACGCCCCTACGTAATTAATTATTGCTTGGATGGCAAATTAATTTCATATCACACATTGGCTCGTTGAATGTGATAAACGTGTTTTTGTTGTGGTTGTACAAATATTCTTAATGGGCACAAATTGCTGGCCTACTGGTTGCAAAGGTGGTAAAGTTATCCGAACTATTTACCTCAAGTGAATATTTATTTGGCTGACTCTTTGGTGGGTGAGAGTGTGTGTGTTATGTTTGTAAGCAAATCAACTTTCCACTTCTCATTTTTTTCTTATTTGCACTACCCAAATTGAACTTTTAGTTTTTGCTTAGAAAACTTGACTATTTGGACACTTCCTTTTTAGGTTTTCTTTGCACCTCATCTAAATTTAAAGCAAAGTTTAGCTAATTTTTTCCCATCAATGCAAGGCACATTGAACAGATAGTAGCAGTAGAGCAAAAACAAGAAAAGAGCAATGAATTTGGTTTTGCCTGTGTGTCCAATAGAAGACACTTCGACCTAAAAGATATTTTGTGTCCCCTTTGCCTTTGGTCTCTAAAATGTCTCTCCCGTTTCTTTTTGGAATCTTATTTTTCTTTAAATTTCTCGAATTTACTCTACGATTTCTTCGTTTAGGATCAGGAATGTGGAGATATTGCACTGTTTTAGCACTTATTTCCTCATCAAGCTCAATCTCCAACACTTCCTGATCTTATTTACCTAAAATAAAAAAAATCTAATTTATGTTATTGCTAGCCATGAGTATTATTCACCTGTAGAACCTTCGGACATAGCTCAATAGGAAAGTGGAGTTCAGGTTGCATGGACTACATGACTCCGTACTTTAATTGGGAGAGAAGGTTTCGTACTACAATTGAAGAGGAGGGATGGCACAAAGGTGTGAAGCCTGGCCATAGGATTTTTCACATCTATACAGACGGCTCTAAAACTTTAGATAGAGTGGGAGCGGCATTAACTGCTCAAAACTAGGGATAAGACAGCCTATCAAGCTGCCAGACCACCGCGGAAGTTTTTGCTGTGTGGAAAACCGCGGAACTAGCCTTCACAAGAACAAGAAAGAACTCGATAATTAATACATATGTGGACAGTCAAGCAGCAATAAGAGCAATAAGTTCATATTGTATTAAGTCCAAAAATGTTCAAGCAGGGAGGCTAGCCGCAAACAGTGGGCTGCATATCTATTGGGTACCTGGTCACAAAGGCATTATGGGGTACGAAATAGTAGATGAGATAACAAAAAGTGCTATAAGACTACCATTTGAACTATAGAACGACACACCAAAACTGCTAAATACTATACACAACGAAATGGACGACTATATGAAAAAACTAGGGGAAGCTAGGTGAACTAATTTGACCACATGCAAAACAGCAAAAGTTATGTGTAGAATTAACGACAAAAAACTGACTCAATTCGTGCTAAAGCTCTCGCGAAAGGACTGTAGAACTATTAAGTATAGGTATGTTAACAGGTCATAATCTATTGGCTGCACATGCCTACAAGATAGGGATTGCTAACACGGACAAATGCAGTAAATACAGAGAGGATGTTGAGTAAGCTTTAGAACACCTTCTGTGCTTTTGTTCGGCATTATTAAAAACGCGTTCAAAATGCCTGGGAGCCACATTGTTTGAGGGTCTGGAGGACGTCTCAATAGGGGATCTCACAGCTCTGCTTAGATTCGCCAAAAGCGTTGACATCCTACATGATGCCTATTTTCGGAATTCATAGAGGTCGGTCTCCATCTGGTATCGCTAGGGACCAAAAGGTCTATGCATAGTCTAATGCCAATCAGTCTAACTTAACCTATCCATTAATAAAAACTACTTAATTTTTATGTGTCAATTCCTAAATATGAGAAAAATCACCCGCAGTCACCCTGCCTGTCTGTTTGTTTACTGCAGCTGTCTAGTTGACAAGTGTGGCTAAAGTGAATAGCTAAATTTAAAATAGGCTATCTTGATGGAACACCTTATACTTTAGACTCATTGAGAGTAGTTCTGCACGAAAATTATGTTGTTGGTGTTACAAAATAAAACAATTTCCACAAGTCTGGGGCAAATTTTTCCAGTGGCTTAAGATTTTGAGATATTCGGCAGGGCCTGGGTTCGAAACCCACTTTCCGTATGAAACACAAGATTTACTAGTCTACGAGCGATCACCCCTTGGCATCAATGGCAAACCTAAGCGAATAATTCTGTCAAGAAAAAAGTTTCTCATAAATCGTCTGCCGTTCAGAGGCGGTATAAAATTGTGAGTCCCTCCATTTTGTGGAACAATCGTTACGCCATAAACTGGAGGTAAAACTTGGCCAAACATCCAGCTACATATATACATACAAGGTGGCGCAAAATTAATCACTCCATCGGCGGATTTATAATTTTAACAAAATGGCATCGCAAGTCAATCATATTTGACACTTGTGAACTAGACAGCTGCAGTATGCAAACAGACAAGCGCTGGAGTGTGTAGAGGTGCAAGAAAAGAATTTCATCACCCAAAATATTTTTGTATTTTTATTTAGTAAAAATGTAATTCAAAAATAAAACTCGATGCTTAATTTTGCGCCACCTTGTAATGCAGTGTATCTTATTGGGAAAAATATTAAGATTTACGTGAGCTGGATCGAATTGAAAGACCTCAAAAAATTTCATTATTTTTATTGCGCCAATAAATTTTGTAAACTTTTTTATGCGAACTTTTCAGCTTAAACTCTTCTGTCATCTGAGGTGATTTTTTAGAACAAATATTTTTAAAAATTTAATATAATTTATAAAAAGGTCTTGGTACTTGCAAATCGGTCTTACTTTCGTAAAACTTTATATTTTTGGTGAGAGTTTTAACAATATAATAAAGAAAAATAATAACTTTTAAAGAAAATAACGGTACATAAAGAGTTTATAAACATAATTAAAATAATAAAATTGTTTGTGCTATTCTTAAATTTTTTTGGAGAAGTAGGTGAAATGGTTGAATTACCAATCTGGCACCCCTCAAGTGGTATTAAAGCGCCTGTTTGATTTTTGGGAAGATAAGCTTATTGAAAATTTGAATAATTCACTCAAATCTTGACCAATGCAGAATTCTAAGACGACGTTGGACGGTATTTTATTATTCTTCCATTTCTTGGAATATTAACCCATTAACGCGCTAATTTGTTCTCGCAAACTTTCACTATGTTATTTCGACTAATCTTTTTAAATATTTTTAGGCAGACCTTTTAATCCTAAACGCTTCTTCTATTATCTGAGGTGATTTTTTGGGAAACTAATAATAAAATTAATAATTATTTTTTTGAGGTAGTTACGTTAGCTCATCTCACCTTTCCTGAGTTTTTCTGAAATATTTTGGTAGATGTCTTGAAATATGATAAATTTATAACTCTTGAAATATAATAAATTTTATAGTTCTGGGGGAAAACCGCAACGTTTTCTTGGCGAGCCACCCTAATACACAACCATAGTATATACATATGGTTTATAAGTTTATTTGGTCGCACTCATATTCAGAATGTACAAATATGTAAAATATAGTATACTACAAATATTTTTGTTTTTTCAAATAAAAATTTTTTATAAAAAACTATTTATAAAAAAGTCTTTCGTCTTTCCTGTTAAAAACTTATGAACGACTTTTGTAAATACACCTCACCCTCCTCTTTGGAGGGCTCTGGTATATCTACTGCACAGCACGCATACCTTAAAGGCAAATCTACGGAGACAGCGCATCACGAGGTAATCCCAACAATAGATGCCTCTTTAGAGAGCAAACATTATACCATGGCGGCATTCGTGGATATAGAAGGTGCCTTTAACAATGTTAGCACAGATGCCATCCAACGGGCGTTGATAGGCCTGGAGGTGGACAGTTGCATTAGTAACTGGGTCATCTCTATGCTAGAAACCAGGATCATCAAAGCTAACATGGATAATATCAACATAACCAAGAAGGTCCACAGGGACACTCCACAGGGGGGAGTACTATCTCCACTTCTTTGGCTATGTGTGAACAGCAAAATCTTGATAAAACTTAATGGAGGTGGGGCAAAAGTGGTGGCGTACGCTGATGATGTGGTGCTAATGGTGTCAGGACTGTGCCCCAACACGATCAGTGGGATCATCCAAAGGGCGTTGGGCGAGCTTAACTCTTGGGCCACAGGATGCGGCCTAAGTTTAAACCCGCGTAAAACAGAACTTATGCTTTTTACCACCAGATACAAGGTACCAACTTTTACCCTACCAAATATCAATGAACAAACTCTTTCCCTTTCACCCATTGCAAAGTACTTAGGGGTAATTCTGAACTCCAAACTTAGCTGGAAATTAAACATCGAAGAACGGGTAAGGAAAGCAGAAATTGCTTTATATACCTGTAAACGTATGCTTGGAAGAAGAAGTCTTCAACTTAAGCATACATTATGGCTGTATAAGGCGGTTATATGACCTATTCTATCGTATGGCTCGGTAGTTTGGTGGAAAGCTCTAGGCAGAGAGTACAATACCAAATTCCTCGGCAGAATACAAAGATCAGCCTGTGCAATAACGGTCGGTGCAATAGGATCTTGTCCTAGAGAGGCTCTCAATACACTGATACACGTTATTCCAATAGACATATAAAGAAGGCGGCAGCCATGAGTGCATTTAAGTTGAATGAAGCGGGTCGCTGGAAAGAAAAAACTTATGGTCACGCTAGTCTATTGATGCGACAAGCTCAGTTAATCTCGATAAGGACTGACTACATCGTTCCGACGGTAACTTTCAATAGGAATTTTGCCACTCTCTTTCCATCTAAGGAAGAATGGAATAAGGGATTCTCTCTAAACAACTTCGACACCACAGTCTATAAAGATGGCAGTAAAATGGATTGTGGTGTTGGAGCTGGTATATATTCTCACAGACTTGGAATTGAAAGATCTGTGCGTCTCCCTAATACCAGCAGTGTCTTCCAGGCGGAAGTACTGGCAATTGGGGAAGCTTGTAGGCTACTAAACACGGATTTCTCTTTTAAGGGCAATATCGCTATTCTTTCGGATAGCCAAGTTGCAATCCAGGCACTGGAATCGGCTACAACAACCTCTTAAGTGGTGGAGCAAAGTAGGAATAGCTTCACCACCTTGAGTGAAAACCATAAAGTAACCTTAATTTGGGTCCCGGGACACCGGAACATAGAAGGTAACGAAAAAGCCGATGAACTGGCAAGAGGGGGTGCAGTCAAGAATGCACTTTCCCTAAAATACCTTCGAATTGCGGATTGTAGATGGAGAGACCAGACGAAATGTAAAATCAGCATGACGTTATGGCCCACCTACAACCTCAAACAATCGTCGACATTGATAAACATGAAACGACGGGACGCCTGTAGACTAACGGCAGTCATAACTGGCTTCTGGTCTATCGGAGAGCAAGCCGCCGAAATGGGTATCCCTCACAACACATACTGTCACAGTTGTAAACAACCGCAGAAAAAGGAAATAATCTTCCATTTCCTCTGTGAATGCCCTGCCCTATGGAAGGACAGAATGTTAACCTTGGGCAAACCGCTGTTCGAGAGTCTGGAACAGCTGTCTGGCTTAGACGCCAACAGCCTAATAAGGTTCCTAAACCGCACAGATTGGATATAGTCTTGCTGTAAGTAACTGTAAAACAAGTTGGTAACGAGGATGTGGCAACAAAATGGTGCGGAAGCGCTAGTTGGATTCTGGATGAATCACCACTCTAACCAACCAACCACTTATAAAAAAAAAAAAAATTTTATATGTTTTATTTATAAACAAATAATTCTAAATCTCGTTTTAGAAATCCGATTTAGTGCGGAATTTCAGTTGGGTACTCAAGAAATAACGTTTTTGATGAAAAATTATCTCACAGAGAGCATTTTTTATAAAAAATATTTTTTGAAAGATATTTCTAAAAATCGTCTTCAAGATATGATTTAATGCGGGATTTGAGTTGGGAACTCAAGAAGTAATATTTTTGTTAATTTTGTAAAATTGTATTTAAAAATCCCTCTTGGCATGTTCAATATGTATATTTATATGAAATATACTAAAAATAAATATTTTTCAATAAATTTTTTTTTGTTATAAATTAATCAACACAAATTTTTTTATAAAAAACGAGTGCTCTATGAAAGTATGTGAAAAATAAAGTCATATTTAATTATATAATTTTTTCTGTATTACATTATTTTATATATTGTATATATAATAATATATTAAAAAAGTACTTTTTATAAGAAATTATTTTTTGAGAGATATTTCTAAAACTCATTTTCGAAATCCGATTTAATGCGAGATTTGAGTTGGGGACGCAAGAAATAACGTTTTCGAGGAAAAATTACCCCACAAGAACCATTTTTTATAAGAAATGGTTTTTGAGAGATATTTCTAAATTTCGTCTTCAAGATCTGATTTAATGCGGCATTTGATTAAGGTACTCAAGGAGTAGTGTTTCTGAGAAAAAATTACCCTATTAAAGTGCATTTTAGTCCAGACATTAAAATAAAAATTTACGCTTCCAAATCGAGCCACTACAGCTGAGATCACGATCTAGTTTATACAAATTTTATATTCTCTTATTAGAAAAATGCAAAAATAGTATTTATTGCTTCTTACTTATTTACTTACGGCTAGAAGGTGGGAAATTTCACAGATACCATTTTGTGAATGCATTTCTTTCTTTTATGAAAACTCCCCATAATAGAAAACTTTACTTTCACGTTCAGTTATATGCCACCTGCTCTCGTATTGCAAATCTAAATAATGTATTTATTCTTATAGAAGGTGGAAAAACTAAAAAATTATGTGTACCCTAAGGCGTTAGTATAAAATACTTTGCCTTAAAGGTAGAGCAGCGCACGCCAGCTATTTGCTAGCTGCTTCATAAAAAGTGCTTATTCTTCCTAGGAATATTTTTTATACTTTATTCTTTGAGCAAACAGCGCAAGAACTCTACTTATCTATCCTCTTTTTGTACCACTCATTTTTATTTGTATTTGTTTCCATTTCTTTCATAATATTTACGAGTATTGCAGCAGGTATTACATTTCTTTATCTTTTCACGCCAACGCAGCATTTTCTTTCTATCTACTCACTTGCGTCACTAGTGGCGACACCTGTCATGACAGTTTTGATATTATTTAAGACTTTCGTCTCAATTTCATTCGCTTACCGCTCATATTTCTTTTTTTACATAGTCCTTAACAATTTCTTTTCCACTTTTTCGCTTTTATTTGTAGTTTTTGTTTATTCCGTTTTTTTTTAGCTTTGCTTTCGTGGTATTTTTCGCTTTTCTTACAAACTTCACACGCTTTCGTGACACAATACGATTTCTTCAGCTCTACTTATAACTTTTCTCTTTTCTTATTTCTCTGCCAGAAATAAGTTTGCACTTATTTATATTTTCGCAAATAAAGTATCCAACGAAATCCATCGCAAACAAGCAAAGTCCATCAAACTCTATTTCCAACTTTTACTAGAACTAGTTGCGATGCGTTTTCGTTTTTACAGTTGCTTGCGTAGTTGTTGTTCACAACGAATTTGCTTGCTTATAAATATATTTGTAATACTTTCTCTGCAACTAACCCAAGCAGCTTTGAAGACGCGGAATTTAGCAGACTCCTTTTGATCAAATTTTGCCGCATTGGCAAGTTCCTACATACAGCCCCGGCAGAACTCACGCTAATTATTTACTTTTGTTCTGCGCAATATCTTACTACACAGTTATTAGCTTCAGTTAGTAGATTCAATTTGCTACTCAGTGATGGCTCAACAAAAGGTTACGTATACGCCGTGTGCTTGAAATGCGTACTTTGACGTGTGATTAACCTAATTGGATGGGATAATGAAACAGGAGAGAGGCATGGAAAATAACAGTATTACTGCATGATATGCCGAGCATATGTTTGATTATCTAATATGCACCTATATATGTGAGAATGTAGTACATATACTCGTATGTGCATATAATTTTATGGAAATTCGTGCTTATAAAAGCATTATTCGAGGGTGAATACGGCTCATTGCTTTATTACAGATATTTGCATTTATAATTTTCTGTCTAGAATATCCCAAGAGAAGCTAGAATTTGAAGTAGGCAAACATTTTCCAGTGTGATAAACTTGCTATAATCAGCTTAAAGACACTGTAACGAAGTAAAAGTCTTCAAGAAATCTTTTAAACTCAAATTTAGTGTAATACACCGTGATGTGCGAGTAAAATATATCTGTTTACTACTTGTACACTCATTAACAGATATCCATGGCAGTACAAGTGAGAGGTATGAGTTATCCATATAAAGGAGACTATCAAAGGCCATAAAAAAAATGGACTTGAAAATTTTCTTAAGCTTTAATATTACAACTAAATATAATTCTTTTTTTAAAACCATCTGCATCAAATAAAACTTCAATACACCATTTTGATCCATACAGTATATATTTTTGATATATCGGATCCACTTTTTGCTATTAACGAAAACGATACCATCCTCTCTCAAAAAGTAATGACCGATAGTAAGTCCCTTTCCACTTTCTATTCAGTTGATGAATTTTTCTGTCGTTGAATAGGTTTAGATCTCGATGTATTGCAAAATTGTAGTCCAGCCCAAACCAGTGCATAAACTGCAAAGAATCTACACATTTAATACTTATAAAGAAAGATACTTAAAAAGTGCTACTTGCGGACGAAGTAAGTCCAGGGCCATGGATACTTCTGTGAAGAAAGTAAGACTTTTTCCCATCTTTTTCCACTAAGGACTGTTACTTCAGTAGTATTTCACAAAATTTTAAAGGGAATATTATATGCTCCTATAACAACAACAAACCCCCAGAATTTCATCACCTTAACGTAATCGTAAGTCATACCCGCTATTTACAATTTGAATGACGACCCATTAAAACACAAATAAATTTCATTTAATTCGGAAGCAGTTACAATAAAAAGAGAAAAAAAAAACGTAAAAAAGGAAAATAATTTATCTGTCAGCACTTCATTGTTATCAATCCATATTTTTACCAGCGAACTAACATCTTTTTCACTTTTTATACCAACCTGCGTGCTTTAAATGACAGCCATCGCCCTAACACTTTGTTCGCATGCTCGCCTTCTCACATTCTCCCTCTCTCTGTCAGCTGGCGGTGAACCTCAAATATTCTTTTGCTACACTTACGGTAAGCGACAAACTTTAATCAACCACTGGCATGCAACATAACCTCAAAGTGCAATTACATTAACCAGCAACAACGCAACAACGTCACAACTTCAGTTTTCCTCGGTCGCCAGTAATGCGACAAAAATGAGCGCAAAAGCGCAATAACAACAATGGCAAACTAGCGTATGCCTACATACCATTGAATAGCTGTCCCTGTACGAAATTTACTGGTACTAAGATGATGCGGCAGGCAATGGCAAACCTCCGAGTGTATTTCTGCCATGAAAAGCTCCTCATAAAAATATCTGTCGTTCGGAGTCGGCTTAAAACTGTAGGTCCCTCCATTTGTGGAACAACATCAAGACGCACACCACAAATAGGAGGAGGAGCTGGGCCAAACACCCAAAAAGGAGTAATTGCAATGCAATATGAAAACAGTAATGATAAATAAGATATTTTCGAATTTCTACATCAAGAGCTTAACCGCGGTTAAGTCTTGCATTACGGCTCAGTGGATTGAGCGTTTCCATCGTGATAGAGCCAACTCACACAGCTGATTTTTATTTACTTTTAGGTTTGTTCAATTGGAAAGTGCTACAAGAGCTGCTCGTGTTTTTTATGCAGAGGGTTAGCTGTAAATTTAGTGTTTTTGGTTTGCTTTTTTACTATTTGTTGTTTCTGAGTAAACGAAGTATTTGTTTTTTATAGAAAATATCTACTCTTGTTAAAAAGTGCAATATACAGTAATTTTCTGTACACAGTCTTATTAACGATAACTTGTTTTTTTGTATGTAAGTGGGTATGATTTTATTCGGGCAAGAAGGGAGTTATAAAAAACGTTTACATTCATAATATGACTGATACTGTTAACATACCATAGCGCCAGTACCAAGGACCGGTCTCGGACTGACAAATCGTCAACCATTTGGTACACCATTAGAGTCCTGTCCAATCTACTCGAAATATTTTCTATACTCGTGTAAAAAATTTGCCTGACGTATTCAAAAAAATACATGTAGGGGGAATCGCCACCTCAGCATTACATTTCATTCCTCTTTCGTCAGCCCCTTCGGAAAAAGTATAAATCATTTTTGAATTTTTTTAAAGAGTGATACATTTAGAGGTATCGAATTTTGAAGTGAAATAAAACAACGAAAACTCAAATTAACTAGACAATCTTTATTATTTTTGTGTAGAACCATGCATGAAATTTATTTGTTAAAGATCATTTCTTTCAAATGTTGGCTGCAGTTGCACGTAATTTAGCCATCCGTAAACATCAATTTTGAATGACTCGATGGAGAACTTCGGTCGGTATCTCGTGAATAACTTTTGTAATGTTGGCCTTCAGTGCCTTAATCGAAGCTGGTTTATCCCCAAAGCATTTAGACTTGACATACTCCCAGAAGGAAAAGTACAAAGGAGTGATATCACATAATTTTGGTGGCCAATCAACTGGTCCTAGACGAGAGGTAAAGTGCTCACGGAAATGTCGACGCAGTAAATCCATTTTTTCCAGGACCTGTATAGGCTGTATGGCAAGTAGCACCATAGTCACTGTTACTTTGACGCCATCCTCGTCTTTGACGATATATAGGCCGACTATTTCTCCAGAAAATAGGCTGTATCAATCTGTTGTTTACAATGAATGTAATGGCTGTTCTTGTATGGCCTCGGATCGCTTTTCAGCCCAAATACGACAATTTTGCTTATTGACGTAGCCATTAAGCCATGAACACGCAGGTCTTTCCAGGATGCACTGTCAATCAATACTGAAAAAATTGTGTATTTAATTGAACTGTAGTCACATGTGATTTGCTAATAAAATCCTATTGGAAAAGGTGCCTCCAATTTGATCACCCTGATCATAAGATTATAAGAGACAAAATTTCTTCATTATTGTTAGGCAGCTCTGAAATGGCTGCAAGTGAAAAGTACTTACCCTTGAATGACATCCGCGCTGTCCATAAAATTATAATGAAATTGCTTCTCTAATCACTTACTTACTTAATTAACAAGCTGAAAGGATATGTTTTGAATTCTTCATAGCTTGCAAATTCACTTTAAATACATCAAACAGAAATTTTAAAATACATGGCATACAAGCACCATAAAATCGCAGTAGTTGTCTCTCGGTTTTTTTTCACCGTTTATGAAATTAATTATCTTTGTCGTCCATTCATCTCCTGCATTATTTCAAGTGACAAAAATGCACTATAACAGGACAGACGAAATGTAATGCGCACAAGGCGATGAACCCATAGCAGATATTTTGCTATCTACAATGTAATGCGACGGTGGCGATCGACTCCAGCATATGCTAAGATGCATCAACGAAAAGACAATCGCTACCATGAGGGACGGATTTTCTATGAGGTCATTAAAGCAAAGTTAACTTCATACTGAAATAGGTTTCGCTCTTGTGCAATTGACAAATATTACCAAAATAATTAATAATAGTAGATCGCCTTCATTCTGTTTTCCATGTAAGAAACTCAGGAATCTTTCCGGTTGTGCGCTCAGTTTTTTATAGCTTCGAACAGTGTTATATTCGATAAATTAGGCAAGCAGGTCCATAGAAGAAAGCTTCGGAACATCATTCAGAGTTCTCAGCTTTTATCCTTAGCGCAGTTGAACATATTTTCGGAATCTTTTTTTAATCTACATAAATTTTGCTTGAATTACCATAATTCACTTTACAAATTTAATGAGTTACATTGCGTAAATATTCATCACTAAACTTAAATTAATTGAATACGCGAACGAGCCCCCTCATCTTATAGTTCAACTCGAGTCCCAAAATAATTGCAGGTTCTAACTGTAGTCACCATTTGCCTCACTCTCGAAAAACTCTCCTCTTGAAATTATTTGTAAGGTGGTCTGCAATTGGCAAAATTTAACTAGTTTTGAGCCGGAATTTCATGTGAATAGTTCAGATTTTCTCAACTGACCACTTCTGCGTATAACAAAACAGGCACAAAATGGCACACACGCGCACTCACTCACACGCATACATGCACAAATGTTGTCGTGTGATGGCAAAAACTTGGCGCGTTCAGTAATTTAATAAAATGGTAATTGCGTAAGGATGCAAAAGCTGCAGTATGAGTGGTAACAGCCTCCACTGAGACAACAACAAAGGAGACAAAATGAACAAAGTGATTCTATTAATGCTAACAACAAAAAATTAAGTAGTTTGGCGTGTTTGTCGAAAGTTCATATATGTAAGAATTGGCAGAGAAAGTTAGAGGTAAATATTGAAACCCTCTTTCTATAAAAATCTACCCTATTACACATACTTGCTAATTCTAATGACTGGAATACTTGAGAGCTTAGCTTCCGAGTTCCAGCATTCGATATCGTTAAACCTCTAAAAATCTCCAAAATTCCAAACATTTACTTTTATCCGAACGTTAAGCGATTTTTTTAAAGCAAATCTGGCTTTTTATCGCCCAAAATTTTTAATTTTTAATATTTTTATCAACCGCTAGTGTCGCTAGTGTACCATAGTTGTAAAGAAATGTTAAAGCGAAATTGCATAGAGAATTTAATTAAAACTTGTTCGAAACTAAAAACTAAAAGCTATACCACAACATTAATGCATTTTGCAAAAAAAAAAAAATCGTTTGCTATATTAACACGGAGCGTTATGAAAATGATAACAATGGTTGTATCATATGAAATCTTTGTCAAAATATTTCAGTTTCTCAACCTGCATTATTTAAAGAAGTTAAAAAAAGTCTTTTGGACTGTATAAAATTTTAAATAAAAACACCAACAAAGTGGTTTGTGAGGAAACAGTTCGAAATATGTTAAAAAAAATAACTTCTACGGGCGCATTGAGCGAAAAAAGGCCCTTTACTTGTCTGAAAAACAAGAAAACCCGCATGAAATTTGGTACTGAATATATAAATATAACTGACGACGTGGGCTTCTGGGAAACGACAAAATAGAATTAAATAACTACTTTTTGTACTTATACTGTACTTGTACAATACTTGTGAGGCGAAAAATAAAAAGACTACTGTGAAGCATGCAGGTGGTTCTGTGCTGGTGTGGGGTTGCGTTTTAAGCGCTGGTGTCGGAAATATTCATTTTATAGTAGGCAAGATGGCAAAATTTCAATGTCTTAACCTTCTCAAAGTTAATGGTAGACAAAGTGCCGAACGGTCTGCATTCGCTTGAACCAATTGTGAAAATACTTTGGCCACACAGAAGTGCATACCTCCAAACGAGCTGTTTAAAGCTTGGTGTATCTTTTTATGCTGGAATCTGGTGCTGCAGACTACCATGTTTCGGGCCCCGGCGAAGTCGATCAGCCTCTGTCCGTTACCGGATGTTTCGTTGTGTTGGCTGAATTTTCCGACTGTGGGACCAAAAATTCCCTCCTTGCCCACCCTGGCGTTGAAGTCGCCAAGCACGATTTTTATGTCGTGGCGGGGGCAGCGCTCATAGGAACGTTCCAGGCGCTCATAGAAAGAATCTTTGGTCGCATCGTCCTTCTCTTCCGTCGGGGCGTGGGCGCAAATTAGCGAGATGTTAAAAAATCGCGCTTTGATGCGGTTTGTTGCGAGACGCTCGTCCACCGGAGTGAACGACAGTACTTGGCGACGAAGTCTCTCTCCCACAACAAATCCGACACCGAATTTGCGCTCCTTTACATGTCAGCTGTAGTAGACGTCGCAAGGTCCTATGTTTTTCTTACCTTGCCCCGTCCATCGCATCTCTTGGATGGCAGTGATGTCAGCCTTTACTCTCACGAGGACATCAACCAGCCGGGCAGAGGCACCTTCCCCATTAAGGGACCGGACATTCCAGGTGCATGCCCTCAAATCGTATTCCTTATTTCGTTTGCAGGGGTCGTCATCAGTGTTGGAAGTTCTCATCCGAGGCTTTGTTGCTGTTTTCATTGGGGGGCTTTTTAAGTGGCGGGTCCCAAACCCAGCGCACAACCAGCTATGCTGGGATGCTTCGCCTTCTCACTTTAGCTCACTCCCGAACGGGTGTTCGGAAGCTAACCAGAGGATACGTGGGCTAATCCCGGACGTTGTGAGCTGCTTGAACCATATGTAGAAGAATCGTCTTGGCCACTCCCAAGTGAATGGCGATCAGTAACATTCCCCACTTGCGTGGACTTCTACACATGGAACCATCCTCTATTTTGCGATTTTTTTGCCTCCCCACAAATCGACCCGGCCTATTAGATATGTATGTACATAGTTCTACTTCGTTTTTCTTGCTGTTTTATAGTAACTTAAGAAGCTTCCTCCGATGAAATAAAGTATACGCCATGGATTTTTCCGATTACGTCGTTGTTCTCTTTGAAAGTTTAAAGACGTTTAAAAAACTAGGTAAATTGATGAGAATATTAAAAATTATGCATGCAACAATACTATATATAATTTATATGTATATATGTAATTGGCGCGCACACCCTTTTTCGGTGTTTGGCCGAGCTCCTCCTCCTATTTGTAGCGTGCGTTTTGATGTTGTTCCACAAAAGGAGGGACCTACAATTTTAAGCCGACTCCGAACAGCAGATATTTTTTACGAGAAGCTTTTTCATGGCAGAATTACACTCGGAGGTTTGCCATTGCCTGCCGAGGAGCGACCGCTATTAGAAAAAAGTTTTTCTTAATTTTGGTGTTTCACCGAGATTCGAACCTACGTTCTCTCTGTGAATTCCGAATGGTAGTCACGCACCAACCCCTTTGGCTATGGCGGCCGCCGTATACTATATATAGATATGTAATTTTCCCTGGCGAACAAAAAAAAACTGTTTTTTTTTGTATGGTAATACCATTATAAATATCGTGGAGGCAGTAGTAATTTTTAGGTATCATTATTAAAAAAGTTTAAACTATGATGAGTTCAATGATTTAACACAAACCTGTTGAAAAACTGTTTTAAAATACAGTGGCAGTACCGAATTCCAAGAGATATACGTCAACAAATTTTACAACAAAAAAAAAAAAATCACGAAAGAATACGAGAACCTCTTCCTTTTGGCAAGGTGGCCAAAAATCGAAGATGTTGAAACGTGCGAGAATGCAGGTCGTGGCGTGTGGCGCCGAATTTACTGCCACTTTGTCTGTGATGCGCATACCAATACACACAAGCATTCATCTAAACGGAGCGCTTTTGTATGTATGTATGCACGTACAAGTTTATATTTGTACTTACGCACAAGTAATGTACATATGCATGTACTTATGTATAAAAACAAATCTCATGGCATTTCTTGTACGCAGAAAATGCCCAACATCGTCAAGGAAAATATTTAGAAAAAATGGAAAATCGGAGTTTTTTAAAGCCTTTAAATTTGCACTTTATTAGACTAAAATTCAATAAGCTATAAAATTGTATACCAAAAATATTTCTTGATATTCCAAAATAAATGCCGTGTAGTTGGGATGTAATATTTTTGGATTTTGTTCTAATATATATTTTACAAAGATTGGAAAATGGACTTACATGGTTTTTGCTGGACAATCAGCTTTGATTTAATAAAAATATTGTGAACAAGTTATGAAATACCAAAAAAAAAAAAAATTGCGCACACTCGTATATACAATATATAAAGTATATAAATAGTTAAAACTGTTCAAACAGTTGAGTTGCTATCGCTTGTCGCTGGCTGTACACAGTTACTCTTTCTTGTTGTTGCTGAAGCGGCATTACGTGGGCAAAAGTAAGGTGAATTTATTTGTCAAACTTCGCGGGATTAAAATTTCGATCTTGTTATTTTTTTCATCAGTTGGCAGCACTGTTAATAACATCTGGGCCAACTTTCATGTGAATGTCATTATCAGTAATATATTTACGCTTGTGTTTACCAAACGAGCAAGAGTGCATTTTTCGATTTTTACAATGTCTGATTTGATTGAGCAGAGAAGTGCCATCAAATTTTGTTTGCGGAATGAAGTTTCGGCTGCGGAAACGTTTAGCATGTTGCAGAAGGCATTTGTTGATTCGACCATGTCGCAGAAAAATGTTTATAAGTGGTACGAGTACAAAGACTTCAAAGAGGGTCGAGAACGTGTTGATGACTTGGAGCGCTCCGGACGACCATCGACGTCAACAGATGACCAACACGTCAATAAAGTGAAGGAGTTAGTGCTCAAAAATCGTCGGTTGACTGTTAAAGACCTTACAGATATGATCGAAATATCAGATGGATCTGGGAAAACCATTTTGAAAGACCATTTGGGCCTACGAAAAGTCAAATCTCGTTTGGTACCGAAAACTCTCAATTTTTTGGAAAAAAGTCGTCGCGTTGATGTGTGTGAAACAATGCTTTCAGACTATCAGGACAAGCTCAAATGCATCATTACGGGAGATGAGACTTGGATTTATGCTTACGACCCTGAAACAACCGACCAATCAAGCGAATATCGTGCTAAAGGCGAGGCCAGACCGAAAAGAGCACGTCAAAGTCGTTCAAAAATAAAGGTCATGATTTCGATTTTCGTGGTGTTGTGCACTATGAATTCCTTCCATCTGGCCAAACTGTTAATAAGCAATATTATTTAAGCGTTATGCGTCGTTTACGTGAAGAAATTCGTCTAAAAAGACCAGAATTATGGGCCAACAACTCTTGGTTTTTGTATCACGATAATGCACCGTCTCACACTGCACTCGTTCTTCGTGACAATTTCGCCAAAAATTCCACGCATATCGTTCCGCAACCACCGTATTTGCCTGATTTGGCTCCGTGAGACTTCTGGCTATTCCCAAACCTCAAGAGACCACTCCGGGGAACGCGTTTCGAGTCGATTGAGGAGATAAAAGCTGAATCGAAGAAGGTGCTGATGGTTATACCGGAAATGGACTATTTGGCATGTTTCGGGGATTGAAAAAATTGTTGGCAGAAGTATATTTCATCGAGAGGGGATTATTTTGAAGGGGATGAAATTGATTTACAAGAATAAATAAAGATTTTTCATTTTACAACCAAATTCACCTTACTTTTTGCTCACATTAGTATATACGGGGAATGCTGCTAGAGAGCCAGTCCTTGGACCGATATAAATCCGGGTCTTTCCGAACGACCAAGTGTTGAGCGAGCGTACTTCTTTTTGCCATAAGAATTGCTGCAATTTAAGTCTAATGTAAAAATTGAAGGAACAAGTTTTTAAGATTTTTTTATAATTGTGGCCCTTTATTATTTGACATATTCGAGTAAATTATAAAAGTTATTGAAAACAATCATCATAATTTTTCGCCGACCTTTGCACTCGTAAGCAAATACTCGATATCTTTTTCTGAAGAGAAGTACTTCTTTTACTTTATCGCATCTATACTTTTCTAATTAAATTTTATTATTATTTACAACTTCCTATCTACTCCGGCCACTGCGATCTAGTAGCACGCATGATTTCTATACACACAGACGAAGCTACTGCCCCAATTGAGATTCTTCAAAGTTTGTTCATGAGCTTTGCAGACTGTAACTTTCATCTCCATTGACAAATTGTAATTTAAGAAATTATTATTCGGGTCTTCCGAGGGGGAGTCTTTAGCAAAATTAATTGCAGAAACATTCTGTCATGGCAGCTCTTGGTTAGTCAGGAGGATCAGGAATTGTTAATATTTTCCTTTAGAGAGGGTATTCTCCTACAAAAGATTAAAGATCATTTCCGACACTATTTTAAAGCGTAATAAATGTTGTCTAGAATTTTGAATGATTTGCAAAGTGGTGTTTCTGGAAATATTAATAAATATTAACGGGATTTATTAAGCCTCATAATGATATGCAATTTTTAACGCATTTACATATAAAAATGGGCTGCTCGTTGCAAATGTAGCATGACCCAAATACAACTTTTCTGTCAGTGACGTCTCGACGATGGTTATCAGCAGGTAGTACCACCGCTACTGGTTTTTCGAAGTAACTTTTGACTGAAAGCCTCGTTGCGTGGTTCGCATAGCCGCTGGTTGGAAGCTCGCTCTTGAATTACCGGCATAACTAACTCTTCAGTATCACGAGAATTATGCGAGACTTATTCTCTGTCCGAAGGATCCGAATAATCGTGATCGTCCTCGCCTAGTAGCTGCTTCAAATACGCATCTTTTTCAGCTTCACTCAATCTAAATAAAAAATAAATGTATTATAAATATTTTTAATATCCTTTTTACATATATTCTTTACATTACCACAAAAAATCCTATCTCGATAACTCCTCCATGGTTTTGCACTTATTGCAATTTTATTTGTTATTTTAGATAAAAAACTTCAAAAAGTATACTCAAATATCAGAAAATACGTCACACAATATAAAGTTACTTAATCACATAAAATATTAACACACACATGCTCACATGCGCCAAAGTATCCAAACTATCTTAGTAAGGACTGCGCACCGCTACGACTAGCTTCTTCGACGATGAAAACTGAACTATACTGCTTTTCAAAATGTTTAACCATATTGGTTTCAAAAGTGTTCTCGAATATACCTCTGTTATAAAAGATTACGAAGACCGACCCTTCCACTTACCTTCCAAGTTCAATCCACCTGGCCTCCACAAAAACGAGAATTTTAGGGTGCAGCTGCCTGCCTTTTATACCTGATAGAGGAGTACGAAAGTTGCTGTGTACAATATTATTGATTTATTCAGTTAGAAATATGTAACTACAACATAAACAAATAAATATTTATCGAATGTATACAACTATTTTGGGATATGGAGGACTTAAACCCAAAAATTAATTTATTAAGTTTTTATACATTTTGTAGAAAGTTTGTAGCTTTAAGTTATATAGTTTTTGTAGTAGAATGCGTAATATTTGTAAAAAAAAATAGCTAAAGCTGGGTAATTCGGCTTGTAATCACTGGGAATACAGCCGCCGTAGGTGTTTAAATTGCTTCGGCAGCTCAACACCTTCGAAGTTATGCATACCAAATAAAATATGAAAAACAATAAGAGCAATGTATATTATTTTATTATTGTTTTGGTTTCTAAAATGTAAAACAAAAGATGTCTCTAAACAAATATTGACACTTTAGAGGGATTTAAGCCAGATAAATAGAAAAGATTATCAAATTAGCTGCTCCACTGCTATTACCTGTTCAATGAGCCTTGGAAACTCTCTTCAAGATCCTCATGAAACGATAATTTTCACACCGTCGATTTGTGAAGCTGAGCTTCTGTCGCTTTTTTGAGCGCATAATAGCTGTCAGGCGGCCGCCGTAGTCGAATGGGTTGCTGCGTGAGTACCATTCGGAATTCAGAAAGAACAATGGTTCGAATCTCGGTGAAACATCAAAATGAAGAAAAAGTGTTTTCTGATAGCGGTCGCCCCTCGGCAGGCAATGGCAAACCTCCGAGTGTATTCCTGCCATGAAAAAGTTCCTCATAAAAAATATCTGCCGTTCGGGGTCGGCTTGCAACTGTAGGTCCCTCCATTTGTGGAACAATATCAAGACGCACACCACAAATACACATGTATATAATAGCTGTCAGTGAGAAACGGCATGCAATGTAGAAAAAAATCATATCGCATGAAAAAAAGCTAAGCCTTTACATGCACAAGGAAATAAACTTTAGTGTAATTTTTTCAATTTCTCTTTATTTACCGTTATAAAACGCATTCAATTTTTCAATCTCCAAAAATTAATAACTACATACAATGCAGCAACAAAAATTCATCGATGTTTTGTGCTTTCGCGTTGCCAATATTGTCACATGACACATTACCGTAAATTTTTATAGCGATTACTTTATTTTGCATGCATCGAATTCTCCGGCTAAGAATACATGCATACGCATAGAATAAAACCAACACAAAGAAACGTCACCTATCGCCACATCTGAAAAACATACTGGCTATAGGGACTCTGGGTGTTGCTGTTATTAGATTACCGTTGCTGGTTTTTTTAACTTTTTTTATTTTGTTTTATTTTCTCAGCTGTTGTCCGTGTGAATATCTCTTGTTATTTGTATGGTTATTGTTCGTATTTCCGTTGTGGAATTTTCTGTGGCTGCCACATTTTGCTGGTGTCGTTATCAGAGCAACGTATGGGCAATCAGCTTGCATTCCGGGTTTTCTCATGGCGGTTTTCCGTTCTAGTCAATGTTTGTTTCTAACGGTTTTGTTTGTATGGACATAGGTGCACGTAAGTAGGTATGTTCATATACACATAAAAGAAGTTATGAAGTAACAAAAGAAGGTTATTTTAAAAACGACGCTATGTGCGATCCTCTGAGATTAAAATAGCATGATAAACCAGGTGGCGCAAAATTTGTCATCCAATTAAGTTTGAGAATAACTTGTTTGCGAAATACATAAAAAATATTTTAAGTGGCAGCTGATTAGAAACGCAATAGTTTGACCAGTTTTGACTACAAAAAATATCAAAATTTGGACAAAATTTATAATTAAAATAGATGGGGCTACTTTCATATGGAAGATGGAAGGTTTTTCAATTAATAATAATAAATTAATAAACAAGATATTCAATTAAATGTGGTTTTTATTTCATAGACTAATACAACAAATATAAATAATAATTCAAGGGTCTTTGAAAACTTAAACTAGTGACAACGGGAACAAAAAGGAAATATTCAAGTGGTCATTAAATAGGTACGAAATATAAATATTGGGTTGGGGAATAAATTCATAGCGTTTTTATATTTTCTTTTATTTTACAACGATTTGTTTGGTGTTTGTCAAAACGTAAGTATTCATTCGATAGGACTCTTTCTGCTCTACAAAACTATGCTTTACGTATTTTTGAGATATTTAATTTTTTATTAGTTTTGAGGCTGAGAAATGGAATACCCAGGAGGCAAAAATCAACATTTTCGGCACCTGCTCTTCTTCGCATTTCATCGTGGCCAAAGCTTGGGGCATTTGCGACGTATATGGAGAAGGTGTTATAGGTGAATCTACAGCACGGAAATGGTTTCTGAAGTTCAAAAATGTCGACTTTGACGTCGATGACACCTCTCTGAATCGGGCGACAGGGCTTTCTGAATCAATTTTGATGGAGAACTAGTGGAGAATTGGCGGAAAAAATTAACTGGGATCATAAAAAAATTCTCAATCACCTTCATTAAATGGGATTTACCGAAAAATTTGGAGCCTGGGTGTCTCACGAGCTCAACGAAGAAAACAAATCGTCAAGGGAGATTAGAAATGGTGCCTACACAACAATATGAAGGAAAGAAAGGAGTAGGTTACTCCGGGAGATACGCCAAAGCCGAGAGTCAAGCCGGATCTTCATCCAAAGGAGATCATGCTATGTGCTTGGTAAGCCTGAGGGGGCATGGTGTACTGGGAATTGCTCGAAAAGAATGCCACGGCCAACAAGGAGCTCTACATTGCCCAGCTACATCGCATGAATGAGGCTATTTGACTGAAAAGACCTGAGCGACAAGGTTAAACCATACTCATTCACTGCAACGCCAGGCTTCATGTTGCAGAAGTCGTTAAAAGCTCCCTGTCAAACCATATGAAGGACGTTACCTTCGATAACAAAGAGGCCCTTAAAAACTGGCTCAACAACTTCTTTGACCCCTAACCAGCCGATTGTTGGCGGAACGGCATGAACAAATTGGTCGAGACGTGGGAAGAGGTTATACACAGAAACGGCGAATATATAATTGAGTAACTTATTGATATTTTTATTGTTTTTATTTAAATAAAAGTCTTTGGTAAACACGCTAGGAACACATTCTCCAACCCAATAGACACGATACAAGAAGAACTTAGTGATTTTATTAAAAATTCTGTTTAAACCATCGCAGTTTATTCAATAGTCACTGTGTCCACCATGATTGCCAATGACTTTTTGTATTCGATTTGGCATATAATTAATAATCTTGTGCCAGATCGAAGCTTTTTTTTCAAAATTAACAATATGGCGGTCTCATAAAAAAACCGACAGTTAATTGTTAAAAAAATAAATAGAATTTTTTGAAAAAAAAACTCCTTCGATATGGTACGAGTTGTTTATTTTTTCAAAAGCAGTAAAAATTTTATTCAAACGTTCCAAGCGGCTTTTATGTTACAGTGATCACCAGTTTAAAAAACATAGTTTTGAGAAAAACGCATTTTGTCTTGCTGCTGCCAGCTACTTGTTCTCGAACGCTCCGGAGCGCTCGAGCGCCATTTGTTAATTTTCACACAATACTTTTAAGATATTATACCTTAAGAAAATGCAACAAAAAAAAAAAATGCAATGTTTTGGGAATTCTGACTACCCCTAACCGCTTAAGGGAGGTCTTAGTTGATTTTATCTCGATTAAAACTTAACTGCTGGATCCAGAGGCGCTGTAAAGAGATTTTTACTTTCAAGCGTCTTGCCTTTTTCTGAGGAAAGTTCTGCCTCTGAGCAGAATCATCTTCTGAGAGCTCAAATTCCTGAAGCATAATAACCCCTACGGCATACATTATTTGATAGTAATAAAAACATTGTTATGATACCAATACCCTAGGCTTGAATAAATAATATGCACATTAGGGTGCATTACTCTTTAAAAAAAAGAAGCACTCGGTACTGTTTTTCCAGCGGATTTATAAAATTTATTATATTCCCAAACTTCCAAAAACGAAAGTTCTTCGGACAAATAATAAGATTTACAGGAGCCGCACCGATTTAAAAAACCTCCAAAAACCGAGATTTTTATGAATAAAATTATTAACATTTATTTTTCCAAAAAATCTCCTCAGAAAAAGAAGATTTTAAGTGTAAAAGGTTTAAAATAGAGTTATGAGTTAAGGGATTAAGGGTAGTCAGAGGACCGAAAAAATTATAATTTTCAATAATTTTGTTTTGCTACTCAACTGCTTTATTTTACAAAAAATAAAAACAAAACATTAATACATCATGTTTCCACTTGACTTTAGCGAAATTTCAACAAAAAAATTAATAATTGTAAAAGTTATCGCTGTTTGTGTGGAGCCCGTTCCTCCAGAAGTCCCTTGCGGTGATCATCACAAGTCATTGGAGATTCATCTAAAATTAATCGGGCAAGATAAATTAGTTTTACTGATAGAAAATCTTGTGCTTGATGAAGCTTTTTTTCAAAATTAACAAAATGGCCTCAGAAAATATTTCTCAGATTTTCGAGAAAAAAGCCGACAATTAATTGTTAAAAAAAACCGAAATATTTGACAAAAACCCCTCAATAAGGCACAAGCTTTTTAAATTTTTTTAAGTTACAGTGCTCACCAGTTCAAAAATCATAGGTTTGAGAAAAACGCATTAAAAGTTTTGCTATCGATTTATGGAGAGCCCGAGGGCCCTTTTTTAATTGCTGAATAGCGCGAAAAGTACTTATCGGAATCACTTCAAATTTTCACATAATATTTTTAAGATATTATACTTTAAGAAAATGCAAAAACAAAAAATTAATTTTTCTGAAAATTCTGCCTACCCCTAGCCTCTTAACTTTATAGAAAAAGAAAATAATGAGAAGTTACCTTTGCAATGTTACCTTAGAATTCTATATCGGTCAAGATTTTGCTGGGTTATTAAAGTTTTCCCAAAACGTATCTCATCAGAAAACAAAAAATAAATACTAAAATCTCATTATTTTTATTCCGTTAAACAGTCAACTTTTTATGCAAACTTTTAGCTTAAACTATCCAATTACCTGCGGTTTGTAGAACTATTTTTAAAAATAATTTCATTTATAAAAAAATCAATTTTTGGAGTTAGTTTTAAATTGGTCCAGCTCAGTAAATCTTTATATTTTTTTGAAATATTTTATGAAAATCTTAAAACATAATACATTTTTTAATTCCGGTAAAAAGCGCAACTTTATTTACCTCTTTAAAAGGTGTTAGGCGGAGATTCTTCCGAGGTGTAAAGAATTAGAAAGTGGGGCCAATTTCAGTCTGTTAAGCGGCTTTCAGCGAATTTGAAAGAATCAGCTGATTGGCTGACGTAATCGGGGTCATGACAAAGTTTGTTTGGGGAAAAATTGAGATTGTGTTGATGACATACGAAAAAAATCAACACGACCACCGCTCATTTTGCTTTGTTGCCAACTGATTGGACGAGTATGTGAATGCATGTGAAATGAGCAGGCAAAATTCTGCTGCCGAGTCCCCGGTGACGTTGCAGCCGAAGTTACTCGTTCAATTACGTTTTTCGTCATAGCTGAAGGCCAAGCCTTGCAATCTATCATAATCGGATTCTTCTACAATATGTTGCCTCATAAAAGGAGGGTCTCAAAATTTTGTGTACCCTCCTAAAGGCACACGAGTAGAGCTTACAGGTAGAAATAGATTTGTCATTGCCAGCCTTGAACACAATTTTGTTAGTGCTCCTTGAGTGTATGTAACAATGCCTGAATAAGTGACAACAAATTTATCCGTGAATATTCCACAGTATTGCTGCCTGGCTTTAACTAAATAATAAACAAAGTCATTGTTTTGCCAGCATCAGTTTCATTTATCTTTCGTGCTTTCATATTCAGTTTCAGCAATTTTTATTCGGCCGGCACTCTAACACAGCCGGCACTGAAATGTTCTGCTCCAATTTTTTTGCACAACTGCTCGATTTGTTTTTGTTTCTTTGCTATTGCAACAGTGTGGCCATATCCATTTCCTTTTCGTATGTGTGAGTGTATGTGAGAGTATAACATCACTTTATGTCATTATTTTGTTGCTTTTGCCTTTGTAATTTACCCATTTGTCCTTTATGGCAGCTTTTGACTTTGTCCCTGCAATCGGTCACGCTTTTCCAGCGCAACTCAACTCAAAGCGAATGACAAAAAAAGCGCTGCGTTCTACCTTCAGCCGGCTTGTCACACCACCATTCATTTACATTCCCGGCACAAGAGGGTCTGTGTTTGCCCAAATGCTTACACGCTTTCGGACAGCAGTGGCAGCAAACGCCGCTGAAATATTTGCCATGCAATTGCCTGTGAGGCTGTGTATTTTCCCTTGGTAGCACTCACACAAACAAACAAAGCCGTTTGCAAACAAACACGAATGCAAATTCAAGCGCCGGCGGTAACAGAACACAAATCACTCATGTAAACACGTTCGAGGCAGCAATTCCTTTTGCATATCGTTGGAAATTTCTCTTTTTTCGTTAAATCAAAGTGTAAAGCGGAAGTGTGCGGTGTAAGGTACTAAAATTTACTGTACTAGTGTTTTAGGCTGTCGGTGCGACTAAGTAAATGGTTAAGTGCTTTGCTGCCTGCCAAGGCATTCTTCGCTAAATATGCAAGATGTCTAGTATGGACACACAGATGCATAAGTAAAGACATACATGACTTGTCGACGGTCAATGAAATGCTACAATCTGCACTCCACCTGAGCCAAACAAAGAGGCCAGTGTTTATGCGCCTAAAACATCTGCTTATAAAATATTGAATAAGACAAACTCCCATCTAGCGCTGGCTGGTTTAATGGAAAATGGTCAGCATCAAATCCGATCTAATCAACTCATTATGTAACCAGTGGTGATTTCAAAGGTGAAGAATCTATAGGAATAATTAGGAACGAAGTTCATGTTCGTCTACTCGAAGAAAATGAGGTGAGAAAAACAATAACCAGGCTTAAAAATGAAGAGGTGCTTGGAGCTGATATTCCCATATCGGGTCTAGTCAAAAGTACTGTGTGAGTTTGAAGCTTTTTAGGAACCGACGATATTTGTCTGCGTTCCCACAACAATCAGTTCTACGTTATCGGAACGAGCCGGATACATATCTGGCAATGGACTGTCACTTCAGCAGCATTCAACGTGCATATATTTATGCTATTACAAATACAATAACAACTATGATATATGTCTGGTCTCGCACAAAAATGCTCATATTCATTCGCAGCCCAGAAGGGTTTAAAAGATCCCAATGCCAAGTCAGTTGTTTAATACGGATGCGGGACTTGAAATACGTCTATGCTCGACATACCTAACCTACGAGTTTTTAGTAACCACATCCCTCAAAGGATTATGCGCATTTTTTAACTAAACACTGTCACCAACAACAATCTCTATGTGAAGTCAAAACAAATGCCAGCCCATCTAGAAACTCGGCTTCGGAGGTGGAAATGGACAGGCCATACTTTATACGGAAACCCAATGGAGACATCTCTAAAGCAGCTCTAAACAGGAACCCAAAAGGAATTCGCATTTACGACATCATAATGCTTTATGTTGTAGGAGCATAAAAATTCCCCATGCACGTGCAGAGAATGTTGCTGAAGTGACAGTCTTTCACCGAATATAAATCCGGGTCGTTCCGCTAGCGTAGAACCGGCTGACATGGGAGCGAACCCACAAGGAAGTCGCGTTTAATTTAAATTGTGTATGGAGATCCTTTGTTTCATATAGAAGCGATGGGAAATATACACACTGTAGTTTCAGACCTGGTAGATCCCTCAAAACATGAAATGCACCAAGAATTCATTGTCTTTAGAGCCGACGACGCCTGCGAAACCTATTCCTGTGAAATAACGGTTAGCGCTACAATCAGCTCCATCAAAAATGAAAGGGGATACACAGAGTAGGCAGTAGCATGAAGTTATCCTACTTAAAGAAGACAAAGGAGTTCAGCGATGAACGAGGATAATACAAAGTACCTTCGGACAATTCACAAGGAGTTCTAGGAAAAAATAAGCGACCAGATGTTTTCGTTTGTTATCCGCTAGAGGAATCCGCTAGAGGCTTTGTTAGAAAAGGGTTTCAAGCCATTTCTTTATTAACAGGACGTCTCGTGAAGCAAAACATGGCATGGCTGAGCAAACACTATAGGCACCCCCACCGAAAATTGGAGGAGGAGCTTGACCAGAAACCCAGCAAAAATGTACTTATATATTAGGGTGGCTCTTAAAAAAGTTAAATGAAAATTTTTTTAGTCTCACGTTCTCAGTCGGTAATATCATGGTCAAAGAAATCACATATAAATTTTGGTACCAATTGGAGACAATTAAGGCATGTCGTACAGTGGTCGAAGTGCAGATTAGCCCACGAAGGCTCAGAAAATTAACATTTTTTATCTTAAGTCTTAGAATATCTTTTTACTGAAAACTCCAAAAGAAAAGTAGGTTTTCAGTTACAATTTTCTGATTATTTGAATTTTTTGTAACCGAAACAAATGTAAATATGTTTATTATGTATCTTACATAATTGTAGTTTCTTGAAAAAAGTAAGAATATTCTATAACTCGAAATCTCTTTTCTTTCGTTAATGTTGATTCGAGTTATAGAAACTTAGCTCAGGTACCAGCCCTAAAATGCCGATTTACTCTCTTCAAAAATATATGCAAATAAATTAAAATTTCGTTGAAAAATAATTATTATAGTTAGATTAGATTGGGGTACATTGTCTGGTCAGCAATGATGTCGCATGGTATCCAGTGTTGAAATGCGCCTAGGAGAGAGTTGGCTGTAGTTATGAATCAACTTCTTCGTATGTAATGGCATATGTTAAGTAGGCGGTACTCCTACTAATAATTATGTAAATATAAATGATGTGATGTAATATAAATTATGTTTGATGTTTTTTTTTGTAAATGTGGTGTTCTAAATATATTATGTTTATATATACACATACATAATAGGGATGTGCTTTTTCTTCTTCTGTATTATCAACTTCTTAATACAGAATGTAAGCGATCACAGTAATAAATTGTTCATTAATTTTAATACAAATGTCATAAGTAATTCTTTCTTCTTTTTTACATTTAACAAAACTATAAAATGTTATTATAGATATAATGTTATGGTAATTGTCTCTGCTTCGTGCTGCTTCAACCAATTGCCTAATAGTCAAGACATTTGCTTCCTTCCAATTCCTCGTTTGTCTTCGATTTTATCGCACAATCAGTTGCAATAACTCGTATTTAGGACCACGTATAATATGACTAAAATATACGGTTTTGCGGCACTTTATCGTTAATAACAGCTCTCTATCCTTTCTAAGTTTCACTAAGACTTCTTTGTTACTAACTTTGTCTGTTCTCGATATTTTCATCATCCACCGATAGCGGCATATCTCAAATGCCTCTAATTTATTCATACTCGTAATCGTTATTGTCCATGCCTCCACACCGTACAACAAAACAGACCAAACGTAACATTTAAGGTACCGAAGACGAAATTTCATGTTCAAGCTTTTATTGGAAAGAACTTTCCTGTAATTGAATAAAGCTTCCCCCGCTACTTCAATCCGACAGCAAATTTCTCTGTCATTTGTCCATGTTTCGCTGAGACAATAGCCAGGGACTTAAATTGGGATACTCTTTGGGTCGGATTGTCACATACATACATACATAAATGTTTGCATTGGTGATTTGTTGAGAGTTTTTTGAATCAACCATGAATTTGGTTGTTTGGGTGTTAATACTTAGGCCGTATTATAGACTTTTTCCGCTGACTTCTTTAAGGAGATATTGCAGGTCATTAATTTTGTCAGGCAATATTGACCACAATATGTTATTTATTATTTCGCTGTTGACTTTTATTCCTAGGTTGACAGATGCCAAAGCTTCTTCAAGTATATAATGCAAGTATAAATTGAAGAGCATTAGTGATAAAACACATCCTTGGCGAACTCCTTTTTTGATTGAAACATCACTTGTCACATCATTTTGTAGTCTCTCGTTCGCAGTTTGGTTCTAATACAAGTTGGAAATGCACCTTATTTCTTTTTCCTTAATGTCCATTTGCCTTAAAATGTCAAATAGTTTTGTGTGCAGTACCTTATCAAAAGCCTTTTAATGGTCAATGAAGCATATGAAAATATCTTTCTGGACGTCTTTACAGTTTTGTACTATGTTAGGACTTGAAGGCTAAACAAAGCTTCACGTTTCCCTTGTTTCAATACAAATTGTGTACGACCCATTGATTGTTCCCATTTTGTAAATAAACGGTTGTGAAGGATCTTTAGAAATATTTTCAGGCTATGACTCAATAAACTTATGAGACGATAATCATCGCATTTGTTAGCTCTGGATTTTTTAGGCAACGGCACTTTTTTTAGTTTTTACGATTCAGGGACTTTCGGGATTTTCGGTATTCTGGAATCAGTCACGAGAGTTTGATATTTATTATTTCAACTTAACTCGAAAAAAAGGCTATAATAAATAAGTAAAGAGACATTTTTATTTAAAGTGTACACTTTTTCAGTAACAACAAAACAAACGCAATGGTTAAATTTAGATGCATTTAGTAATCCTTTAGTGCGTACATGTCTCATAGTCTCACAAACTAATTCAAGGTCTCACAAATAAAATAAAGTCTCACAAACTAATTTAAGTTCTTGGAGAAAGCTCTGTGAAAAAAACAGAAAAAATCAAAAAGCAAATTGAAATACAAATTTTGTGATTGAAAATATTTTTTAATCTGGTGCAATTTATGCGGGATAAGCGGAAAGTAGTGGGCTACTCATTTAAAAACTCTTGTATGTAAGTCAAAGTCACAGTTAAAGCATCAGTAACCGTGCTATTCTATCATCCGATTGCTGCGGGTTCGAAACCCCAGCAAAAATGAAATATTAAAAAATGTATATGTAAAAGCTGATGAATGTATAATATTTCTGCATTACGGAGATTTTTCTCAAAAGAACCATCTGCTCTTTTAAGCCAGAATTGAACTGCATCATATAAATTTTTATTTTTATTTCCGGGGCTTGAACGGAGGTTTTTGGAATGCAATGTTCAGCGTCTAGCCATGTGGGTACTAGGCCATGAGTGTTTAGAATTTTGGGTACATTATGCACAGCGCTTTTAGAAATGTAATCTCTTTTATGCTTTCCTTTATTTTTTCATTTAACGAAACTTACTTTTTATCCAGTTTATTCACCACTTTTGGCTGGCAGGCACTTTTTACAACAGAGGCATAGAAATGCATAAATTGCTTTTAAAACAAAAAGTTCAATTATATGCATATTTACTGAAATCCCAAAAATCTTGTGAATGGCGGATCTCTCTCGAGTTTCGGCACTGAAAAAATAGTGAAAGACTTGGACTCCGGGATTTCGAGATAAATGATGAAATCCCGCAAATCTCGGAATTGTTGCAAAATAATCCCTTTAGTTTCGGTGTTTAAAAAATCCCAGCATTTCGGAATAACTGACGAAATCCTGAAAATATCGGGATTGTTGGAAAACAATCCCGTGAGTTTCGGCACTTAAAAACAACGGAAAAACTTGGACCCCGGCATTTCGGAATAAATGATGGAGTCGCGAAAATCTTGGGATTGTTGGCAATAAATCCGTTGAGTTTCGGCACTTAAAAATTACTGAAATAACAGGACCCCATATTTCGGGATAAATTATGAAATGCCGCAAGCATCGAGATTGTTGAAAATTAATTCCGCAAGCCTTGGAACATAGAAAATACCGAAATACTTCTGCCCAGCGAAGTCGGGAGTTCGGGATTAACATCTCTAATACATGTATATATCAAAATAAATATATATTTATCATATACGGCGGCCGCCGTAGCCGAATGGGTTGGTGCGTGACTACCATTCGTAATTCAGAGAGAGAATCTCGGTTCGAATCTCGGTGAAACACCAAAATTAAGAAAAACATTTTTCTAATAGCGGTCGCCCCTCGGCAGGCAATGGCAAAGCTACGAGTGTATTTCTGCCATGAAAAAGCTCTTCATAAAAATATCTGCCGTTCGGAGTCGGCTTGAAACTGTAGGTCCCTCCATTTGTGGAACAGCATCAAGACGCACACCACAAATAGGAGGAGGAGCTCGGCCAAACACCCAAAAAAAAAGGATGTACGCACAAATTATATATATAAGTATATCATCCGCAATACATATTTGGTATTTATCAAAAAATATATTTAAAAAAAATGCATACCACTTTGCAGCTTTGTTAACGATATAAAATACTTCTCAAATTATTCGCTGGGTTATTAGAGATTAAAGAGATTAAATATTTCGCTTGGTACAAATTTCCTAAAAATTAAAGAGATTGTTGGCTTCTGGTTCTGCGCCACAAATTATGCCTCAGCAACAGGATGTTACGTTTACAGCTGATAAAAGCTTTCCGCTTTAGTGCTCTATGATTGCTTAACTGTGTATGGGTGCAGGCAAGCTTTCAACAGTTTGCAAGCTTTGTGCTTTCTAATGAAATTTTTGAGGCTTTCTTTTGCCATTTTTAGACATTTTATTGTTTTTTTTTTTAACAATTCATGATTTTTGCTTCTTGTAATAAATGTGAAATTGTCTGTACTGTCAACTGGATTACTGGTAATAATTATTTTATGTTTTTAATGTTTCTTCTTTCCTTTTCCAAACCAAACAAAAACAAAAAAAAAAAACTAACCAAAAAAAAATGTTAATAATTGTGTACAATTTCGTTGCTCCGTTTCGTTCGTTCGTTCGTTCGTATGTGCACAACAACACCAACTATGTTCCATGTGCGTATGTGTATGTGTGCGTATTAATATTTATTAACGTTTGCTGGCTCAAAAATGAATTGATGACGCGCACACCAGATATCGAGGTGACATATCGCATACCACCTGGCCATCATCATCATGGCAGCAAGAAGATACAACGAAATCCGCTCAGAAATCTGGATCTCGATTTTAAATTCGATGTTAATTCGTTTTAGCTACCTACCACCAAAGCAACTACACAAATCGGTGTGTGTGGTGAGAGTTGAAATTTCTGAAAAAATATATTTAAATTATTCAAAAGATTTGTTGCATACTCATATATGGGCTTTTTACTATTTACTAATCTCAGAATTGTTAGCTACTTACATACATACTACATATATTCGATGTAGATAAAATTATATAAACGTGAAATTGCAGTTTCTTAAGCATGCCCTTGCGTACGTATATACTCGTGTATGTATGTATGTGCATAAAAAACTAAACATAGTTACATAGATTGATGACTAAAATTAACAATCTCACTATACCATCTGAGTGTCGTTTTCAATTGTTTTGTTGTGCATTTTAGCAACATTTAACATCGTTGCAGAATTTTTTTTCTAGAGTTTGCACGTTTTTTCCTCAATAAATTAATATTATTTGCGTTCGATTTCTAATTCTGCATGCAATTTTATATTATTTAAATATAACCTAATTGGCAAACATTGATTTCTCTCTTTGTCGTTTCCGTTTGTTAAATTTAAAAGCTGTTGCAGTGTTGCCAAATGGTTATACCGAGGCTACCTATCAGTGTTTACAATCTGTTATTAGTGTTGGTATTGGTAGCAGCGAATTTCTCTTTCATATTTTTCCACTTTCTCTCACCAACATAGACGCATAACATTTCTCGCTATTTGTGTACATTTTCCGCCGCGCAAATACTTACATACTCGTATATACTCTCTTTCTGTCATCTCTTTTATGTAATGGTTGGTGTTTAGTATTTTCACAATTCCGTATCCTTCCCGTTACATATTACCTACATTATAATTCCGCTGTTTATTTATGAAGCTCCTCTATATGTTAGCTTCAATTATTTTTTATTTAATATTTCTTTTAAACAACTGAAATTTTCCTGAAACTTAATATCTAACAATGATTATTGATTTATTTTTTGCAGGTAAATATCTACTAATATATGGCATTTTTTGAAAATTACTTGCTGCAAAAGGTATGTATACTGTTTAGAATTTCTATAACTTAACCGACTGTTAATGGGAAAAGCTCACCTGCTAAAAGAATAACATTTGACGGTAGACACCTATACAGAAGTTGAATCTTCTTAGGGGAAATTTGAGTAAAAGGAATTTCTGTTACAGTACAAATTCTGCATATGAATATTTCGCCAAAATGAATTAGTTCGCTGGTGACTACATCCTTACTAGTTCAAAATTAGTAGAAGTGTTAAGAATTATTAAATTTTACTTTGATTTCCCTAGAAATACTAATGTTTTATTTATGTTTATGATTTTATATTTGTATTTTATTCAATATTTAATTAAAGTGCAATAACATACAAAATGCGGCCGCCGTAGCCGATGGTTTGTACGTGACGTTCGAAACTCCGTGAAAAACCAAAATAGAGATAAAAAATATCTGGCGTTCGGGGTCGACTTAAAACTCCAGGCCCCTCCATTTATAGCGAAATATCAATACGTACACCAAAAATTGGAGGATGAGCTCTAAAAAGGGAGTAACCGCCAATTATACATATACATAAAACATAAAAAAGTCATGAATGCAATTATATTCAGTAAAAAATTCTTTGAACGTACAATGTTAAGAATAATTTTCAAGTTAGAATATTTTCTACCAAAATTGTGGTAGCAGTAATTTGAAAGATTTGGTCTTTTTAGTGTTAAACTTCTCGGTTACCCGGAAAATATATTTCATTAGGGTTATTAATACTCAGAGAGGGCTGTTAATACTTGGAGAGGCTATATTAGGTCATGTGTGGGCTATGTATTAGCTCGGCTAGCACTGGACTGTTCAGCCACGCATGGGTAGCAGACGCTCGATAGGTTAACCAATTAAGCATTAATTTTCGACTACGGGGTCATAACCGAGAAGTACATATTAGACTTCCGACCGGAGGATGACGGTAGAATCATCTCAGTACCTACTCTTCGTTTATTGCATTTTTACTCTCATTGCTTAATTGAGCTGGTGGAAATAGTCGACTGCCGTATTTTATAATCAGCATGAAGCGATTACTACAGTAGTAGATAGGTAGGTAGGTATAGTGGTTGTCGTCTAACACACCTAGGCCTGCTGTAGACCTATTGTGATACCACCGGGGCTGTCTCCTCTCCTCACTCTACATCGTCCTCATTGAACCAACCTGTGGCTTTGATATATCTAACAAGACTTGTTATTTTTATATTGGCTACTTCTGCCAAGTTATTCAGGGAGTTTTTTCCCAAAATATTGAACTATCTTCTATCCAGAGCCAAGCACCCGCATAGCAAGTGCTCTATAGTCTCTTTTTCTTCGATGTCGTTACAGCTTCGACAATAGTCGTTATAGGGCGCTCCCAGTTTGCTGGCATGCCTTCCAATCAGACAATGCCCTGTTAGGACTCCGAGAAGATTTCTCATATTTTTCCTGTTTAGTCTCAACGGTCGGCTTATGCGGCCCATGTTCCATTCCGACCACGTCATTCTACTAGTTGCACAGGTCAGGGACTGAGACCATAGCCTGTTGGCAGCACTGATAGTTTGTTTATCTATAAGCATCTTACAAGTTGCTAAAGGTATAGATATGTTTGCTGTAGACTCAAAACATTAATCCATTCCCTTTACCGCAAATATCCATTGCAGAGACCGGACCTTTTGATGATGAAGGTGATTTGTAATCACTTAGCAAACGGTACAAACCATTGTCAAATAGTGATAAAGATTAAAAAATGTAAAGCTATATTACTTTTCAATAAAATGAAAGTAATTCAGTTTGTATATCATTAAGCTTTAATATAAATTTCTTTCAGATATTCCGAGTAATATTTTAAGCAACCTATTTATTTGAATTTCTGCAAATTTTAAGTTAATTATAACTCGTTGATTTAGATTTATGCGATTTTAGAAAATTACCTAACGCATCCTTATTTTTTCAAGGCAAGTAAAGCCGTTTTAATGCACTTTTCTGTAGAACATATGCACCGCATAAAACGAGACCTTACATTGATCTATTTTGGGAATAGGTATACTCGTACTTTCATAATTATATAAATGTAATGGTGTTGAAATTAGAAAAATTAGAAAACCACATTTTTGCCAACTTTTATTTTGAAGCAGTTTATGAAAAGCAGTCATATTAAAAATAAACCCATGCCGCAGTCATGATTTTAAATTCATTGCAAGCTAACCAGTCCTGAGGTAGTGAATTTCTGTGCCGGGTTGTTTTAAAAGCAAAAGAGAGAATCTCCATACTACCATAAAAAAGCTTTTATATAAAAGAGAACAGAGGCGTTTTTGAAGGCCACTAAGGCCATTAAGCAGAAAAGCTTTTTTCAAGCATAAGAACAGGTGGTCATCCTCAAAATGGGACAGAGCGAAAGGGAACAAAAACGTCAAAATTAAAATAAGTAGTAGAACTTAAATAAATGAATTGTAGCTGCTAATACACCGGAAAACAAAAACAGCAAATAGAATACATTTGATAAATTAGTTGAACTTATTTCACTTAAGAACTTAGTTTACTTCAGTCCCGCCTACTATTGGGTTGGCAACTAAGTAATTGCGGATTTTTCTAGAAAATAAAAGACAATTTTTTCATGGAACTAAATAACTTTATTTTGTAATGGATTGCCGATTTGGATCAATGACCTTTTGCCATCTTTCAGGCAGCATCATAACCTCACGTTCCTAAAACACCTGTTAGCAGTTAGCATAAAACTGAATCAGGTACGCTTTAACATCATCATCATTATTCAAACTTTTACCATTCAAGAAGTTTTGTGAAGATCGAAACAAAAGTAATCAGTTGGTGCAAAGTAAGGACTATATGGCGGATGTGGCAAAACATTCCAACCAAGCTCCAATAATTTTTGCCGAGTGGTCAAAGATGGGGTTGCCCTTGCATTGCCATGATGGAATACAATACTTTTTCGATTTGTCAAGTCGGGCCGCTTTTCTTCAACTGCATTGTTTAATTTCGTTAGTTGTTAATTGATCGTTCGGTTGGGTGGTAAGAGTTCAAAGCAGACAATTCCTTTGTAATCACACCGAATTGATAACAAAATCTTCTTTTGATGAATATCAGCTTTTGATGTTGTTTGAGTTGGTTCACCTGGCCTGCCCCAGATATTTTTCGCTTGATATTGTTTTAAATAACCCATTTTTCAACGCCAGTTATCAGACGTTTTAAAAATGGATAATTTTCATTACGTTTCTTTAGCAAATCGCAGCCGTTAAAAGCGTTTCTTTCAGTTCGTAAGAAACTCATGTATCGAGTTCTTGAGCATAGCCAAGTTATTTTAAGTGATTTTCAATGCATGTATGTGGTACATGGACCTTCTCTGTGATCTCACGTGTTGTACTGCGATGATCCGAATCGATTATTGCTTTGATTAGGGCATCATCAACTTCAACTGGACGACCATGGACGACCAGAGCGTTTTTCATCTTTGAGTGAAAAATCACCAGACGAAATTTGGCAAACCAATATGACTCTGCCGTTCTTTTAAGGCTTCGTCACCATAAACAGCACATAATTTTCGGAAATAAAAAATCAAAATATGACGAAAATGTTCCTTTTGATTTTCCATTTTTCAACGAACGCCAAACGAAAACTACGCAACCGATCAAAATACTGTTTTTACTGATTGACAGCTGAATTGTCAACTATAAAATAACTAACTATCAAATAACAAAATTTTTTACATTTGTACTACGTCTGCAAATCTAAAAAACCAACTGAAGCCATCTATGAGTGAAATAAGCAATTAATACTTAGTTGCCAACCCAATAGTACTGAACTCACAAATCCCTAGTTCGCTTCGTACATCTACTGATTTGCGTTCCATTAATTTTTGGTGAAATACTGTGGCAGAAATACTCTCGGAGGTCGCCGTGTTTAGCATTCGTAAATAATTTCGGTCATAAAGCTACTTCAACTGTGTTTTACGAAGAGCAGCCTGTCTCTTCACTTCATTTGAATAGTTTTTGTTGTTAATTTTGGAATAGCCTAAAAAATGACAGTCGCATTAAACAGATTTAATTGGAGAATACGAGTATTCTAAGAATATTTTCTCGATTAATGAAGCACAGAGGTAATATTTAATATTTGAACTTAATTTATTTGGTTTTTTTTTTATTTGACTAATATTTATTTTATGAATAAAATTTTTTTTCTTCAGCGATAATATTTATTTTTTATTTTAAATTTTTGGCAAAAAGTAAAAATTAGTTACGGGTCTTATTTTTTGTTTGAAAGACTTTCCGATTTATATTTTTCGTTAGCAATATTAGCCGTTGTTTGCTTTCCATTTATTTACCCAAAAGTTTTTTTATGTTACAAAATGGTTTTTATTTTCTTCAACAAAAGTGTAAATAAATTCTTGAGTTTTATTTTTTTCGGAAAGATTTTGCTATTTTTTCTTCAGGAACAATAATATTTTTTCTGTTTTAATTTACTTGCTGAAAGGTGTTTCTTATAATAAAAAATAAAACGAATTTTGCGGTTGTTATTTTCTTCTACAATAAGAATTATTTTTTCAGTTTTTCATTTATTTTTTCAAAAACAAAACCACAAAGACATAATAACTATTTTTTAATTTCAATTTATGTGCTTAAATGTGGGATTTTTTTTATAAGAAAAATAAAAATTTTGTCACGATTTAAATTTTTTCTTCAGCAATAATAATTGTTTTTTGGATTCAATTTATGTGTTCAAAAGTTTTTTTTTGCGATACAAAATATTTTTTCTTTTACAAAAGAGAAAATTAATTCTTGAGCTAGTAGCGCTGCACTACTTTCAGTTTGTATAATAATTTTATTGTTATGTAAACCTTTATAAAATAAAATAAAAAATTCTTGAGTTTAATTCTTTTAGGAAAGGTTTTTAGATTTATATTTTTGTTGAGCAATAAAAAAAGTTGTTTATTTTAATTTAGGATTCAAAAGTTTTTTCTTTTGCTTGATAAAAAAATAAAACTAATTTTTTTCAACAATAATTATTTATTTAATTTTTATTCAGCAAAAATAATAATTCCTTGGTTTTAATTTATTTGCTCAACTAATTCTTGATATTTGTTTTGTTTCTTGGAAAGCCAAAATCTCAAAATATCGACGAGCTTTAGTACTCGCCAAAATTCCTACAAATGGTTTTCCCACCTTTATCTTTGGATAATATAATTTTTAAAATACTACGGCAACTTTCAAGCAAAATAACTAAACAAATAAATTTTTTTAATATCAAAAGTAGCTTAATAGACTCCATCCATTTACACTCGTAAAATTGTATAGGCCTAAAGATTTTAAGGCGCACAAAATTCAAAAATTGTGTACTTGTAAAATTTGTTTGAATTGTAGAATTTTTCTTCTTTTCTTAGTTATCAAGCCAAAAAGTAATAAGCTTCATTTCATTCAATTGTAACTGATTTTTTCATTTTCTTAAGCTTTAGTCTTAAATAGCCCTCCATGTGCTTTAGTTTCAGGCATTTTTGTTTTCTGTTTTAACTGCCAACATTGCCGTGAAATTGAAACACTCGTAAAATAAAGCTTTTCAAGCACCTGAACGCCGATAGATATGACGATGCATGCAATGTAGTAGTGTGTGAAACGAACAATGTCTTTTCTAGGTTGGTAGGTTATGGACGACACGTTAGCATGTCAACCATGAGCCATTTTCCATAATTCGACTATGCCTGCAAACACTCAGTTTCATTTCCAAACTATTCCTAGCTTGAGTGAATGCCGCTGTTTCGTGACCGTTTTATTTATACATTTGCCCACCAGCTCATTCAATATTGCTTGCACTCAACATTCCACAACGACCAACAAAATGCACTAAACCTTTCCTTCAGCTGGCTTTAGAGCTTTTACTCAGCTCGCTGGATTCTTCAGAGCTTGCACTTTTCACTCAAACATTTCATTTCAATTTCGTTATTTTGTTGCACAAATCGCTCAAGTGTTGCTGCGCTCACCTCGTTCGTTCGTTCGTTTGCTTACGTTTCGTCCTGGACACAAATAAAATACTAATCCAAAACATAACCGCAACCAACGCACAACAGAAGTACCTTGGAGGCAGCAGCGCAATAGGCCAGTGTTACAAATCAACCGAAGCGTTCAATTCGAAAGGTTCTTCGGTGTTGGAGTTCGCGCGTCAATTCACAATTTACACATTGGTGTAATTTTAAAACAACCACAAAGTGACTAACAAATACATGTTAATATAGTTACACACATACATACCTATATGTGTGTATACATATTGTGTTTGAACACTTCAGTATTATAACTCGTGAGCATTTTTAACGCACAGCGCGCTAAGAGCGATTCTTGCGTGTGCATTCATAGCTTTAAAGTGTGACACTTGTTTGTTTATGTGAATATCCTCATTTGGTGATAGCCAATTTAACGGTTACGGTGCTGAAGCTTTAAATCTACTCGTCGCCTATAAACTTTGCAGCGCGCAGCATTTTTCAAGCTACTTAAAAAAGTGTTAACGGTGTTGTAATCAGGAGTCGCAACTTCGAAGCAGTGATCAGCAGGTAGGTTGTGGCTGAATTGCATAGAGATCTGCCATTTGTGTATAAAAGTTTATTTTTTCTTCAGGGAAGAAATCTAAAAAAATTTACTATAACAAAAAAATGATTATTTGAGAGAAATTTGGCATTTTAAAATAATTTGAAGCAATTTTTTATTGATGACAAGGGGATGCGTATTTAAAGAACATTTTTCAAATATCTGGTAGAGTTAGGTTAGGTTGGGCTAAAGTGATTGCCGCTTTCCACAGAGTGCACGAATGTATTCGATAAAGAAATTTTCAAAATAAATTTTTTTTTTATTTTTTAAAGGCCTTTATTTAATAAGAATATATAAGAATTTAAGAATTTTCCTTAATTAAGCAAGGAGCTTCTATGACAGTCAGAACTCATAAGAAATATGCACAAACCTGTGTTCAAAATATTGGGAATTTTGAAACATTTTTTTTTTAATTTGGTAAATTTTTGAAAATTTCCTACTGGAGCTTTGAGTTATATGAGTTTGTTCTTTTCATAAAAACATGCAAAAAAAAATATTTATATAAAAAAAATAGTTACAACTTTATTGTTCGTCTCGTTCCTACTATTTTGAATAAAGCTGCAAATATTGGAGAAAAAAAACTCTTCATTTTTTTCACTTCATTTAGACGACCTAATTAACAGTTTCGACTATGAGTTTTTATTCTGATATGCGCTCGTTTGTTTGATAGCCATAACCGATTCCATGTGAAGTGACCCAAGTATTTTGGGTATTGTCGTACTTTTTTTTGAAAATTGGTTTATTTCTAGGCGTGAGATAACAAGAAGGAAACCGAAAAAAAATAAAAAAAATAAAAAACCAAATAATAATTGTGGACTTATTGAAATTTTGCTGTAGAGGTTTTTGCACTGAAATATTTTCATTTCTTTCTTATATTTAAACTATATTTTTTTTGTTTTTAGGATAAAATAAACTTTTTAAACCAGTTTTTTAAGAAAAATTTAAATATTTTATTAACAAAATTCACATTTTTATGAAGAAAAAAAGTTTTGTTTTAAGAAAAATATTTAGGGTAAAATATACTTTTAAAATATTTTGTTTCAAGAAAAAATTTTCATTATTTTAAGAAAAAAATTGAACTTTTTGACAAGAAATAAAACTAAATACATTTTTTTTGAGAAAAATTTAGTTATTTTAAGAAGAAACAAAAGAAAAAGGATTAAATTTTTTAGGAAAAGTTTTTACAAAAGTTTTTACAAAAAAAAGAAATTTAGTCATGCTTAGAAAAAAATTTTATTTTTTAGCAAGAAAAAAATATTATATTTTTTAAGAAAAATATTTGGGATAAAATATACCTTTAAATAAATTACAATATTTTAGAAAATAGTAATTTAAGAAAAATTCCTATGGTAAAATACATTTTTTAAATAATTTGTTTTAAGAAAAATTTAATTATTTTATGAAAAAAATGAATTTTTTAACAAGAAAAAAAGAAAAAAATAGTTTTTTAAGAAACATTTTGAAGATAAGATACACTTTTTAGAAAAGTTTGTTTAAGAAAAAATGTAATTATTTTAAAATGAAACCAGAAAATAAATCAAATTTTTGAAGAAATATTTTTAGGATAGAATATACTTTTTAAAGAAATTTTTTAAGAAAAACTTTAATTTACGTTTTAATTTTATTTGTTAAGTTATTTCTTCTTTCGTGTTTCGTATAGTAAATCTTTTGAAGTGATGCAGCCCCGTTTTAAATTAAATAGAAGTGTAAATAGCGAAACTGCCGTTAATGGCCACTCAAAGGGCAGAACCCTCTATTAAAACATCAGAAGAAACTTCACGGTTTGGTGCAATGGGCAATGCATTTATTGAACTATATTTTTTTGCAAACCTTCGAGGGCAAGTAATTTCGCAATTTCTGTGGAGAATATCTCTTAGTGGCGCATGCTGAACGATTTTTTTCTGTAAATGAAGACAAAACACCCTTCCTTCAGTACACACACAGGGTTTCAGCGAGTGGGCCTGTCGCCATACACGGCCTGAGGGACCATGGTGATACTGCAAGATTTCTTTCCTAACAAACTGAAAAGACATTTCGGTGGCATATCCTAGTCGCCCGATCATACCTCTATGCACCTTTGTTTGAGGCGGGGATGTCATTAACCATCTCAGTACTAAAAGGTTAATGGATCCCGACATCATTTCTCCAGTGAGTGACATGAAGTACGGAGGCTAGATTCCAAGTGTGTGTCCGACGTTTGGAGCGAATATTTAAAAAAATTCTTCACTTGCCCTCTTATTAATAGTTATTGAAATACACTTTTATAATTAGTGTTTATTTTTTAATATCGCTTTTAATTCATAATCCTGTCAACGGACATCCTGTAAGTGTACCGAGGGTGTTTCATAAGCGCTTAACAGGACGGAGATGTGTTTACTGCTACGATAAAGTCGTAAGGTCTGCACAGGTTAAAAGATGGTTAAAAAAACGGCTAATTCTATCAAAAGTTAAGATCTTATGAGAAGCTCGTCTCATTACCTACTCTGTCTTTAATTGCGATTTGGGAGTATGAGAAATTTCTCACATTTTTCTTAGTTTCGCTAGACCTTGAACTTATTTATGTCTAAGTCTTCATAAAATTGCCTGCGTTTTTTTTCAGTTATAGTCTCAGGGTATAATCAAAATTTGAAGCAAGCTGAAAGGTTTTAGAATCCCCAGTATAATTTGATAAAACCAAAAGTTTACTACGCCGCATTTTTCACACTAACGCAAAAAGGAGCCTTTTTATTTTTGACTCGAAATACTAAATCTGAGACAAACATGCAACTTTAATGAATGAGTAATATGATAAATGTTTCAAGTGCATGGCAGTTGGATATAAATATGAGAATTTATGGAGATTGAATATCATTCCCATTGCTCAATAACATCGAAATTGTCGATTACTTATCAATTCAGAATTGCTGACATAAATACTCGTTTATTGATAAGCTGGAGTATTTAGTCAATTATTTATTTTTCAATTAGACAAAATGGAATGATGGATGTACATATATATTATAGTGTAATCGTATGTTAGTGCACATACCTACATATGTATATAAACAACTAATTCTCGTTAGTTTAAGCACTGGTCTTTGATGGCACAATTCATACTTAGTAACTAGTTCGAGAGGGACTGGAATTGTACCAGATGCGGAATGACAAATTAGAGGTGTATGCAAAACAAAGTCCGGATTTATTGGAAGAATGTCATAGCTAAAAATATTATAAAAATACAACTGAAAAAAAAGTGATTTCAAATTTTTCAATTTACTCTGCCACTCTACGGCAGTCGGTTCTTCGTTAGCATAACGACACGGATATATATCTGGACAAGGACTGCCACTCCAGCAGGATTTCCCATAGATTTATGGTGAACATTGCAGCTACAACAACAACACATTTTGTGTAGGTAGGCAGGTAGAAGAAATGGTTGAAGTGCCAGTCTGGTACTCCTCAAGTAACACTAAAGCGCCTTTTTGATACCATTATGAGATCTCCAACAGACAGATATTTGCAGCCAGCCAGAACTGTTGATATAATGGAGAAGATTGATGGGATTTAGGCAGGCTGTCACCTTAGTCGTCTAGCCGCCAAACCCGGACATTTACAGAAAAAGTACTCAACAGTCTCCTTTTCTGAAAGGTCCCCACAACTTCTGCAATGGGGGTTAAATGGTAAATCTTGCTTTTCCGCGTGTGTGCCGATCGCCCAATTATTATTTTTTCTTTAAATATGGAATAGGTTTTTATGGCATTTACTTTTTCAAAATGACATCCGGCATATGTCCTATTCGATCAGTCCACTTTTTGACTACTTTTTCCAATAAATCATTTTTTTATATATTGCTAAGCATCAAAAGTCTATGGCCTCTCATGTCCTATGGTATGTCCTCTCGGAATTTGACGTTTAAGTGGTTCGACAGGAGGTCGTTGTGAGAATATTAGTACTAAACCTTCTGTTATTGTCATTATTTTCAGTACACTGCGTTAAGGAGTTTTTTCTAGGGATCTATGAGCATATTAAGATATAACTCACTTATGTTTTTACCAAACGTTCTCTCAAGCATATTTGGCTCATTAATGAACCGCGGGCATTGAAATAATATAGGCCTCGACGTTTCTTGGTTTTCGGGGCACTGCGGCCAGTATGGGCCATTCTCAAGATCAAACCTGTGTCATTATGCTTTGAAGCAACCGTGTCCAGTAAGCAATACAAAAAATGGTTTCTCCGTGTTTTTGTTCAATCCACCTCGCAATGTTTGGAATAAGTACAAAGGCCCATCTATGTACCTTTCTCGGATTGCTTTCACCGTATCCGCCATTCTTCAATTGTTCGCAGCCTTTCTTCTTTCTTAGCCGTGCTCGACGGTGTCTGCCCAATGGTATCACAAAGCAAGAGTCTGTTATCAAAGTGGCTTGCTATGATTTGTTGCAGGTATGTCGGCACTCATATCTAGGTCCAGATTGCGGAGTTGATCGCATTTTTTATGTCTAAGGTGACAACAGTGCAGTATTTCTTCGTGCCAACTTTCCATTGCCTGCTGCTAGTGGCTTGACGAGCAATACACAATCACAATCTCTTCTGAAGGGTTATGCAGTTCATGTAAGCGGCTGTTTTTCTTAGAGTAACCCAACATTTCTAAGGTTTTGGCGCCATTGGATCCATTTCTAACACAAAATTCAAAACAAACTCGATGTACCAAATTTAAATTCATTATTAAAACTGTAAAAAATCGAAAACACTTGCAGAGGTTGGCCTACTAAAGAAGGCGTAACTTCTGCAAATGTCAAGCAATAGCGCTAATATTTTGGTAGAAAAGTTAATCACAGATGTGTCAAGCTAAGAAAGTCGTCACTTGGCGCTTGTTCCGGGAACTTTTCGACCTAGGTGGTATGCATATGCATTAATGTATAAGGTACATATGTCAGTATATCATCATGTCCGTTTATATGTAATAGCATAGTTTTTCTGCTATTTAAAATAATATTAATTAAATGAGTAATTTTTCTTTTGAAAGTCGTTGAAAATATTTACTTTTTCTGATTTTGTGTTTTTGCACATTCCAGCAAAATAATCAAACAACCATAAATTATTGAAAACACATGTGAATTTTATGCGTACTACTGACATACATAAATCTACATAAATCCATTTTTTTGTAAAAAATTATTGAAGAGCGAAAATTGCACTTTCCGAGAAAGCAACTGTTTTATTGCCAAAGCTAGGCGCGTTTTTTGTCTCTCCCTTGATTTGGAGTGCTATTTTGTTTTTGCATGCCTGTGTGTGCTCAGGTGCATGCGTATATGTAAATATATGTACGTACGGGTATAAATGTGACAAACAGAGATTTGTTTGAATGTCGTTTGCCAATGAAAAGGGTTTGAGATAAAAAAAACAAAAAAAAAAAATTGGAGCGGCGTTGAAGAAAATATAAACGGTAATAAATGGGGAAAGAAAAATATAAAAAATATTTTGTTATGTGTACTCATATTTACATATATAAGTAATATATAGACTGTTTAATTAATGAGAGGGGCTGAAAAAGAAAATTAAAAAAATAAATATTAAAGCGTTACCGCTTGAGCGCATGCTGGAAATATGATGCTGTGATGCATAAGTAAATTAATGTGATACGTTTAGAAGAAGCCGTGGCCAAGGCACCTAATGTAGCTCTGAAAAAAATCTAGCATGAAACAAAAAATTTTTTTCACAAAAATGTCTGTAAAAATAATCATAGTGAAACATAGTTAAATACAGCAAAAAACCTCGGCATATAAAGAACTTAAAACAACTTAAAAATTTAAGGAACAGGTCGTATAAAAATATCAAATCACGGATTGTGGAATGCCTGGCTACATGCAAAATTAAACCCACCTACAACCTTAAGCAATCGTCAACATTGATGAAAATGAAACGACGGGATGCCTGGAGACTCACGGCAGTCATAACTGGCTTTTGGTCTGTCGGAGAACAATAAGCCAAAATGGGTATCTCTCACAACACATACTGTCATAATTGTAAATAACCGGAGAAAAAGGAAACAATCTTCCATTTCCTCTGTGAATGCCCTGCCCTATGGAAGGACAGAATGTTAACCCTGGGAAAACCAAAAATTGGATTAGTCAAGCCGTAAATACCCTTTAAACAAGTTGGTAACGAGGATGTGGCAACAAAATCAGTGTTGCCAACGCCAATAAATCTGAGTCGCTAGGGCCAATATCAAAAGTCGCTAGAACGTCGCTATCTCCATCAGGGGCGGATCCTAAATTTCATCCTGAAAGGTGCACAAGAGGCCAGCTGCGGTCTTAAAATTTTTAGGTGAATAATAATTAAACCAACTCTACTGAAATTGAGATCAACGGAAGTTAGTTTCAATCTCCTAAAATACTGGTTTTTTTATTAGTTTCGATAAATCTACTAAATTTTCTAACGCTTTGTTAATTTGTTTCTGAAAAACTTTTGTGTCTTTAAAATATCATTGGAAAGCATGAGTGATTCAAGAAATGTTGAAAAAGTTATTTACGAAGTTGATCCAGTACTGGATTCAAATGGAAATATGAAAATTTATAAAATTAGTAATATTAACTATTACGCTTTCATAATAAAACCAGGCAAATCATACAACAATTTACTATATTATTATTAATTAAAGTCTTGAAATGGATTTACAAAATATATTTAAGCATAGTAAAGAAAAAGTGGCATAAAAAAGCTACGCTTTAAGGGGGAAGACCACTGTGACAGCCGAAGAAATAGTGATTCTTTTTTAGGGGGAAAATGAAGAAATTTGGGGATTGGATTTCTTTTATTTTATTAAGTGTCCATTAAAGACTGCCATCCTAAATTTTTATAGAAAAATATTAATTTATAAAAAAGTTATAAGCAATCTCGTGGAGAATTTCCTCCTCCATGGTCGCATCGATTACTCAAAAACGGATCATCTGGAATTAAAAATTGAAATTGCTTGTTAATTTGTATAAATGTAGTTATCGTTGTACGTAGGGAATTTCGAAAATTTTCATTTGAAAAAAAAAATGGCGAGGGATTGAAATAGGTAGTGCGTTATTTTAACTATAGTCAGTAAATTATTACTCTAGAGTATGGAAGGTAAAGGGCATTCACGGGTAATCAAGTTGACAGAAAACGTTGCCTAAAACGGATGTTATTTGCTTTCTAAAAGTCGCCAGATAAGTCGCTATTTTTGTCGTCAAAACTTTTTTTTGTCGCCAAGACTCAAGCAAAAGTCATCAATTCTAGCGACAAAGTCGCTAAATTGGCAACACTGAACAAAATGGTGCGAAAGTGCTAGTTGGATTCTGGATGAATCACCACTTAAACCAACCACCTACCCAACCATATACAGAGTTCAAAGTGGCATACACGAGTTTTCACAAGCAAAATTAATCGCCGAATTTTGATAAAAATTATAATAAAATAATTTAAAATGCAATAAAAAAATTAAAATATAACTAAATTAAAAAAAAATATATTATATATATTTTCAGTGATGGAAATCTTTATTTGGCTTTTGCGCGCTCCATTGCTTGTTCGTTTCTATGCTTCATTAGTGCGATTCACGACCTTTTAACGATTCGACAATTATTATTTTTGGCTACAGTATTTGCCGTTTGCACTAATTACAAACTTCTGTTGACTAACACTGAACAGCTGTCTTCTTCTTTTTATGCAAACTGATAGAGAGTGGCATCTTTGTCAACTTAAATACCAAAATGAGCGAATAGTTGTGCATTTGAGTCTTTCTTCATTTAGTAGTAAAATAAAATAATTCTTAATATTTACTTCATACTTTTTGTACATACATATGTACATATATTGCTTTAGGATATCTAAAAACGCGCTCCACAGCTGAGCAACTCAATCAAAAATTGTTTTTGTAGCCTGCCGCTCCACTTGGTAATAGGAAACCTCGCTCTTGCGCTAAACATGGAACGGTTAATTGCATCTATTGGCATGGGAATAAGTTTCCGTCCTTTCTTAACCAAAGTTACGAATTCTTTAAACAACCAAATAATGCACGATATTAAGTGAAGTGTGTGCCATTGGAAGCTAAAACTTTACTCAACCTTTTAGGCAGCATACGGATTCCTCTTACAAAAAATTCGAGTTCTTTTGACTTGATCCATTCATTGAGCCAGTTAGCGATGCTCTTGTAAGAAGTGAACCGCTCTCTAATAAGAGTTGACTGCAATGATCGGAACAGATAGTAATCCGAAGGTGCAATGTCTGGGGATAACGGCGGGTGGGGAAAAATTTCCCAATTTAGTCCCTCTAAATATTTCTGGACCGATTTAGCAATGTGTGGAATGGCGTTATCATGCCGCAAAATCATTTTGTCATGTCTACCGTCCCATTCCGGCCGCTTTTCTTTGAGAGCTCGATTCAAACGCATTAGCTTCAGTCGGTATAGATCGCCAGTGATGGTTTCAGATGGTTTGAGGAGTTCATAATGAGTTTAAATGACATCCTTCTAGTCCACCAGATGCACAACATAACCTTTGAAGCAAGCATTTTTTTTCGCTGTCGATGGACCTGGTTCACCTCGCAGGCTCCAACATTTTCCACGCTTAGGGTTATCATAATAGATCCATTTTTCATCGCCAGTGACGATGCGATGCAGAAAACCTCTTCTTTTCTGCCGTTCAGGAAGCATCTTACGTATCACCAAACGTCTCTCGATATCCCTCTCCTTCAATTTATGTGGCACCCAGTTACCGACTTTCTGGACCCATCGTGTGCAAACGTTTACCGACGGTTGATCTGTCCGCATCCAACTCTTTAGACATATCATCAAGGGTGCGACATGCGTCGTCATCCAATAATTTGTTTTGTTGAGAATATTCGAATTTTTTCGGTGTCCTTTGCGATCTTTATCACTCACGTCGAAATTGCCACTTTTGAAGCATCGAAACCAGTCTTTACAAGTCGGATTTGGCGGACCGTAAATATTGATCTATATACGTCACGTTTCAGCTTCACTTTTCTTTAAAAGGTAATAATGAAGCATGACTTTCCGCAAATGCAGTGTTTTCGGGACGAACGTAGACATTTTTGTTGTCAGATAAAAAGGGATCTTTACGCTTCAAACGAATGTCAACTACTGCGATCGAGACTTCACATATACACCTTCAACTCACCAGTATATTACTAGAGCAAACACCAAAATAGTATCAGCAGCGACACCTCTTTTATGAGGGCGGAAACTTATTTCTGCTTCCTCTAATGGACAACTGGCTTATTAGTACTTCCTATTGCTCACCTACGGGTCGTTGATAACACCAAGTTGCAAAAAACCGCAGTGCAGCTAGAATCTGGTAATATAAGGGCAGGGTTTAGAATTAAATTAGCTTGAAAATTATAAGATTGACCTGTTTTTCAATCGAAATCGGTGTTAGTCTGGAGTCTCTAAGATGACGTTCAACCTGAAATATTAGGGCCTCAGTCAAGTCTGAAGTTAACCGGAATAGGTTTTGGAACTTTCCTGCAGACAAATGAAATTGAGTGTCCACTTCCTGGAGTAAACGTCGATTCCCTGTTTGAGGGTTCACCATCTCCTCTCCACGCAATAAATCATAAGCCAAATACTCAAAGAACATATTCCCGTCTTCCCGCTTTTTTTAATGGAATTTAAAAATTCAAGCTATGATTTCTTATTTTCCCGTTTAATTTAACCACAAACAAATTTTTGTCGTTTAGTTTGCGATAATCCACATGTTATGAAATGGGTTGCCGAATAGCAAAATCGTTAAAATTGTCGTTAAGTAAATATAGCAATGCGAATATCGATAAAATGTGTTAGTGAATTGCAGTCACCTTGCTCAATGTTCCTGGTATGTTTGTGGATGCAGCTCAACTCTGGCTCAGTGGCTATATTAATATGCAAAATAGTCTCTTTTGTAGCGAAACTAATACTAATAGACTCTAGCGACCACATAACATCCCAATAAAGTCACTGTATCATTGTTTCATAAATTTCTTAAAACTGATGACGGAATAAACTCTTAACTAATAAAAATATTTTTTTTTATGATATTTAAATGCACCCTGAAGCACGCACAAGCGTAAAATGCTCTATATTTTATATGGCGTTCGACCAGTTTGTACACTAAATTATTAATTCTGAAATTATTCATTCAACATAAAACGAAAACATGCAGCATAAACTAAACGAAAAAAATAGTGCCATAAAAGCGGCGATAAATTGAGCAAAATGCTGGCGGCCGTAGTGACGTTAAATTTTAATGTGTCGCGGTGGCGCTGAACCACTGAACCGCAGAGCTTTGTGTGTGCCACATTTGACAGAAAATTGATCTCTGGGTTTAAAAATACCCACCCATGTATATGGTACCGTTAAAATACGTTGTACACACATACTTACATACACATGCACATATGCACCCATTTGTAGTGGGGGCTTCTTTTATGTAATCAAACTAATCAAGCGTAAGCTCGTTGATTAAAAATCGATTTACTTGCTTTTTATGGATAAAATTGAAACACAGGCAATCGCAGCGAAGGAAACGGAACTGATTTCAGGGAATGTGGGAATGTCAGCTGTGAATATTAGCGTACGGCTAACGCGTAAGCCGTCAAACTCACGTGACAGTTTGGCATGTCGTTGAGTAGGCAAAAGTCGTAAATTGGTTTCTCTTTTGCATCAAAATTTGTAACATTTGCACTTACTTTGTGCGCTTCAAGTTTGAACAACTAGGCGAACACGTTTTGATATGCCACTGGCAATGGTTTTGTAGTAACTTTTTTACTTTACTTTATCTCAGCAAAAAGACTTCTGCAACAACAAAAATTTCAAGGCTATTAGAAATACTCACGTTGTAATTCCTTTGCCATTAAGTTTCAATAAAATACCTGCGCTGTCATGAATTCATAATTTCTGGCTTTTGAAGCACGGCAATAACAAATTTGACAAAAACGAAAATTCTTGTATAAAGAAATGCCGAATAAATAAGTTAAATAACTACAACTGTATAACGGTAACACTCAACTATTTTACTGTATCATCCTTTTGCCCACATACCCCGCTTTAGCCGCTATGCTGGCTCTCGTATATACCTACAAAATATATAAATAAGCACCAATTTGTAACAGCACATCGATTTTTCCAAAGTTGCCATGCCATCTAGTTAACTTTACACCCCCTGCACCCTGACCAATGCGTCCATAACACACAGCCACAATGTAAGTAGACCCATACATACATATTGCAAACCGTTTACAATCTAAACCATCTGCTGTGGGGGGCACTAGCGGTTAAGCAAAGGCATATTTATAGGCGCACGAGCTGCTAAAGCAACTCGGTATGCATAGATAACCACATTTAGTAACACATATGCTTGCACCTGCATATGCGCGTACATATTTATTAGGGGTGTGCATTTTTGCGTGATTTTCGGGAGATCGTGGAATTAGCCCCGGGATTTAGGTATTCATTATTTTGCAGCAACTTAACTTGAAAAAAGTGCATAAATATTGCTTGAGTAGCTCTTCATATAACGAATGTACGACGCTTTTTTATACGGAGAAAATGCGAAACATGGTTAGGGGAAGAGTAATTAAAACTTGTATCATATTGTACTAAAATTTAATGGGTTACTGTTGAAGTAAATTTAAAATGCTTTACACTATAAATCGAAATGTGTACGGAAATGTTAATTTATAGAGAATATTGAAAGAAATTTTAAGTTTTATGAAAAGTGGTATTTTAAAAACAATCTTTCTTTTCGTTTTTCACTTATTATGCGAATCTTAAATTTCTAAATGTTTTACCTAGCGTAAAGTACCAAAATTTTACTCAAAAATTCTAATTAAAAAGTTTGAAATTTTAATGAAAAATTTTCCAAATATTATAAATCTGGTAGAAGCTTTGAAACTTAGGTCTTGTTATAGCATGAACTATATCTTCAAAAAAAAAAATTGCAATTAAAAAGAATCTATAGGTAAGTAAATACTAAAAACTTGTCAATATGTGGTGCCAGGATAACAATCTCTTAAACAGATCGATCCATAAAAAAAACTGAAGAAGTAAACATATTTTCTGATTCGTAGACTGGTCAAATACTCATTTTTATAGATATTTTTTAAGAATTTTTTTTTAAGAAAATGAAATGCGATCGTTTTGAGCTTATAGTATGTCATTATTGACCTCAAATAGTGTACAAAAACAATTTTTTTTACATTTATTTTTGATTTAACGAAAAAGTTAAACTGATTATTATTCTGTAGGCTTGTCATTCTGGCAGATGCTACAATGGGAATTTAAAAAAAAAAAAAAAAAAATGGCGGACTTTTAAAAAAAGTACTTTTTTTCCTTCCAAAAGGAAAAAAAAATTGTTTGTGTGTACTATTTGAGGTCAGTAATAACATACTATAAAATCAAAACGATCGCATTTTCTTTTCTTTAAAAACAGTGCCTGTAGCGTAGTATACATAACAGATGTGAAACTTTTAAGGCAGACAAAGAAAGAGGAGAGACCCGAGAGAGAATGAGAGTAAGAGGGAAAATATGTATCTAAATAAATTCACAGTATTTGCAGATAAAACAAATAGGCAAAATTTACAAAAAACGGAGAAGGGTCGACCGGTGTAGGTAAACGCCAGACACAAACCGTGGTAACAACGCGCACTACTCCGAGCGTTTTATCACCCGCGCAAACGAGCGATTCCAGGACTGCAGCAACGGCACAAATTACCGCAAGGCAATACCAATAAATCTGACGCCGGAATGGATAGCTCTTTCTATATAGTACGCACAAGCACTAGCCAGAAAACGGAAATAAGCGGCAAAAAGTAGGCACCAAAAAAAAACGCCAAAAAAATTCAGGTGAAAACGATTCGGGCCAAAAAACGTCCCAAGCAGTAGGCCCCAAGGAAATATAACGCCAAAAAGTAGGCATCAAAAATATGTTTCCTACAAGTTTGCACCAACAAACAAGCGCCAAAAAGCAGACAGTGTTATTTCTCACTAGAAATTAGCAATCACAACGAAAAACTCAGAAAAAATAGCCTAAAGTGTATCTCAGATATATATAAGGTATAGCTCTTTCTCTCCTTTTCCTCTACGCTATATCTTTTTTCTCTCTCGCGGAACGAAAATGCCTAAAACGTTGCATGCCTTCAAATTTTACTCTTCATTCTCGCAGGCCCATCGACGTCTAAGGGGTTTCACTTCAAAAATTCCTAAAAAATATCTATAAAAAATGAGTATTTGATCAGACTACTACCTGAAAGAAAGTCAGACATTTTTATTCTCGTACAATTTAAGCTGAATAAAGAAGGGCAGTAGTAGGTTTTAATGCATATTCATTTATCATCATCATCGTTATTTGGCGCTATAGCTCTATGCAAGCTTAAGCCTGCTGCACAAAACGTCTCCATTTGCTCCGAACCTTGGTTGATTCCTTCCAGTTGTTGCCTTTGTGTCGCTCCATGTCGTCTTCTAGTTCGTCAATGTGGGTATTGGTTTGCCTCTTGCTTTCGCTGCAAATTTTTTTAGTTTCAATTATTTTTCGTTGAGCTTTCGTGTGGTCCATTCTCATGGTATGGCCTAGCCATCTTAGTTTTTGAGTTGTTAAAGCGCTCAACATTTTCCGCTCTTATAAGTTGGTCCAGCTCATGGTTCCATCTTATACGCCACTCGCCGTTGTATTTGACTGCACCGAAGATTAACCGCAAAATTGTTCTCTCGAATACTTGCAGTTTGTTTTTGTCTTTTTCACTTATTACCAAAGACTTAAATCCATGGCAAAGAACTCGTTGTAGTATAGATTTATACATCGAAATTTTGCAAGGTCTGTTCAGCAGCTTCGATTTTCGTCGATTGTGATGCTCACTGCGTTGTCGTGGCTAAGTTTAAACACCAAATACGTGAAAGTTTTTACCGCTTCAAATCCATATGCCCCGAGTTTGATTGTGGCAGGTACCGCATTGTTTTTTCTGGACATCAACATATATTGGGTTGGGGAAAAAGAAATGTCGTATTTGTGATCGAAATTTAACGCTTTATTTAACGTACTTAGTATTATCTGATTCAAGTCAAATATGCCCCGTTTTATTCGCAAACTTGTTGCCATTTAGAAGGCAACTTCATTATCCCCCCTTTATAAAACCCCCCTCCTTATTTGCAAAAAACTCAGACAACCAGTTTTCGCAAGCCTTTTTTGAGGCCAATTTGGTATCACCAAGGGCGTTTTGCATGGACCGGAAGAGATGATAGTCGAGCGTTGTCCTGGTGGAACACAACACCATTCCTATTCACCAATTCTGGTCGCTTCTGGTCAATCGCCTACTTCAAACGGTCAAGTTGCTCACAGTAGAGGACCGAGTAAAGGATCTGGCCATAGTTGAGCAGCTCATAGTGGATAATTCCCTTCCAATCCCACCAAACACACAGCAAAACTTTCCTGGCGGTCAATCCGGGCTTGGCGATGGTTTGGGCCGGCTCGCCGCTTCTCGACCACGATCTTTTTCACTTGGCTTTGTCGTACGTGATCCACTTTTCATCGCCAGTTACCATCCGCTTCAAAAATGGGTCAAGTTCGTTTCGTTTTAGCAGAGAATCGCAAGCGTTGATTCGGTCCAAGAGATTTTTTTGCATCAACACGTGTGAACCCCAAACATCCAGCTTTTTTTGGAATCCAATCTTCTGCAAATAGTTCCAAACGGTTTTGTGGTCTACACCTAGTTCCTGACTAATAGATCGAATGCTCACATGCCGGTCTCTTTGGTTAATTTCAACGATTTTATCAGTCTCTACGATGATTGGCCTACCAGTACGGGGTGCATCTTCGACATCTACTACACCAGAACGAAATCGATCGAACCAACGCTGTGCTGTGCGAATCGTTACAGTATCAGGCCCATAAACTTCACAAATTTTTGCCGCCGCCTTCGTTGCATTTTTACCTCTAAGGTAGTACGTAAAATATGACGAATTTCTTGCTTGGTGGACTCCATCTTTGACGCGCTATAACTCAAGACTGAAAAGTACGATTGCAACACTGTCAAAAAAACACAGTACAGTAGTACAGATTGTCGTCTTCAAATCGCCGTTCAGTGTGACCCGATGCAATAAGTACAACGAAAGATATGTTTAAATGTCGCGCTCAATTGACAAAACACGACATTACTTTTTCCCCAACCCAATAAAAAAAAAAAAAATTTTACCGGTTCCCTTTTCTATATCATAGAAAACATTTGATAACGCATTAAAGTTTTTGCTGATTATCGCAATATCATCCACGTACGCGTATATTTGTGTTGTTCTGTTAAGTATGATACAACCACAAATGCTGTCAAATGCTTATTTGAAATCAATGAACGGCATGTGTTTGGTGGTGTTGTGCTCAAAGCACTTTTCCATAAACGTTTTAGGCAGAATATTTGATCTGTCTCCGCTTTTGTGGGTCTGAAAGCACATTGGTATTCTGGTAACACTTTTTCGGCATAACTAATAAGCCTTTTGTTGACGATGTTTGCCAGTAATTTATATGTTGTATTGAAAAGCGATATTCCGCGGTAGTTTTTGCAATTTGTTTTGTCGCCACTTTTAAGGATTCACTAGGCACCATTGCATCTTTCCATATCAGCGGTTTTGTGGTTTTACTTTGCTACAAAATTTGTGAGTTTCTGTTATTCTAAAATCCTTACAAATAGTTTGAAGGTTTTTATTTATTTTCTTGTTTTTTGATTGATTTTTGTTGCAATTTTTTTATTTTCAATATACATATATTTCTTCCGCTCTACGGGTTTTCATATTCATCCAACTGTTTCTAGCTTCATTTTCTATTTCTATGGCTCTTTTGTATTCTTCATCAAACCAATCCGATTTTTTCTTTTTTACTGTTTCTCCAACTCTTAGTGAAACAGCAGATGTGATTGAGTCTTTCAGAGTCTTCCACATTTATACTAAAATAAAACATCAAGTAAGTCAATGTTACTTTTTATATTAAAAAAAAATACAAAAACAAATACGTTCACTCATACCCATATTTCCTAAAACAGTCAATGTTGCTTGTTTTGCTATAAAAAAGGATATTTCTGCCTCCCTTTCATATGCTTCGTAAAAAATTATACTTATATTCCGAAATTTTTGGGACTTAAGAAATACTGAAATCCCGGTATTGTTGGTAAATAGTACCGGCATTTTCGGGACTTAAAATTCTGTAATCTCGGGACTTTGGGATCTCTGTCTGCCGGGATCCACTTTCCTAGTTTGCATGTTTGTGCATAAGCATGCACGCTTGCACGGGCATAGCAAATAACTGTGTAAGTGGAGGCGTTTTGCCATATGTTGTTATCACTGCAATGACTCATACACACTTGCATATACGCCATATATGTGTATGCATACGAGTTCATATGTATGGATGTACTTCGCTGTTGGTTCCTGCTTGTCTGCTTTTGCTTGCGCGCTGTGTGTGTGTGTGTGCATTATCGCATTGAGTCATAAATTGCGCTCCATTTACTTTAGCTGTTTGCACTTTTCTTGCTTATTAATGATTTGTTGCAAATTTTGTATCTTAAGCAAATATGCTCTGGGTTGTTATAATGTTGTAATGTTGAATTTTGAATTTCATGTTTCATGCAGTGTTGGTAGGAGACTTAGCAAACGATATTCCAGACTTGCGCATGTTTAAATTTCCATAAAGTCAAAAGTCAACATTTCTAACTATAGTTACATACTTATATGCATTCTTCCTCCCTCTTCTTGATTTTTCGATATGGTAGTTTCCATGACTGTAGAACGACGATGGCTATCGTATAAAATTAAGACACTTTGTGTTTTGTTTTGACTTTTTAAAGTTACAGTTCAGCATCAAGAAATGTGGGTCGAAGCTACTTTCTAAGGCGGTACTTAAAATTGTTTGCAAGTAAAAATATTTGTATGCAAAACTTCGGGCAGAACTTTGAAAAAAAGAAGGATTTAGCAGGCATCAGTTGACTTGAGTGGCTGTAGGGGCCGTTTGCAAAAAGTGGGGCCTCTTGGCTCAGGTAAGAAGAATAAGAAAGCTAATTTTATTATACACTGTGCCCATCTATGGAGCTTATTGGAAAATACGGCGCTGGTCAAATAGCTAGAGAAAGCGCGAATCGGATCTGGGAAAAGATCCGAAAAGTATCACGAAAAGTTTGGTTTTAATACTGACTCCCCAATAGAGCAATTCGGTTAGCAAACAGCTGCCTAGGCTCAGCTCAGATTAAGAGAAATCGGTCTACTTAGAACGAACCAGAGAGGATAATCTTCAATTTTAGGAAAATTCTGGGTGTCTGTTAGTCCAAGGACATCAACTTAATTAAATCCTTCTTTACAGTATTTCCTTCCAAAGAGGAATGGGATAACGAGCTTATTGTTAGAGAAAATAATATAAACAACTATACAGATGGCTCAAAACTAGGCCACATAGTAGGTTGAGGGGCTTACTCCAATAAACTCCGATAAACTACCTGATCATTGCAGTGTACGTCAGGCGGAAGTCACTGCCATAAAAGAGGGACTTACGGTAATAAAAGAGATAGTATTATCCACAAATTAAGTCTTCATGTACTCGGACAATCAAGCAGCAATAAAAGCGCTAGAATCTAAAAAACACTCATCAAAAATAGTCATGAAATGTTTTAAACTTCTAAATGACGTGTCTAAGTGCTACAAAGTGCACCTTATTTGGGTGCCAGGCTACAGGAATATGCAAGGCAGATGAACATGCTCCAATCGGTACAACGCTCGACCTCCAAGTGGATAAGACGTTAATACCCAACCTGTGGTCGCTTGTAAATTACTTATAGATAGGGAAACCATCAACAAGGTACAGGTTGGCAAAACCTCACACCATGCGAACTAAGTAGACAGACACCGAGGCCGAATGTAACAGCGGTGTATCAAAACCCTTGTTAAGATTTAACAGAGAAACTATAAGAAAAATGATAGTGGTATTAACGGGCCATTGTTTAATAGGCAGCCACGCTAGACAATACTTCGATTTCTGTAGAAACGTTTTAACACAGAAGAAGAGGAAACAGTCTGACACCTTTTATGTGATTGGGAAAGCTTAGCTACAAGGAGGCTCCGTACTCTTGATACATCATTTTTAACTGATGTAGCGGACATAGCTCATCTAAAACTAACGAAGCCTTGCTCGTTTATTAGAGCTACCGGAAGGTTTGAAAAGAAACCTATAATGTAAGGATAAGTTGCAGTGGTATCTCAATAGACCTACGAAAGGTCTAAGTGTGTTATTGCGACAGCCACCCTACCTATCTACCTCTTCTTCTTCTTAGCTAACGCGATTTTGACCGAGTTTAACAAAGTGCGCCAGTCGTTTCTTTCTCGTGCTAACCGGCGCAAATTGGGCACACCAAGTGAAGCCAAGTCTTTCTCCACCTGGTCTTTTCAACGCAGAGGAGGCCTTCCTCTTCCTCTGCTACCACCAGCTGAAACCGCATCGAATACTTTCAAAGCCGTCGCGTTTGTATACATTCGGACGACATGACCCAGCCAACGTAGTCACTGGATCTTTATTGGCTGCGCTAGGTCTATGTCGTCGTAAATCTCATACAGCTCATCGTTCCATCGTCTGTGATATTCGCCGTTGCCAACGTGCAAAGGTCCAAAAATCTTACGCAGAATCTTTCTCTCAAACACTCCAAGCGTCTCTTCATCGGATGTTGTCATCATCCAAGCTTCTGCACCATACGTTAGGACGGCATGATGAGAGCCTTGTAGAGTGTTAGTTTTGTTCGTCGAGAGAGGACTTTACTGCTCAGTTGCCCACTTAGTCCAAAGTAGAACTTGTTGGCAAGAGAGATTCTAAGTTGGATTTCAAGGCTGACATTGTTATAGGTGTTAATACTGGTTCCTAAATAAACGAAGTCTTTTACAACCTCGAAGTTATAACTGTCAACAGTGACGTGGCTGCCGATACGCGAGTGCGCGGACTGTTTGTTTGAAGACAGGAGGTACTTCGTTTTGTCCTGGTTCACCACCAGACCCATTCGCTTTGCCTCTTTATCCAGTTTGGAGAAAGCAAAGCCAACAGCGCGGTTGTTAAGGCCGATGATGTCAATATCATCGGCATACGCCAACAATTGTACGCTCTTACCTGTATAAAATAAAATACCTACCTACCTATAAGGTTTGAGCGCTCTGTCTAACATCTGAGGATGTGATTAATGGTAATTTCAAAATCGTAATCATCATTCCAAACAGACGTGAATGGTTCACGTTCCCATTAATTTAGGAATTTAGTGAACCTCTTGGATGTGATAAGTTCATTGATGCCTGGAAAGTAAGCTGTCTTACATTCGTTTTCAAAGTGGAATAATAGAAAATGAAATAAATAATCTGTTAGGTGTTTAGTCGAGCTTCTCCTCATATTTGTGGTGTGCGTCTTGATGTTGTTCCACAAATAGAGGGACCTAAAGTTTTAAGCCGACTTCGATCGTAAGTGCGTAAGTGCACAGGTTCGAAATCTCGGGTACGGGACAGCAATTGGTCGAAAAATTTGTTTCTAATAGCCCTTTTGAAAATGAGCCATCAACCGTTCAAAGACGGCATAAAACTATGGGTCCCTCCATTTGTGAAAATATGAAGACACACACCACAAATAGGCCAATCATATATAATGGCTTGGGTAAAACAAAAATCCATTATTTTTGAGTGAAATTAAAAAATTTATTTTAAATATGTCGGAGTGTCCGATTTGGGTAAAATATGCGCAGTTTTGTAGGTAGCCTCATAATGCCTCTCTTATCCTCCACAATCTTCTCTTCATACCAATTTTTTATCACCCAATAAGTTTTGCAGTGAGAGAAAAAAGTAGTAATCGTCTGAGGCCAGCTCCGGACTGTATGGTGGATGCATTAAAACTTCCCAAACAAGCTGACGAAGATGTGTGAGGCCGTTGTCCTGATGAAACACAACACCTCTGCTGTTGGCCAGTTCTGGCCGTTTCTGGACAATCGATTACTTCACACGATCCAGTTCTTGACAGTAAAGATCTGAATTTAGTATCTGGCCATACGAAAGTAATTAATAGTTAATGATTCCTTTCAAGTCCCACAAAATACACAATATAATCTTGCTCACCTTTAGTTCTGGTTTGGCCACCATTTGAGCTGCTTCGATTCGATTCCATTCCGCTTGGCCAAGGCTTCGCATTGGTGTGGCACTCAGCCATCGAGCTTCTTTTTGGATCCAGCTTTGCGCAATTGGTTTAAAACTGTTTTATGGTCGATCTTTATGGTCAGACAAAACATAAATTTTATAACACAATTTGTAGGCATTCCTCGGATGTAAACGCCCTTCATATGCAATTAATTATTAAATACATGCAATTATCAATTTAATTACAGTATCTGGGGGCAGTGCATTAATTTTGATTTAATAATCTAGTTGGAAATGTTTCACATCTATTAACTCGACGCTGCTAATGTAAAAAAGAATGCCAGAAAACTCCTTAAAATTACTTTTTGAGCAGCCTATGGCAAAACTTTTCCAATTCCAAGGTAACAATAAATTAGGAAAAGAAATGCGGCATTTCCACAAAAAAGAACATTAATCATTTTCACAGTGGTACTCGTAGTATTCTCTGCTGCAATTTAGCCATGACTAGGCCTAAAGGTAATTCCCTTGGCTTATGTCATCATCAGGCGATGGTTTTTGGTTGTGAGTGGATGTTGGATGGTTCACTTAACGAATGGATGATGAATTGTTAACTCTATGAAATGTAATTGGGGAAGTATGTGTAAGTATATGTAAGTATGTATGTATGCATAAGTATGTGTGTACGTATAAGTATGTGTGTATGCATAAGTATGCATGCAAGTGTTCATGTATTCGAGTGTGAGTAGATTGCAGCATAAATGTGTTGCAGCAATGCTCAAATGGGAATCGAAAAGTTATTTCGCTACAATTTCTGATTAATGTTTCTCTTTTACTTTTGAATATTTGAATATTACAGATATTGCTAAAAAATTTCTGCTGTCCTTGAAATTATTGAGCATTTAGTTGGAAACAAAACTTTGCATTGAAATTTAGAACATCGATGGATATTTCAATTTATTGACATCTTTTTTTGCTTTTTTCGGCTGACTTATTTTCACAATTCTTCCATCTTTAGTTGTATAAGAAGCAAATCAAATTGTCGATTGATTAATGATGAACACCTAAATATTGGAAATACCAAATATGAAAGCTTTATAGCATAAAGATGATCAATTTGCTCAGCGAATCGCTTTGCATAGCCTAAACTGGGGTAGAGGGATGAATATTACACGACTACTCTTTCAATTTCCTTCCCTCCATTAGGATTCTGAGAAGTTTGCCGCGAAGTTTGTTCTCTTTGCGACATCCCACGTTTGGTTAACTGCTCCTGAATCACGATGGTTAGAACGCCTCCAGGTATTTTGTGGACAACTGGGTCATATGTGTCTTTGAGGATTTCATCCCAACGCTGTTCTACTTATGTTTTTTCTGGCCTTTCTTAGAGGGTGGCCGATCCATTGCCATTTACGATCTCTATCACCTTTGGATTGGTTCTTGCTCGGTGATCTGCCACAAGTCCGCATTTCGGTTAGATAGAAGTATACGAAGGTGGAATGAAATCCAAATTTATCAAACCAATTAAGTTATTTAAATCTTATTGTAAAATAATTATCCCATGTGCAAGTTACTTTATTAAACAGCTTTTAATCATCTGCATGCAAAAAAGTAGAATAATTGAGCAGATCCTAATATCGTTGATAAAAAGGGAAAGTGGAATAGGATCAAGAATACTCCTTTATGGAACACACCAAAACTCTACCGAAACGTAGGATTTAGTGTTTTCAATTTCAATCATGGAGAGATAAGATCTCAACCAAGTGAAGGAAATTGAATGAAAACCTAAGCACTCAAGTTTCCACAGTATTGTGAAAGCAGTGTCAAGAGGATATAGTATTATCTTTGGTTTTGTTCAAATAGTCGCGTTTGTGAGCCAGCCATTTGTCATAGTGAGGAAACCATGATTTGCCGCTCCACAATTCAGACCGATTGCAAAGAACAACATCCGTCAGCTCTACTCCTCTACTACTTCTTCTATTTATTCTGGGAACTGGCCGAAGAAATTCGGAGTGGATCACACAGCGAAAAACGAAACGTCTAAATTTAATTTTCATATATCGATTGAGTACGACCACAGCCAGGCTATCAGCGTCCTCACCACTGCTTCATAGGTTATTCTAATAGGTGATCGAAAGCAGCGAAGTTTTTGTCGTGCACGTGTGAAAGAAGAAGAGAAAAATATTGGCACGCATGCATATGAATTGGCCAGCTCTATATAGTTTGAAAATATTAACTTTGGATCGACTTGGTTGTAGTTTCTTCTGCTTTGTCGGTGCCACATTTCTTGAGCCACTTCTTATCAAAACAGTTATGCATTTGATAGCATTTTGATTAAAAAAAAAACATTCTTTCATGGTCAGTATGTGGTGCTATTTTTGCGTAAAATTCAGCATTCTTGGCACAAGTTAAGCACTTCAACTCCTCCGATGGGTGATCGTGCGTGATACACTTCATCGGTCAGAAAGAGATATATAGTATACCTATGTATAACTGGTACTCTCTATCAACTACAGTACGCCCTCTTTCCCTCTTTAAGCTTTTTGTACCACTTGTACGTGTTTTCACATCGTCCAGGCCCCGTATGCTATCTTTAACCGTTTCAATGCTTCGACATCTGAGTTTTCGTTGGACATACAATATTTCAAAAAACTTGTTGCTCAACTAATTTGACAGAGAGCGGTACCATTTCAGTGACCAACGTATTTTGGACATTCAAAATTATTTTGTTGTACCCGATTTTTTTGGAAAAATTTTGTTTAGATATTACTGATCATATACATATATAGATATATAAATTCTTTATGAGGTTTGCACTTCAAACCCATGGTCTTTTGTGCCCTCTACTCATCTCAGTACCTCATTTAAGCCCAGTTCCCTTATGAATTTCAGGATAGAGTTGGGTTGGATTTAGCGTATGTGCTTTTCTTCTGGCTGCAATTGGCCAAGATGTCTCAACCCTGTCCGCGTTATTGCGCTTCATTCCAGGAGAAGCTGCATTTGAGTCTCCTGAGATTGGTCGCAGAAATTGCAAAAGTCCGTAGACCAAATCTTGATCATGTACAGATGACTTCGCAGTCTGCAGTGGCCTGTGAAGATGCCCGTGAGCTTTCTCAGATTACCTTTGGGGAGGGTTATGAGTTTTTAAACCTCTTTTGGTTGAATCCTCCCAGTAAGAATTCCGTCTGGCGTAGCCTCATAGTTTGGTGTCAGCAAACCTCCCGTGATGGTGTGTTGTCCCACAGCAAAGAAGGGCTCGGTTCTTATAAAAGACGAGGCCGCAGCCTATCTCGCCAATGCGCCTGCTACTTCGTTCCCAGTTATACCCCTGTGTCCTGGGACCCAAATTAGCTAGATTCAATTGTGCATTCTTAGTAGATTAAGTTTCTCGATACACTCAAGTACCAGTGAGGATTTGATGTCACTCAGAATGGCATTTCGCTCATTCCGGACATTTCTGTCTAAGTTTATCTCTGCACATAGACAAATGGCACACATCTTCGCTTGGAAGATGCTTGGAAAACTGTCCATCGGCAAAGACCGTTTGGTTCTGGCGTCATAAACTCCAGCGTCTATACCTTCTGGTGTCTTCGACGCATCTGTGTAGTGTACACTCCTGAAGTTTCTTTTTAAATGCAGGTCTATTCCAATTTAAGCTGTTGTTCAGTTCAAGGTAGCTGGGTGTGTGGGAGCTGCAGCCTTAGCACTTCCTTATGTTTTTAGATGACATCACTTTTCCACTCCCGAAACCTTCCCTAGTAATATTCAGCAGGTTACGCTTGGCTAGATCATATCTATACATAATTATAAATATAATTAGCGCTTACACTCGATTATGGCTGTTTGACCGAGCTATTCCTTTTATTTGAGGTATGCGCATCGTACGGTGGAACAACGCCGCCTCCGAACAGCAAATGGTTTTTATGAAAAGCTTTTTCATGGCGGAAATACACTCGGAGGTTTATTATTGCATAGTCTGAGCATAGTCTCGGCTATTAATGAGGAAAATTAGAAAAAAATTTAAAAAGTGGCGGATGGGATTTCAAACCTTATAAGAAACAATTTTTTCCCATAAATTAAAAAAATTTTTTTTTTTAATTAAAAAAAATTTAAAAAGTGGCGAATGGGGTTTTCAAAACTTGTAAGAAAAAATTTTTTCCCAAAAATTTTAAATACATTTTTTTTTTAAAAACATTTTTTTTAATTAACTTCGTTTTTTAATTTTTAAAAATTTAATTTTTTTTTTATAGCAAAAGTTAAAAATTCATTTTTTTTTTAATTTGTATGTTTTATCTTAAAAATCAAGGAGGTGGTTTTCAAAAATTAGAACAAAACAGTTTTCCCAAAAATGATAAAAAAAATTCTTTTTAAAGAATTTTTGTTTTTTTTTAAGTATGTATAAAAATCAAGAGCACAGAATTTTAAAATGTTTAAAGAATCGATGATATTTTAGTTTAATAACTTTATAACACAATTTTCAACATTGAATTAATCTCAAAATTAGAAATTTTATTTTGAATGTTTTCAGCTTACTTCTTATTATACTCAATCCTACAAGTAAACCAATTCTCAGAAAATTGTATTACAATGCCTTGGATCAGTTGACATGAAATCGCTGCATGTAAAGTTCGCAGAATATACGCAGACTGCGACTTGTTCATAAGGCTATTACGCGTAATTATCTGACAGAATCTGCTCAAATTGCGTTCAAAAGTGACAAGTAAACAAAAAAATTCAGCAACCTCAACAGATGTACGAGTAATAACCTGAAAATGAAAAATTAATTTGGTAACACCTCAAATGCGGTTCATTTAAATGAAAAATAACGGTTACTTTTTTAATAGAACATGCCGCTAAAACACCCTTTATATTTCAATTGAATATATAAGAACTTTTAGGTTCCTCACTATACGAGTATATAGCAACTGAGCGTCGAAAAAACGTCTCATATTGATGCGCTTGAAACGTGTTGAGAATGGCAGTAATAAAGCTTTTAACCTCCTAGTGAATAGCAAGCAAACACGCCATCAAATTGAAGCTGGCCTTACAGAAGGCGTGCTAAATGTTAGAATTTCGCAAAAAAGATAAATCAAATAGTGTCAGGGCACGCTCTTCTGGCTTGTGTGTCTGTATGCGTTTACATGTGTTTCAGGCTTTGTTTCAGGCGGACCTCATGAATGTGTCACTGCATGTATAAGCAGGATGTGAGCGTAATTCTAGCTGCGGCTACTCGGCCTGTGACATGCACGTCTATGTGTTGTCCTTTTTTGGTGAGAATTTCGGCATGAGCAACGGAGAAGTGAATTCATCAAAGTCAAAGCCATGAATGGTAAAGTGGAAATAGTGATGCATTGTTTTGGTGTTACGATGCTGCGACAAAACTTCAAAATACCAAAAAACACAAAAAATATATATAAAATGAAATAAAAATAATAACACAATATAAATTTATAACAAAGAACTATGAATGAAGATTATAGACGTGAAATACTTTTGGGCTCGTCCTTGCGTGCTTACTATCAAAGGAAACGAACAAAGAGAAAACGAACAATGTGAAAATATACGCGCGTATTGTAGTGCACAAATTTAAAAGTGTTTTTAATAAAAAACAAACAAAAAAACCGAATTGCTGTACTCACAATGAGGGTATTGTGTATGTCTTTAAAATCACTTGCCTATTAGTGACCTCCAATAAGGTCGGACGACTGGGCGTGACCGTTCGCCTAAGATGTGAAGGCTTTCGAGGAATTTAAATCAAAGAAGTGGATGTTTTGTTTATATGTAGGTGGAAGTGGTAGTGAAGTCCACATACATTCAGTGAAATATTTATTTATTTAGTTAAAAGCATTTTTCCATGTAAAACTAATATATGGCATTCGTTATGTGGAGAAATGCGCAACACCTTCACCCACAGGGAAGAAGTCATCAAAAATCAAAAAGAAATTTGAGCCGCTTCACACTTGAAATTGAAATTTGAAAAGGTCGAGCCAAAAAGCATCGCGAAATTTGTTAAAAAGGTAAAGGAGTAAAGGAGAGAAGTAACAGAAAGAAAGGGGTATGATAGAATAGAGACATAAAGGTAGCTTTACCAGTGAGAGTTGTCCAGATTCTTTGACAAATCTGAAAATATGACCCAGTTTGAGAGAAGAATTTTAAAATTCCTCATGACATCGGAACCCAAAATTCGTAGCCTTGCTCTAGCAAATACAGGACGCTCACAGAGAAAATGCTTAGTGCTATCCGCCTCCTCCAAGCACGACAAGCACATTGGGTCCTCAATGATTCCAATAGTGGCCGTATGCTGAGTCCTGTAATAATACCGCCCATTAAGTTGGACAGTTTTCTGTTCGGACTTGTCACAAAACAATTTGCAGTTCTGTAGCCTCCTAGATTAGACCATCAGTTTTTATGTAAATTGCATACTTAATCGCTAATTCTCTTCGTGACTCCTGCAGAACTGATTCCTATTATTGGCTCTGGTCTCTGTGGGGTAACCGCTGATCCATAGTCGGCCAATTCATTGGCAATTTCATTCCATTGAACACTGCAGTACCCTAGAACTCATACAAGTGCAAGCTTATTCTGTCTTGCAACAAAATTGGCCTTCCTCTTACATTCTTGAACCATCTTTGAGGTTTGATCTGCATTCACCAGAGCCCTTAGTGCAGCCTGGCTGCCACTTCACTCTTAGTACTAAAATTTAATGCGCTATAAAAAGAATTTTTGTTGAGAATCTGTCGAATTTTTATAATTCTTTTACAAAGTTTAAAACTCTGAACTATGCTTCTATAAAAAATTTATGAAAATTGAAAAAAGTAGTCCAAGTAAATATGGCGTCTATTATTTTAAGGTGAGGGAGACTACACAAATGCTGGTTTGCTGCAAAATTTGGTAGACCTCAGCAAAAGCCTGGTAGTGCGAAATCTACCAACTACAGACCGATTTGCCTGCTCAACTCAGCGGAGAAAGTTTTAGAGCTCATTATATGCAACAACCTCAAGGCAGAGGTCTATACTGACGGAAGTATATCCGATAACCAGCTCGGCTTTATAAGATGAAAAAAAAAAAATTCACTATTCAGGCTGTAAACACCGCTAGCTGGCACAGGTACTCGTTAGCGCGAACGATCAAAGGATCAAGTAGGAGTACCTTTCAATCTAACCGGGCACTCCCCGTTAGTTATCCACTCGGAGAGACTTGGGCTTGCTTCAAGTCTTATTTGCAGAAGCTGTTGGAGGATGAGGTAGCTTCATTTCAGCAACTTCTTCTCAGCTGCTCTGCTATCGTCGGGCTAAGGTTCATATATCTGGGCTCTCGGTTTTTTGTTACACCTGCGGATAATAACAGGTTTTAACATGACGGACCTGGTGAATTTCATTAACAGATTGAAGTGCTTAATGTAATTAGTCAACATTTGGTCATCATCCTTCTTCTTCCCTCCTTTTCAGATTTTGTTTTGGTTTTCCCTCCTCTGTTTTTCCGCTCTGTATGACATCACAATGCACAAATTTGATCCTTTGTCCAAGTGGGCCCATGTTTGGGAAGGCATTTGTCTTACTTCCAAGTCCATTTGAATCATATGGTTCTAGGCTCCATTTCTCAAGACTGCGTACTGGGACTCTTACTATGAAGCATTATGCCCGACGAAGTTATTTGCCCCAAGGTAGCGAAAAATTTATTAGAAAATTCGGTACGAAAAATGTCTTAGAAAAATCTTATATTTCATTGTTACTATTATTTAGAAACCCATAGCTGCACCAATAACCTAGATATGAATAAAACAAAAATCTCTACTAGAAGCAATATTACCTAACACATTTCAGATCATCACGTTTTTTCCTGTCAGTTTGGCGTGAAATATCTCATGTGCCTCCCTACACGTTTCCCATAATTTGTCACCACTGCAACTCCAGCACTTATGAAATGTTCCTTTTCAGTAAGCAGAGAAGAATCGTAGTTGACACTTTTAGTCAATTGATTGTCAGTTGACATTTGCGAATTTCATTAGCACTCTCTACTCCGACACATATTCTCACATACGTAATCTCTCTCCCAGTAACACACATACTATGTATATCCAAATTTGTATGCACGTTTATTCATGAGACTCCATCAATGCCATTGTTAGTGTTCTTGACTTCATTCGAAGTCTATTGAAGTGGTTTCTAGTTGCGTTGCCATTACATTATTGTTGTTCTTGTTTAGGGCTGTGGTTGATTACCAATGCAGCACAAGTCAGCTGTGTGAATTGCGTATTGTCTTCACTGACATTGAGTAATACAATTTTCATTTATTCATGATTGTACCGAAAATGAATTGTTGTAGTAGCAGTAGTTATAGCAGCTGGAGAGTACCCCAAGAGGCTTATATAGAGTATGCAATTTTCTGTGAGTATGATTGAAGTAGACCTGTTCGTACAGATGAGTTGGCACGAGCATAACTAGGACAGTTATAGACAAATTCATATAGGTATGTATATGAGGAAATGTACACAGAGAGAGAGAGAGAGAGTGTGGAAATGTGAATGAACTGTAAACAAGCGGTCAGTGGCAATGTTTTTAGTGTTTTTTGATGTGCGAAATTGAGCATCGACGCTTTGAGTCGAATTTCTTGTCTGTTTCAGGAGGATTTTTACACCGAAGACTTGCAAGAGGCATATCGCTCAAAGTATCGTACTAGAAAATTGTGATATTAACATTTTTAGCAGAGATTTCATGTACTCTGCTATAAAGAGACTACCAAAAACATTAATGGAGGAAAAAATGACTAGGATTGATCATAAATGAAATAATTTCTTAGCAAGGCTGTGTCTTAGCGGCGAAAGGTGGTAAGAAACAATGGCTCGCGGTACCAATATAAATTAAACAATTCAATTTATTTTCAAATTTTATTTTTATGAACCGATCACTTTCAAAGCCGATCTTCTTCTGTACTTCTTTTACAATACTTTACTTAAGCTAAGCCTATCCAATTTTGCTAACCGTTAATCGAAAATACAATATGTTTTTGCTAATTCCATCAAAATAACATTTTCCAGGAATTTATCTACCGCTTTAGCGTGCCGTGTGCAAAAGCTTTTTCATTCCCGCAATTTGTCCTTTGCAATCAATGAAGATCATTCATATATTGTAGTTGTAGTTGCAGCTTCGTTCTCATTCGCTCTTACTATTCTCTGAATGAATTAATAAGTTGGGGAAGTTAACACGTTCCACTAACTTATATAAGCAGCACCTCCAGCTCCGACAAGTTCAAGCCATTTTTCTAATTTTATTTTTATTTATTTTGATTGCATTGAGAAATTTTTAAACAGTTCTATGCAAATCTTTTAAGCTTAAATTTTTCTATCATCTGAGTTGACTTTTTGAAAAAAAAAAGAATATTTTTAGAAACTAATTTTGTTTATCAGGGGATATATTCAAATCGTTCCAGCTGACGTAGATTTTAATATTTTTTGAAATATTTCTGCAGAAGTTTTGAAATATAAAAAAGTTTTATAATGCCGGTGGAAAAATCATAATCTTTTTTAGAGATGTAGGTTAGCTTGTAAAAATAGGGCTGAATCTTTAAAGGAAAGAAATGGAGAAAAAACGTTACCGTTGGAGTAAGAACTGCTGTTGAACTTAGTTTTTGGGCAGATGAGTTGTAGAAGGCCATATACCCTATGATCAGAAAGTACCGGCAATGTTTAAATAAAACAAAACAGAGTTAAATTTCAGGCAAATTTATTTTATCTCCTTTAAAATATGGCCTGTCTGAAGCAACACACACGTGCCAAAGTTTAACCCAGTCCTCCATGCACCCTACAGCACCTTCCAAACGCTTTAAAACGGATAAATAATATTCTTTATTGACTGTCTGGTCCGATGAAAGATGCTCATGGTGCACTATGCCTTGGCAATAGAAGGAAACAGTCAACATCACCTTCCCGGTACTTTTTGATCATAGGGTATTTTCTGATCAGGTGCAAAAACTGAATTTAAACGGCTGGATGTAAGCCAACAATGCTTAAATGAATGCTAAAATCGACAACCTGGAAAATGGAAAAACAAGTTTGCTATATACAAGGTGGCGGGTGACACAAAATTAATCACCTAATTTTTTTAGTAACTTTTTGACTAAATAAAAAAGAGGGTTGGAAATAAATATTTTAACCTTTACGCCATTGCGCCATTTTACACCCCCTTATTGCATATCTGATTGAACATTTTTTTTTTATTTTTTATATTTTTTTGTTATTTATTTATTTCGAAAAGTCAAGAAAACATGGTTTCAAATTGACTACTAAAACTAAAGAATAATGTAAAAAAACATAATTTTAAATAATTACATTACAAACTTACATTTAACTAAATTAAGGGATAGAGTTCAGTAAACCAGACAATTATTTCTTTGAAACTGAGAAACCTTGAAAGTAAGAATTGGAGATTTCATTAAAATCATACTGCAGCTGTCTAGTTCCAAGTGCCAAATATGATTGACGTGCGACGCCATTTGAAAAATTATAAATCTTCCGATAGGGTGATCAATTTTGCGCCACAGCACAGAATTTTAGAAAAATTAGGTTTCACTTATAGCCGGCTACTCAACACAATGCAATGATTTAGGTAGTTTTGTGAAAAATAGTGCTTTAAGTTTGAGACCGTTAAATAACTCCAAGAAGCTGTGTTAATTGAGAGGGGACAACAAAGCCTTTTAACACAACAACTTCTGCGGATCTTCATGGTAAACAGAATAAATAAAGAAAGAAAAACCTATTAAATACTTCTTCTTCTTGAATTACGCGACAGGTGCTTCAGCGACTTTGAACGAGTTCAACAAAGCGCGCTAGCCGTTTCTTTCTCATGCTTACCGGCGCTAGTTGGACACTTAGTGAAGCTGATCTTTCCAACGCAGTGGAGGCCTTTCTCTTCCTCTGCTACTACCAGCTGGTACGGCATCGAATACTTTCAGAGCCGAAGCGTTTGTATCAATCCGGAAGATATGGCCCAGCCAACGAAGCCGATGTCGTCGTAAAGCTCATATAGCCTGCGTTATTGGCTGTCGCCAACGTGCAAAGATGAACAATTTTCCACAGAATCTTTCACTCAAGCACTCCAAGTGACGCCTCATCGGATGTTGATATCGTCCAAGCACCTGCGCCATACAATAAAACGGGCATGATGAGAGTTTTATAACCATTAAATACTAGAAATATAAAAATTGTTCACATAGTACAACCCTAAGGCACAGTTTACAGTACATAAATATAATTTCTTTCTAAGATGGTTAATGCTTGGTTTTTGGTTTCAATAGGCATTTTCAGTTGAGTTGCTTTGTTTTTTTTTTTTTTTTTGGTTACTGTTCAGTAGTACTTGATTAAGAAACGGAATTGAAAATTTATAGATCGTTTTACTTTTTATATAATTTTTATGTAATTTTTATCATATTTTTGTATGCTTTGTTTTTTTTTGTGTGTTTTGCAGAATCTAATAATACATATATAACTTTTCTAGCTACATTTATGGCCAATCTTATTGCATCAATCTCTACTCTTTCTAAGACATATCGTTATTTTTCTAAATACTTTACTATATTTACTATCCTCTCATTTGTTTTCAGGTAACTATGCAACACTCCTTTAATTCATATTAAGCTTCAAAATTTGTTTTGTGGAAAAAAGGTAAATAAATAATGGCGATTATTTAAGTACAAAGTTCCATAAATATTATATTTATTTCTTCATGTAAACTATTTTCTTATTCCTTGCCACAGTTAAACGTGAGAATTTATACTCAGCTGTTTATTGTATCAAACCAGCATTTTTTTAAGGATGGAGTCATAAGTAAAAAATTATTTCTCCGTTTTTCGAAATCGAGATATGAGCTTTCGAAGTTCGAAGTGCGACCTTCGCAAAAAATTATTTTTAATTATTGTATGAAACTTTCTACAACATTTGTGGTTTGAGATTACCCAATCCAAGGGAAACTATTGAAATTATTGGTTATTTCACTCAAAGATTTTTAAATTACATCATTTCAAAGTCATATTCCTTAGTTACTTTTATTCGACGATATTTATCTAAAGTTCCTGTATACCTCTCTTGTGCGTTCGAAGCTGAAATATCCCCTCTTTACTTGGAAACCATGTCATTTGTTTGGGAATTATGTTTTAGTCCTTAAAAAAATTGTTTTAATCAAATACCTAGAAATTAGTTGGTTTTGCAATATACCTTCTGCTCAAATATGAACGACACGTTATCAATAAAACGGTCCGCGGATGACATATGGCATATGACATATATGTTTTTTGGTAGGACTGTTATAAGCTTACATGGAAAATTTCAGCTTGATATGTCACATAGTTTGTTTTCTGTGCTACTGTAAACAAGTCAAGCTCGAGTGTGTTCTTCGAATTCTCTTTTATGACTTCAATTGTCTCAAAATGTTTTCTACGGAGCGGCAGCTTGAGCTTGGGAAGCAGGAAAAAGTCACATGGAGCCATATCAGGCGTATACGGTGCTTGCGGAACGATATTAACATTATTTTTGTTCAAATAATCGCGAACAAGACGTGATGTGTGAGCTGGTGCATTATCGTGATGCAAGAACCATGACTTGTTGTCCCACAATTCCTTCCTTTTAAGACGAATGTTCTCGCGCAAACGCTTTAAAACGTCTAAATAATATTCAGCGTTAACCGATGTTGCGATTTGTGCGATTTTCAAGCACTGCTGGACGACGTTCATGAGGCAACTTTTCAACCGATGTACGGCCCTCTCTGAACGATTTGTACCACTGGAAAACACGTGCACGCGATAGAGCAGAGTCCCCATAGGTTGTCTGCAACATTTTTAAGGCGTCTGAAGCCGAAAGTTTGTTGGAATAACAAAATTTCAAACAAATTCTTTGTTCAACTTGAATTTCCATCGTTAAATTCGAAGGCGGCCGCCGTAGCCGAATGGGTTGGTGCGTGACTACCATTCACAGAGAGAACCTCGGTTCAAATCTCGGTGAAACATCAAAATTAAGAAAAACATTTTTCTAATAGCCGTCGCCCCTTGGCAGCCAATGGGAAACCTCTGAGTGTATTTCTGCCATGAAAAAGCTCCTCATACAAAATATCTGCCGTTCGGAGTTGGCTTAAAACTGTAGGTACCTCCATTTGTGGAACAACATCAAGACGCACACTACAAATAGGAGGAGGAGCTCGGCCAAACACCCAAAAAGGGTGTACGCGCCAATTATATATTTATATATAGTCGATAACATTCTACACCTGCGCCACCTTGTACAACTTTTTGAAAGTATAAGGATCTAAGAAAGTGTACAATACGGCGGATAGCCCCTTGATCTCTTTTGCAACTATTTAGGGGCCTTTTCCGCTTTAAGGCTCAGAACTAGCTCACCATGGAAGACTGTCACCCATGGACATTCAACCATCTTAGACTTCTCTACGGACATACCCACTGATTGTGATTATCGCTCTCCCATTCTCTGCTTTGTAAGGAAGTTCCCAGTGAAAATCCCATATAGGCTGGAATGGCTTGAAGAAGATTTATCACCGAACACCATTCGTTAAGATCTACACGGACGACCGGTGCAGGATCAGGATTATATTGCGAAGAGATTTTTGTCAGTGAATCCTTTAAACTACCGAATGACTGTAGTGTTTTTCAAGCGGAAATAAACGTTATTCCAGAAGCTTTAAGACGGTTAGAAATAAACAGAATATCATCAAAAGATATCTGCATTCTATAAGACAGCCTAGCTGTCCTAGGGGCTTTGGATGTATTCCAAATAACATCAAGGAGTGTCTTTCATTGTCGCCAATCTCTTAATGAGGAGGCTGATCAATTTGCAAGAGAAGGTACCAGAATGCCAAACATAAATAGATAATTTTATGGATGTACCTCCCACAACTTTATAGCTTCTTGTTATGGACGCACTATTAAATTCTGTAAATCAAAGATGGATTAGTGCCAATACCTATGAAATTGCTAAGCAAACATGGCCAAGGCTACGCGGGGCGTTCGATAAGTATCCGTGTTAGAAATGAGGACACAATTTTGTATTTTTCAACAAAGTCCTTTTTTAGAAAAATACACTTCTCCCAGCGCATTGGCCATTTCTTAACCCCTCCAAAAAATTGGATTTGTCGAACTCTCCAAAATACACCTCTGTCTCGGCGATGTCTTCCATGTTTGAACTAATTTTATTTCCCACGAGCCATTTCTTCATATTAGGGAACAAGAAAAAGTCACAGGGAGCCAGATCGGGGCAATATGGAGAGTGCGGCAGCAACTCATAACGCAATTCATCTAGTTTGGCGGCGACAAATCCGGATGAAAGTGCGGGTGCGTTGTCGTGGTGAAACGGCACCTTCTTTTTCACCAAATGCAGCCGTGTCTTCTTCAATTTTTAGTGAAAGCGGTCAATAACTCACTGAAGTCCAGTAATCGTTCTTGCTTTTTCTAAAAAATCCATGAGGATGACGCCGTTCGCATCCCAAACAATAATCGCCATGACCGTTCCAGCCTTCTTTGGAGCAGATTCACCGGGAGAAGTCAATTATTTTGATTGCTGCTTAGTTTCTGGTGTGATAACTCGACTCGACTCGGTAACAACTCAACGCAAAAATTCCTTCGTTGCTCCAAACACTTCGAAGTTAACAGCCGCATCCGCTTGTTGTCCACCATGAGCAATCGTGGCATCCATCGGGCCGACAATTTTTCCATAGCCAACTTATCATGTAAAATATTAATTGCCATTCTGGTCGACACACCTATGACCTCTGTTACTTCGCGAAGTTTCGTTCGTCGATCAGCGAGAATCGTGACGTGGACTTTGTGAATGTTTTCCTCGGTAAAAAGGTCTGCCGGGCGTCCTGGTCGCTCCTTATCAAAAACTGATGTTCGCCACGTTTAAATTCGTTGAACCAATATCTAACTGTGGTTGTGGACGGCGAAGCGTCTCAAAGACGGCATCCAAGTTTGCTTTTATCTCCTCGCCTTTTTCCCGCATCCAAAAACAAAAAGCGTATCACCGAACGATACTTAACGAAGATCACGAAACATCTCTTACTCGAATACATATGTAGCTGCGAAATCCAAACTAACCTATTAATCCGCCTGAAATATGTTTTACCGTCTTTTGACTTATTGAACTGAAGTCGTAAATTTATGTATATTCAAGAATATTATAAAATTGACTAGACTTAAAACTAGGACCTTAGTAGGGGCCCATACAGGAACTTCTCTCATATGAAATCAGGCAAGTAGATTAGGCGTTTACATGCACGATTTCTGTCGTAGCTGTAGGCATGAGGAGGAGTTGGAAACAATTCAACACCTTTTTTGTGTATGCCCGGCTCTGGCCAAAAACAGAAAACGCTATTTAAGATCCTACTTTTTAATGAATATGGATCATCTATCTATACACTTTAGGTATCAGCAACGGTTTACGCTTTGTGTAAAACTCAGGATGGTTCAATCTGGAAAGGGGAAATGTAGGCCAGCCGTTGCGGCTCACAACAGACTAATTTCGTGGTCTAAGTGGCATCGCTGTTCCTATGTGCGATGCGGCTGCCAAACCTACCTACTTTCGCCGGACAAAGGCTAACATTTTATAGGTATTCGGAATTAAATAATCCATATGGTTACTGAGTGTGAGTAGATAGTCAAAAAATACTCAAAGGTCTTTAATTTAGTCTACAGTTTTCTGTTTAGATCCTGATATTATAGGTATAATATATGAGATTTATTTTTCGTGGGAAAAAGTAAAATATAGAAAATGCATTTGTTATTCTAATTCTATTTTTTACTATATAAAGTTTTTTATTTTCGTTTTTTTATTCTTTAATTTAAATAATGAATTGTTTATTTGGAAAAAAAGTTTCGCTTAATTTGAAAATGGTTTAATTTAAACTCGAAACGCCATATAATAAATTCACTCTTTCAGCTCTCAAATATATTATGAAACTAAATTGAATGCCCTATTTATCCGCACGTTATTTAGATTTTTTTTTTAATATTATTTAGGGAAGGCCTGCTAGCCCTAAATAAAAGTGTCCTCACCACAAAAGATATAAATATATATTCAAATAGCCAATCGGCCCTGAAAGCTTTAAAATCGGCTAATATTAACTCAAAGACAGTAAAAGAATGTATAGACGTGCTGACTAAACTACCACAGCACTTTGTAATAAACCGGCTCTGGGTGCCGCGTCATAGAGACATAGAAGGCAACTGCAAAGCAGATGAACTGGCAAGATTGGGTACCACATTACCGATCCCACCAGACAAAGCGAACATACCTATACCTTTAGCAACTTGTAAGATACTTATAGATAAATAAACTATCGGTGCTGCCAACAGGTTATGGTCTCAGTCCCTGACCTGCACAACTAGTAGAATGACGTAGACGGAATGGAACATGGGCCGCATAAACCGACTGTTGAAACTAAACAGGAAAAATATGAGAAATCTTCTCGGGGTCCTAACAGAGCATTGTCTGATTGGCAGACATGCCAGTAGGCTGGGAGCGCCCTATAACGACTATTGTAGAAGCTGTAACGACATTGCAGAAGAAGAAACTACAGAACACTTTCTATGCGGGTGCATCGCTCTGGATAGAAGAAGATTCAATATTTTAGGAAAAAGTTCCCTGAATAACTTGGCAGATACAGCAAAAAAAAAAAATAACAAGTCTTGTTAGATATATCAAAGCCACAGGTTGGTTCAATGAGGATAATGTAGAGTGAGGAGAGGGGACAGCCCTGGTGGTATTACAATGGGCCTACAGCAGGCCTAGGTGTGTCAACCGACAACCACTATACCTACCTACCTGGATTTATTTTTTAATATGCTTTGCTATGAAAATCTCTAATTAGTTATTAAAACTAGAAAGCATTGCGTCCTAGTAATTAGGCTTCTAGTCAGAATCCAGCTAATTCCTTTATGATTAAAAAATTATTTAAATTTTGGAATTCATAAGCCACCTACCTGGGCGCTTCAACAATTTCCTTATTCATTTTGCATCCAATTTTTAGTAAAATATTTCATTTGCACGCAAATCTTGTGATGTTAAATAATGTGACAACGACAACGCACACGACATATAACATTGGACGCACTCCCACATACACACATAGATGTGCTTTGAAAGATTTACAACAAAACGTGCATGCGAGTAAATAGATTTGTATTTAAGAGATTCCCGGTATCTGCAAAGACTACAGCAACACAAAGTTTTTATGCCAAATTACTTTGGACTTCCAGTGAAGACAGCCGCGTAAAACTTTCTAGGCATTTGCGTCTGAGCAAACAAAAGTCTGTGTGCGAAAATGCTAAGAAAATGGCAAAGACAACACGCTGAGCCATGCAAACGAGCACACGTAAGTATTATATTGTATTAAGTAAAACAATGAACGCCAAGGAAAATAGGAAATAAAGTAAAGGCGAAAATAAACAGGCGTAAATTGAATTAGAATTATACGCATGAGTGAAATTGTGCTGTGCAGGAAGGCACGCCGTGGCATGTGGCGTGAATGCCCCAGAGGTGTGACCTGGCTGGGTGTGCAGGCGCACAGAGGCACTTACATACAGATATAGGGGGTTGCAGGAAGAGCGCTCAAAATTTTAAATTAAATAAAAAAAGGAGTTGCCATAATTTTGTGTTTTTTGTTTACGAATGCATTCTATGACATTAAATGTGGAAACAATTTCGTGGAAATGGCGCATCTTAGTGAAACAGTCTTGAATGATGCTTATTCGTAGCGCATTGAGCGCACCTTTTTTCCTTTCTTCTAAGAAATAGGAGCCGATGTGCTGCCAGAGTAAAATCTACACCAAACAGTGACTTTTTCGAGGTGTAGAGGCACCTTAAGAGGAAAAACGTCCGAAGATTCTAGTAGAAAGTTCGGCAGAAGAGCCGAACGCGTTTTCCTGTAAGAACACAGAAGGCAATCTGGTTATGGACATCCAGAGTAAACCTAAGTTATGGAGTGAACGCTTCTTACACCTGCTGAATGGTGGCAGAAGTCGATGACACAGAGAAGATGAAAACTCCGGTCCCCCAATCGTTGACAACGGGACTCTCATTCCGTTAAACGACCCTAACGAAGTCGGACTAGCAATAAAATAAATAAATAATTCTGCCAACTGTTTGATTGAGCTCCTCCTGCTATTTGCGGCGTACGTCTAGATGCTGTTCCACAAATGAAGGGACCTACAGTTTTAAGTAGACTCCGAATGGCAAATGGTTTTTATGAGGACTTTTATCTTGGCAGAAATACACTCGGAGGTTTGCCACTGCTTGTCGGGAGGTGACCGTTATTAGAAAAACCTTTTTCTTCATGTTGGTGTTTCACGGAGATTCGAACTTACATACTCTTGAATGGTAATCACGTAGTAACCTAATCAGCTACGGCGTCCGCATATCAATAACGCGGCTGAAAAACCACAAAACATGCCTGCGGATGGGAATTTAAGAGTGCTTTGTCCAATCCATAAGAAAGGTGATCCTGCGATTCACACGAACTGTCGCTGAATTATATTATATTCTGGGCACACAAGGACCTATCGAGAATATTGTGCAAACGGCTGAAGACCATCACCAACCAACTGATTTTTTAATGCGGTTCCGTTCCTGGAAAATCAAAAATCCATCGCATCGGTATTCACAATACGGAAAAGACCCTTGAAAGTAGACCCATATATTCCACCATTTTAAATCCGAATTCGACAGCATGAAAAGGTTTTGCTTGCATGCTTCGAAAAATGATCGTGAGTACTAAAAGAGGCTCTGCCAGAATCGAGAAGGACTTCTCTGAGTCATTTGATACCAAATAAAATACTTCTTTCGTGTGACTTCTTTAACCTGATCAGACCCTCGGATATAACTTATTATGAGATTATACAACTACTAGCGTAAGCCATCAATATTGATATCATCAGCCTTAACTGCCTTTCTGGGCTAACTAAAGTTACTGGGGCTGGTGGTGAACAAAGACAAGATGAGGTACCTCCTCGCATCAAATAAATTGATGGTCCACTCGCGCATTGACACCCAAGCCACTGTTGACAGTTATACTCTTAATTTTGAATTAGTAAGAGACGTAGTTTATTTGGAAACCAGCATAAGCACCGATATAAACAGCAGCTTTACAATTCAATGGGATCCCTCTTTACAAAGAGGTCTACGAAGTATTAAGAAGGCAGTCGAGTAGTAAAGTCTTCTCTCGACGAACAAAAATCGCACTTTACAAGCCCTTCACATGCGCTTCTTATTATATCCGGCAGAAGCTTGGGGATGACAACGTTAGATGAAGCGGCCCTTGAAGTTTTAGAGTAAAAGATTCTGCAGTAGATTTTTGAACGTTTCCACCTTTACGACGTCGAAAACCGCAGCCGACGGAGCAATGAGTTGTATGAGCCTTACGACGATGTAGTTACCATCATCATAAATTCCTAGAGTTCCTGTGTGGAACATAGGGCCACAACGAATTTCCATTCTGGTCTGTTTTGCGCCAAACTCTTAACTTCATTCCAGCTGAGCTGCATGGCTCGGATTTTCGACTCCAGCAGTTGTTTCCAGGCATCCGCTGGTTTTCAACTTCTGCGGCTTCCTTGAGGGTTCCAGTCAGTGGCGGCCCTTGTTAAGTCACCATTTCTTCTGCGCACAACATGACCAAACCAGCCCCATTTTCTCTGTCGAATCTCTAAGTGAGCATTTGAGATAATATTTGGCTAGAATATTTTGAGATAATTTCAAAGGCTTCTGTTTACAAAAACTTGTAGTGAGCCTGTGTCAGCTGACGTTACATCCCACGTTTCACAACCATAAAGTATAGTCGACTATACTTAGGCGTTAAAATTTCGCAATTTTGTGCGCCGTGAAATGTGTGATACGTTCCAAATTGCTTGCTGGGAGCCAAATGGTGCCACAGATTTCTTTATTCGTATTTTGATATCATCGCACGAACCTCCAGACACCGATTCAATGCTGCCTAAATAACGGAAAGATTGCAGATCTTCGAGATCGATACCATCAAATGAGAAATTTTGCGTATTTCCTGTATTTATACGCATGACTTTGGCTTTCTGGATAATAATCTTCAGGCCAGCTTTTTCAGCTGCTTCTCGCACTGCTTGAATCTTCGCTGCCATGTCGTAGTTATAGTGCAGCGAATAAAGATCCAGCCGCGCTAAGCTATGTCGTCGGAATAGGTACAAACGCTTCAGCTCTGAACGTACTTGAAACTTCTGTGAATTTCGGTCACTCCAAAGCCGGTGAATTTGCTTGTTATGAATCCACTAAACGGGTCTCATCACTGAAGATGAGTTTTATACCAAAGTTAGTGCGCAATGTACGGAGAGTTGTTTGCCAAACTTTGATGATAAATTTGTTTTTTTATAATAAATTTGAAAATGTCAATGCGTTGTTTTGAAACGTGTTGAATTCGGCTCTTAATTTTTAAGCCTAAAATATGTTCCCGCTAAATTTGATGAAGCTGTAGATACACCAATATGTTCGCCATGCACTGCCAAGATTCGAGCACACCTATTGAAAAACCCTATATTATAAGTATTTATTATGTATGAATGTACTTGTGCCTACATGCACATACAGCGCTTGGTTTACACCTCAGTCACAGCTGTAGCAGCAACAAAACCAAACTTGGTGGCTGTGGCAGCAGTTAACCCATTCGATAGTGAAATTTCGCCACAGGTGATTCTCTACCAACGACTACAAAGAAATATACGCTCGCTAGCTCAATTGTTTCGTTCCACACCTATTGTTGTTGCTAATGCTACGTTACACTACTTGCACAGCTTCGCTTTCAATTTCACTGAAATTTCATTTCCAACACAAACGAAGTTAGTAAAATGTCGGAAGTTTACGCTGACTGGTATAAATTAATTGAGAATTTTTTTTTCAATAAGCAGAAAATGGAGAAACCCCCATAGTAGGCAATGCCAGTGAGCTCTCTGTTGGAAAAGTGTAGATAAAAGTTAAATAATGGCCGCTGCAGCAGATGAATGGGCTTGTGCGTGACTACCATTCAGTTGGTTCCGGGCTCTAAGCCCAATTAAATGTTAGAATTTTTTTCTAATATGGGCTGCCGATCAGCAGGTAATGGTAAATCTCTGACTGCAGTCCTGCGCTGGAAAAACTTCTCAGCAACTTCAACTCCCATTCGAAGGCAGCCGTCCGTTTGTAGAGCAAACTCAGCTCAGATGCCACAAAATCGACAAATATCTAACAAAGTATTTGTGTGCCATAGCTGTTACCTTTACGCACGTTAGAGTTGCCAACTACTTGCAAGTGAGTCGAAAATGAAAATAACATGCACTCAAAAACACTTCTATGCATTTAATGTTGCTATGTGGGCGTTTAGCTTTTAGCATTTCACACCTGCTGAGCAGGCCAGCAGCCAACCGCCTTTTCTTTGTTGCTTGCTTCCGCATAAAGGCTATAAGCCCTTTGAAGTTTTCTAGCGTTCCAAGTGCTTTTTCATGACAAATACCTGCTGCGCAGTTGAGAAATGTAGGCACGGCATGCTCACAACGAATATTCCTGCTTTAGTAAATTATTTTATTTTATACAGCACTGACGCGTAGCGCATCCGTGACACGTGGCAAGTCGTATCCGGTAGAATAATTTACTTTTAGCAATTAACCAAACACTGAAAGGAGACATTTAAGTAGAAGTTATGACTTCTCAATCGTCCGCAACCAAAAAAAACATAATAACAATAAAGGTGTTGCGCACGCAATCTAGACAAATTCAGGCCTAGGTTTTCATACTTGTGAAAGTTTGTGTCCCGATTTGTTACACAGTTTATATTGCCTCGATTTTGAAATTTCTGTTATTCTATGATAAGGGAAAATATATTGAATACGGGATCAAACCTCATACAAAACAAAGAGTTTGTAACAACCCCCTCTAACTGGAAAGTTAGACGGAATGATAGTACTTATAGAGTTTTGAACTTTTTGATGTTTTGAAGGCAGTTTAACCCTTTGTCGGCCGTCAAATAAAAACTATCTAAGTAATCCTGGTCATGCTAGCAGGTACTTTATGAGGCTTCCTCTTTGACCTCGTAGCCGTTTGCGCCCTTAGGGCCGTTGTTTCTTTTTTGTTAGTATCAGGACAACTAGCAAGTACAGCACTCAGACACAATTAAGTTCATTGTACTACATTCAGATTACCTCTTAATTTTTTTTAAATCTACCCGACCTCCGAAGAAATCTGAGTAGATCTTGGGGTGACAAGAAGCTTCCTTGGCTTCTTAACACATAAGTCCCAAAGAGCTCAAGCGATTTGAACGGAGGCGAGGCAGACGCATAGGAAGTGGTCCGCCGTCTCATCTTCCTCTTCACAATGGGCAGAGTGCACTGTCTGAGATGCCTACCTTTTCCATGAGCTTCGCCTACAGAAAGTGGTCTTTCATCAGTCCAACCACCTGCAGTCCCTTCTGCTTAATGATAACAGGATTTGCGACAGGCGGTCGGACATAATAGGTAACATCAGTTTAGTCCACCTGCAGCCTCTCTCAGCCTGCCAAGCTCGCTTGTGGGTTGTAGTAACCCATTTGATAACCGTGTCTTTGATGACTGCAAAAGGGAGTGGCAGACCGGTTTCCGGGCCATCCTAGCTAAGGAATCGAGGACTCGTTATCCGTGCGATGCCCACGCGTCCCGGGACCCAGCATCAGGCATCAGCCTATTATGTCTACCGACACAGTTCAGGCTGGATTTACAGGACTCGATTAACCCTGATCTGGTTGGGGGCTGTCTAAGGCGCAACTTGGCTGTCGCTGTAGACACATATAGGTCTGCCTCTCCTTAGGCCCTTAGTCATGCTAGTAATGTCGTTCGGATGGTAGTTCCCCTAGACAATTTTTACTACATAACTTAGCTGTTCTTTCTGTTTTTTCTGCTTTCTTACTTAAAAGGCATATTCTGCCTTATTTCATCCATCTCCTGAACTTATTAACGTAAGAATGTTCATTCTAGTCAGTAGCATCCAAACACTTTTTCAGCGGCATACCACATCTTGAAATTGGGGTATAAGTATAAATGGTATGAAATAATCACCACCATGGCTGTAACGGGTTTTCCAATAACAGGTGTTACAGGTGAATGGATTGCGCTATCGAAAGATAATTAACAATTTTTTATGACCGGAATTGGATGGTATTGAGCTGGACAACGTTTATTTTCAACAAGACGGCGCTACGTGCCACAGAAACAACGAAACCATTGATCTTTTACTGAAAAAGTTTCCGGACCGTGTTATCTCTCGAAGAGGTGATCACAATTGGCCACCGAGATCTTGTGATTTAACACTTTGTGACTTGTTTCTTTGGGGTCACGTGAAAGAGAAGGTCTACGTCAACCAGCTAGTTTGAAATTCGGTTATGGAAAATTTCATGAAAAGGGGGGTCATTTGCCCGATATTGTTTTCCATTATTAACGGCCTTCCTCTTTATAATGAAATAAACATCCGATAATTCAGCATTAGCATTCTTCTTTGTATATCAAAATAACATCTTTTATTAATAGACCCTTTATTTAGAGCGTGACTAGTTCGGAAAAATGTTGATGACTGTAAAATCGACCGAGGTAGGCTTCCAAACTATGGAGAGAAGTTATTATTATTATTATTACTATTATGAGAAAATCTAGCACTATGACTTGAAACATCTACATATTGTCTTCAAGGATTTTGAGTATTTCGCAAAGTCAAACTTCTACAATAAATTTTCGTATTTGGTCTATGTTTTTGAGCTGTTCGTAGGAGGAATGGCGCTCCCTAAGTAGTACTAAAGTTTTGATACCTCCAACGAACAGATATCTACAGCCAACCACAGTTCTTGATGTAACGGGGAAGGTTGATGAGATTTGGGTTGGAGTACATGTTTAGCGGTTTCATCTTCTTCCTTACAGGGCCTGCAAGCTCCATTTGAGTGTATTCATAGATTATATATTTATATACTCGTATATGATTGGCGCCTACGCCCATTTTGAGTGGTTGATGGACTGTTGGTTCACAACTGGAGCGGCCTACAGCTTGAAGGCGACTTAAAATGACAGATAATTTTTATTTGCCATTGCATGCCTAGGAGCGACCGCTATTACCAAGAACATTTTCCTATCATTTTGGTATTTCATACACGGAGTTTCGAATCTACACATTCCGGATGGTAAGAACGCATCAATCCATTCGGCTACGGCGGCCGCATATAATTCCTACAATATTTCCAAGTTACTACTTCAATCTACAATACCTTGTTACAGTTCCTTCAATGGCAATAACATTAATTTTAATTCATATCATACATTCATTGAAAATCTATTGATTTCGTTTGCGATAAGCCCGGTAGATTTTTCCAGTACGATTTTCCTTGCCTTTCCTCTATTTCTTGAATATGAGAGGAGAAGTTACACTTTTCTAGACCACAAAATGGTTCTGGGCATGTAATTTGTGAGGCCGCTGGTCTAGCTAATTTATGAAGGGAATTTATTATAAACTGTTTTCGCAAAGCAGTCTAGTATATAAAGTAGGTAGGCGCGATCAGCATCAATTGAAATTGTAGTGGACACTTACACGCTAGGGTTATTTGTAGTATATCTATCTTTGTTCATGTACCCGTAAGGCAGTTTAGTGCCGTGTCTCGCTAGTTCTACCCTACAATAGCTTCGATAACGCTGATGTTGACTTGAAATTTCGTTAAGGTATGTGCGTCATTTCATAGCTAAAATAGCGGTTGACGACTCCTTTGTGAAGGATTTTATGGCCGCCTGGCTGTCAGCGAAAATGTTGATATCACTTCCAGGTATCGCGCACCAGTGTCCCGGCCTTAATTATTGCCATCAATTCAGCTAAAAGTTGGGGAGCCGAGAGCTAAAAGAGTTTTTCATAAATAATTTTCCCATGGTTCATAGGTGGAACATAGCTGCTCGACAAATAGATTATAGTTTAATTTGTTTAAAGAATAACATTTAATTTGTCGCCAGCAATGCACTGCTTTCTGCGCTTTTGCTTCAACCTGTTGTGTCCAAGTGGTTGTGGGCCTCCCACGCCTACGACTGCCTTGAGGATTCCAGTCTAACGTAGTTCTTGTAATATTCTCTTGAGTTATGCGCAACGTACGACTGATTCAACTCCATTCGCGACGCCGTACCTCGGGTTAGACAAGTGTTTTAGTCGCAGCCCAATGGTGCATGTCAAAGGCATCTTATCCTTTTTTATGCTATGACGCCATTTTTTTTAATGATACTGCCAGGATAACAGAAGTCGTCTATTTCGTCTATGGGAGTGCCGGCAATATGGATAGCTTGTATTTCGCTGTTGAGCCACACTAAGTTTTACTTGGCGGTGGTGATTTTCAAGCCTGTTTGCGTTGAAAAAGAGATTCCCTTATCTTCGCAATTAACACCTCCGCCTGCTTTACTCTCGATGATTCAGCCATCTGTGTATACAAAGATTTATATCCGGCCAAGGACTGTCACTCCAACAGCATTTTTCGTACATGTATGGGGAACATTTAGCTATTATAACAACAACAACGAGGAAATTATCTCAAAGATACTCGAGGAATCAAGCGCTAGACTACAAGTTTCTCTTGGTTTCTTGTATTCACAAGTCACTTTGTTCAAAACTCGGCAAGCCGAGATGCCAGAGCTTAGTAGGATTCTGCAAAAAGCGTAAACATCTGAGCAGCTCCTCGTGCTAATACTAGCGAGGAATTGCATCCTTTTTCATATCACCGCACGATTCAAAGCCTCGGTATAACAATTTTTATATTATACTATATATGGAGATGAGGAAGATCAGAATCCGTTATTCCAGTATAGTTCCGCTAGAAGGTGTGACTAGATTTGCCAAAAGATCGATATGGTATAAGGATGTCCAGCGATAGATTTGAAGAAATCTGACTTCTCTGGACCACATAAGGGGCATCTCTAGCTGCGTAGTAAACTTCTAAAGTATTGTTTACAGGCGTCGGTAAATATATTCGGTATTTAATTCGTTGTTTGTAAAATATCCGGTAGTTGTAGAAAAAGTACCAGGTTTCGTGACTGGACCTCTGAATTACTTGCAGCCTTCAGATTTTACTTAAGATTTCAAGTGTCTGGGAATGACTTTTAATAAATTTAGGGGAAGCATACTTTTTTTTCGATTGTAAGAGTTAAATTCATTTGTATCTGCCTAGCCATATTCCACGCCCACGCAGGGTGTGAGACTCTTGAAAATCGATCATAGTCGTAAAAGTCTCAAAAATGTGTTTCTAATAGTAAAAAATATATATTAAATAGATGCGTATAAGAAAAATACAGAAACAACTTATTTACTATGCAATCTGATATGTCGCACCTTTTCCTCTTCACTGAAATTTATTATTCTTTGTCCTCACATACACACACACACACCTACGTGCATACATAAATTATATTTTACATGTAAGACAGAAGTGGTTCTACCAAAGGCAACGGTCACCGCAGGAGTAGTTGCCATAACAATGAAGTCAAGTTGTCGTAAAGCAGCAGCAGCAAGTGAAGAATTTTTTGTGAAAAAGGCAGTTGAAACAACTCAGGTGTGCAGTAATAACGACGTGGAGCGAATGTATTTGCCTATGCAAAAATATATCAAATATGCATGTACGAGTACGAGTGTGACGGATGGTATGCAAAAAGGTTACCAGCTACATTTTTCAAAGCTGTAACTAGTCTAGCGTGGCTTGACCTCGTTGCAGATAACAAGCAAGTGAGCATTGGGCTGCTAGCGAGTTGGCCTCGTCACGCCAAAAGTGAGTGGAGTGAAACGAAAATGCAAATGGGAGACCTACGACGAAAGCACATTGACGTTGTTGACCTGAAAAAATGTGTTGGCAAAAAGTAGCAAAACACAGTAGCCCAGCTGACAGCCAGGCAGGCAGGCAGGCAAGTAAACCGGAATGGCAGCGCTAACTTATGAAGCATGCAAATATGGAGGGAGTGGTGAGTGCGTGCGTGTGGCCGCTTACCACAATAGCAATATAACAAAAGACAAATAGCCATACAAAAGCTCGCGATTACCCTCAACGTCACTGCCATTCAGCACACCATTACTGGACTCACCTGCGCTACTTCTTCACACATTCTTACATTCATCCATTTGCTTTCCAACACTCCCTTCCGCCTTTTCACGTAGGTATTCATCCAATTTATTGACAGTGACTGTGATTTGTAGCTGAGCTGCTACCACAACATACAAATTACCATTAAATATTATTTCATTCCTCTTTGGGTTGGGCGTGATTTGTTGGCGCTCTGTGCGGTGCTAATGTAAAGCGCCTGTAAATATGTAGCCTTTTTTATGCGTGCTGTTAACTTTCCGGAGTTTGCATGGACGTGCATTCGTTGTGCTTCCTCCTTCTACTTCTTCTTCACCTTATCGTTTTGTTGAATTCTTGCATTTCACGCTCCATTGTGCGCTTACATATATTTATAAATACGCTAATGCATTGCTTTTACGACTTAGGCTGCTTACCTTACATTTCTAGCCATCCACCTGAACTCGTATTTTATTCATTTTGATCATTATTCAATATCAAATGTAAGCGCATAGCGAGAAGTGTGCGCATGAAATTGACTTTTACTTCATACGCAAAGGGAATTGGGCACGAGCGGAAGTGGTATGGGAAGGCAAATTATGGGAAGCACACCTGGATTTCCTAAAATGATAGTATAGAGAGCATAGGTGACTGGTCTGCCAGCACACCAAAGGCAATCGGGCATTCTCACTTCCTTAGCCATAATTCTCCATTTCGAAGGTCCTCTAAGAGCTGCTATATATAATACTAAAAAATCGGGAATACAATATTTAGTTCACAGAAGGTAAGTTCAAGCATTGTTCTTTCCTAAGTGTGTAGGTATGTATTCCTATATACGAGTATACACTTGAGCTCACATAATTAAGTCACTTTATCTTTTTACAATATTCGCAATATTTTTTATGGCACATTTTTTTTAACAAAAGCCTTACATGAAAATTCCAAGCAAATTTCAAATAAATTTTGCAAATTTCACAAAATTGCCATCAAACTGCTCAACTTTTGATCATAATTTTTTGAATCTCTTTAGTTATGTAATTTTTAATCAACTAAATTTCAGTAGCATAAAGTGGTAACTTGAAGCTGCTCAAGAATTACGTTGATTTAAAAAAATTTTGTTTTACAAAGATGTTTTTTGTAAAGGGGCGAAACATCATAAAAGAAAGAATGCCAGAGCAAATAGCAGCAAAACGAGCCTTCAAGAAGTAACCGTATTTAAAGCGAACTAAGGGAAGACCATAGAAAGGATGGATAGATCGATGACCTTACATAGATGAACATACAAAACTGGTGGCGATTGACAAAGGATCGAGAAATCTGAAGAAGGATAGTTGCGGAAGCACTGGTTTATCCAGTGCTGTAGTTACTAATAAAGAAGAAGTTTTTTTCATCCATATAAAGGACATGTTGGGTGGTCATTAATTCTAGAAAATTCTCAACACAGTATGCAAAAAAATGATTAATTTTAGTTATTTATTATTAATTATTTAATTTATTTAATTCAACTTTAAATCAGGTGGCAACTCTAAAACTTTCAACGTCGTATGCAAAAAAAATTATTTATTTTAGTTATTCATTATTAATTATTTAATTTATTGAATTTAATTTTTAATCAGGTGGCAACTCTATTAAAAAATATATTCGATATAAAGACTTTTCAAATCTTTTTCTTTTGACTCCCATGTTTTCATTCCTAATTGATTTCATAATATTTACTTGAACTTTATTTTTGAAACTGGTGGCAACCCTTTTCACAAATATTTTCAAAATAAAACTATCTTTTACTTTGGCGCCTGTATTGTGTAATTAAATTTAATTTAACTTTTTTAACAGATGGCAACACTCTTAAAAAAGTTTCCTATTTCTCAACCATAAACTGATCTGATCTCAATCTGAGTGCAAAAAGAAATTCATGCACATCCGTTCGTTTTCGCGTGATTGAGTCACAAACGCCCAAACTCATAAACCCACAAGCATTCATAAATACAAATTTTCACATTTTCATATATTCGTAAGATCATAAAAAAATTAAATTTAAAAATCGAAAAACTTCTCTGGTTTGAACAAAATAATTTAAAAAACTATTTATATTTATTAATAACGACAAAAAAATCAAAATTCAGCATTTAGAAGCCCAACCCAAAAATCGTGTCGACCGATGTTCCAAAATTGATTTCACTGTACAAATTGGCACAAAATTAATCATCCAATTTTGTTTTTCCATAACTTTTTTACTAAATAAAAACGCAAATGGTTTTGAGTGATGGAAATATTTATTTTGACCTTTAAGCGCTCCGCATTGACGTGTGCGTCTGAGTGCTTGCCATTTTCCGCGAAGTAAGTAGCTGAGGATCCTTGTGGCGGAGATGAGAATGCGTCGTTGGGCATCGGCCGTAATAAAACTGGACAATAAGTACCTCGGAGGTGAGAAACAGAGACCTGTCATGTGGCTCCAAAAATTAGGAAATTGAGAGCAAAACGCTGGCGCTGGTGAGGGCACATCATGAGATGACCAGATAAACATCATCATCATCGGTTTCTGTTTCTCCCACTGGCGCATAGCGCCGCAGTAAATCACTTCCATATGGTTCTTCTTTTCGCAAGGAGCTTGATTTCGTATGTCCAATCCACCTCCACTTCCGACTGAATTTTGCATCTCTCGCATACATCGTCGTTACTTATGATGTTGAGCCACCAGATCTTCAATATCCCGCATAAACATCTGTTCACACATCTATTCAGATCAGCATACAACAAAGAAATTGTTACCTTAGTCGCTTCCATCAATGGGACGTTGCAGACCCTTTGAAGCTTGGCTAAGCACCATTAAAAATTAGATGCAACAAGACGAAGTCAACGAAGGGACAACTGAGGATCGTATTACCTGGAGAGTGAGCACGAGGAGGGCCAACCCCAACTAAGGACCAAGGAGAGGAGGAGGAAGAAGAATAATAATATTGCGCCACCTTATATAATATTGTAGTAAACACTAATCTGCCAAAGCCAAAATGAGAAAAAGGGAAAATTACATCACAGTTTGTATATTTAGATTATATCTCCCAAATTTTTCTGGAAGAAATTGAGCCCTTAAGTATTATTTTGAAAACAAAACGCAATTTGCCAGTTCTTCCAGAACATCTCCATATTCCTAATATATTTTCCATTCTTCTAAGACTCGAATGAAATGGTAAATTCATGAGGTAGAAAAATGGCATAATTAAATGGAAGAATTGGCTATTTATTTCCCAATTTCTCAATTACGCCTACGCATACCGGCCATGTCGGAGGCATCGCATTTGCTCCCTAAAGCAATAAGAAATACAAAATAAATAATGTCCAAAGCAACCGTAATAACAATAAACACATCTGAAATAACACAATATAAATATATACCCATAAATACAAATAAGTACACCTATCTAGCGCTTGTGCAGCACACACGATTTCACCCACACAAATGTATATGTATATGTCTGTATGTATGTGCTTGTACGAATATCTGGTATGTAGAGTAGAAAGAAAAAGGATATTAATACGATAGCAGGTTGACAAATTTGTTCGATTGTATGGCCGCCATAAAGCCATGATAAGCTGATGGTAAATGCGATTACACAAAAAAACAAAACCAGAAAAAAATGAAGCATCGTAGCTGTTTGTCTTGCACGAAAGAAATAAAAGTATATTCTGTGAAAAATGCCTGGAATCGATTATTTAAAGGTCTTACTTTTATCCGTTTTGAAGAGAAGTTCATTATTCTCCGCGCGGTAAGCTTCTCAGACCAATTGGTAAGAAACTTATGCTACCAGCTTTCGTGAGTTGTGTCACTTAAAACTTGCAAAATATTATCTGAAAATTGAATGAGCTATAAAATTGCATATACAGAATTTTTCGAAACAACTATTATGACAAAAAGCGTTAATGTTCAATATTCATAAGTGATTGAAAGTTACGTATCCATGTCAGATGTTTGAGAAGAGCACTCACGAGCCTCCAATTTTCAATGAATTTTTTCGAAATATCATTTTCTGTAACGAGTGCCTTCATAACTAGAAAACCATTTAACCGAACGGTTGAAGAAGAAGAATATATAAGTATATTTGACGTATAGTGACGTTTACACCTTTTGTTGGATGTTTGACAGAACTCCTCCTTCAACTTTTTAGTGTGTCATCTTGTTGTTTCTACAGTTTTATGCTACCTGCAAATGGTAGAAGTTTTTATTGAGGATTTTTTTAAGACAAATATACACTCGGAGGCTTGCCATTGATTGCCGAAGAGCGTCTGAATAAAATATAATGCAAATAAAACGAAAATTCTTAAAAACTGTCGAAAGCGGGCCAAAAATTCAATTTCTAATATTTTTAAAAGTTTCTAGTTTATGTGGTTAATCAAACTTTACTGATTGAAATACCCTTTCATTTTTGGTTTTAGAGGATTTCAACTCTCTTTACAGTGGCGACCGATTTGAAGTTTTTCTTTTGTAAGTGCAGATTCGCTGCATTATATCTAAGAATTAAATGGAAATTTATTTGAAAAGAAAAATTAATTTCTGCCGAATATACGAATAAGTATACGGTAAAATATTCAAAGTTGTAGATGAAATTACTTTGCCAGAAAATTCAAATACGAGCAATAAACACAGCCTTTCCATAAGATGACCAACTTAAACATGTTTCTGAGAATCTTCGTCTTTGTTATTTTTTTAATTGGCTCGGCCTAATATACTTACACATACATGCTGGCAAGTAGATATATTTCGTATAATATACTTAATTTGATTAAAGCGGACCTAACATGAAGCACAATTAGGGAAGATAACTTGAATGCTGTTTTTTGATTTCTAATTTTTTTGGGGCTTTGGAAGATTGGAAATTACAGATTTATTAACCGCAATCCCATAGGTGAAAAAAGGTCAACAAAAATGAAATTGGTGCTGAGGAGAGGCGCTGCAAGTGTATGTGAGTCTTGTGAAGCGCCGTAAGTGAAGTTGGTAAATATGTTCGATGTACCCGTGTGCGCCCGGGGCGTATGAGCAACATTCATTCCTACGTATACATCCGCAAAGCTGTGCGAGTGTGTTAGAAAATTGCTTTTTATGGCGTATAATTTGCAAGAAAATGCCACCAAAAATTGCCAATCATTTTAATGAACGAGTAGGAAGCACATTTTGGTCAATATCATATACACATATACATGCATACGTACACACGTACGGGTTGTCATGGCTTCACGACATGGCAGGATAATACTCGTCCATATATCATAGAAAAAGAGAAATTGCACACTCTCCTACTGAAATTTCTTTTCGCCAACATATACAGGCTAATTTGATGGAAAGCTTACAGTTAGTACTTGCATTTGTAAAAATGTTTGAAAAATTGCGTTTAGCTGAGTAAGTCCCCATGGCTGACCATTTGGTGGTTGCGCTTCAACGCTGCCTGGCAGTTGCTAGCCAGTTAAGGCCAATGGTAGCAGAGAGCTAATAATAAGTAATAGCTGTAGCGTTCATGTTTACTTCATCACAGTAAATTGCTCAACGATAATCGATAATATCTATACTAAAGGTGCGTATCTATAGACACATGCATACGTATACATGTAGTTGGAGGAAAGAACCAAAAAAAGCTCAAAGAATTCAATAACGAGAAAAAGGGCCTTTACAAATAGCACTGCACTATATTAAATTACAATGCCGGAATTCATATAGAATTAAAAGCATTACATTTCAAATGAAGAAAAATTACTTGATGTCCTTTTTTTGATTGAAAAAGTTTTCTCTAATTTCAAAAAAATATTTGAAGTTTTACATTTCAAAAGCATTACATTTCAAACATAGAAAAATCACATGAAAAGTTTTCTCTATTTCCTAAAAATTTTATGCATTTTTTTTTACTACAAAAACAAATATTAAGTGCAATAGGGGCTAGTTAAAAAAAGAAGGAAAAAGCAAATAGTATTTCAAAGATTTATGAATGTTTATGTGATAACAGCTTTGCCTAGATGACAGCAGTGATGAGTGCTAGCCGAAATGAATGAAGGAGGTTTTTACATCGACCTAATGTTCTTTTGTTCCTAGCCGAAATACACAGATCTAAAATATTTGCATAACCGCATCACAGTTTAAGAGAATTTGTTTTTCTCCATAATTTTATTATCGAATGTAATAAGACAGCAATGATCCCAAAACTTCGTTTTGGTGGAAAACTCGTTGAGAGTTTCGGTAAAATCATAGAAAATGAATTTGAACCATTTGCATAAGAATATTTATAACTAGTGTGGCAACCCCACTAGGGTGATGGCAACTGGCAACGACACCGATGCGTATAGTGAACGAGCGAAACACGTCAAAGGGATAACGAGGGTCATCGAGTGCGGTTGATATCAATCTGATTATAATTTGTATTTGTTATTTGTTGTGTTAGAAGTTGTGTTTAATAAGAAACATATCGTAAATATAGCAGTTAATACAACTAGGTTATTTTCATCATCAAAATAATGCGAAAAGTAATTGAAAATTTTATACTTCTTCTAATATTACAAATGGTTACTCCCATGAAATATTTTTTTTTTGCATAACTGGCCAAGAGAGAGCGAAATCGGTTAAGTATTCTAAATATACTCTTAAAGTGAGTGACGTAAATATGAGGTCACCTCATACTGTCCAGTTTGGACTACATTTTTAATTTTTTTTTGTTTTCTAAAGTAATTAAAATTTTTTGTTTTGATTATATTAATTTTAATTATTTTTATTTTCAAAAATAGATTTCGTTCCATAACAAAAAACGCATAAATTCGAGGTTTACACTTTGTACAAAATTCTTAACCCTCCATTGGATACGTTTCTTAAAACCTTTGGTTGGGCTCCCGGGTCTGACCTTTGTTCGTTCAGTTCAAGGATCCTTTTTAAAAAGTTATATCCATAAATCTCTAGACAATTAAATTTTAAGGAAGAAATATATGCTAATAATATTTTATAATACATATATATATAAATATAAATATATTCTATAATAGAAATATGCTACGGCGGGTTAAATATTCATGCACTTTCGTTTAAAATTTCAAACTTTTTACTCAGAATTTTTAGGGAAATTTTTGCGTTACAGTTTTATATACTTCATTCAGTTTCATATATATTTCACCCTCAAGTTTGAGCAGCAAACCCTGCCTATTTATGACTTCTTTAAACTACTAACACATGCAAACATGCAAACACAAAGCTGCTCAAATATTCTCCTACCAACGCATTAAGCAAATAAATAAAATAAATAAATGCATAACACCAATTGAGCTGCATACCCCTACGGTAGTTGAGAATAACGATACGAGTATCTTGCCGTGAAATTTATGCAAAGTTCCCGCGCTACAGTCAAGAAACTGAACGACAACCAACCAGCAATCGAACAATAAATACCAATAAGTGCCAATGCCAATGTGGCAACTTCCACAGCTTTCCCCGCTATTGTGTGCGCGAAAGCCATGCAGATATGTGCCTGGGTGTGACGTGTGCTTGCGGTTGGCTAATATGCGAAACTTTTGCCATTTATAGGTAAAAAGTTTTGGGGAGCAATGCAATTTTTGCTTTTTATTTCATTTCTATTATATTAGCATTTTCTTCTTTTGTTTTCTCAGCGACTTTTTTATGGTAGTAAAATTTTTACTTTCTTTTTCCAGGTGCTCATATTGGCGACCTTTTTAATTTCTATGCTTACTTTTGCTCAACCATTTTCGAGTTTCTACATATTTTTTTATTTTAATTCATATTCGTTATTGCTCCATGGCCTTTGGCAAGAGTTCATGCAATGCCATTGAAGTTGAGCATTTCGATGAGGTTCCTCAATAGTTCTCTCATTTTAGCCGAAAGTGTCCGAAGTTAGTGATGCTTTAGTTTTGGTTGGTATAATAACTTTACTTTTATGCAAGCTTTTAAAATAAGAATGAAAAAATATATATAAAAAAAAATATAGAAAAATAAAAGGTTCTTTCATCACATTTTTGGATAAATAACCTACAGATTCTCTTCTTAAGGTCTTGATTATCTATATTCACACTGCATTATGGTTTAATAAATTTTCCATATAACCTATAATTCGATGTACTACCTGGCATCTCTGCCGAATTTTGATTTCTGTGGTCTCCGACATTTTCAAAGTTAGATCCCAGTGCTGTTATTGCTTTCATGCGTTGACTGAGGTGTTGTATAAACTGTGTGAGGTTTAGTCTGCCCTTCCGTGTGCTGTTTGTCTATGCATAATTAGGACTTAAGAAGAAATTATCCCAAATATTGATTATCAATGAAAGAATGTTTGAAACGATGTGCTGGAGTGTGATCTGGGATAATTTGCGCAGAAACGAAGTTCACAGCCTGAGATAAATGATAGTATCTCGTCACTTTGACTAGTTTTAACTACTTTTATTTTTGTGTTTAAATATTTATTATTTTCTGATAAAAGTATGGCAAATTGTACAACAGAAACCATGTAATTAGAAATACTAAACTTTATAAAAAAATTATAAAAATTGTTACAAATTTTCTTCACAGCTACTTGGTTTTCAATTATAGTTTTTAGAAACATTTTTGGTATGCAGTTCAAGGTTCTTCTTCTTAATTGGCGCTATAACCGCTTACGCGATTTTGGCCGAGTTTAACAAAGTCGTTTCTTTCTCGGGCTAACCGGCGCCAGTTGGACACACCAAGTGAAGCCAAGTCCTTCTCCACCTGATCTTTCCAATGCAGAGGAGGCCGCCCTCTTCCTCTGCTACCACTAGCTGGTACCGCATCGAATACTTTCAAAGCCGGAGCGTTTGTATCCATTCGGACGACATGACCAAGCCAACGTAGCCGCTGGATCTTTATTCGCTGCGCTATGTCTATGTCGTCGTAAAGCTCATACAGCTCATCGTTTCATCGTCTGCGATACTCGCCGTTGCCAACGTGTAAAGGTCCAAAAATCTTACGCAGAATCTTTCTCTCGAACACTCCAAGCGTCGCTTCATCGGATGTTGTCATCGTCCAAGCTTCTGCGCCATACGTTAGGACGGGCATGATCAGAGCCTTGTAGAGCGTTAGTTTTGTTCGTCGAGAGAGGACTTTACTGCTCAGTTGCATACTTAGTCCAAAGTAGCACTTGTTGGCAAGAGAGATTCTACATTGGATTTCAAGGCTGACATTGTTATCGCTGTTAATGCTGGTTCCTAAATAGACGAAGTCTTTTACAACCTCGAAATTGTAACTGTCTACAGTCTATACTGCAGTTCAAGGTTAGGTTAGGCATATCTGGCTGATCTGAATAGATCTCACATAGACCACAAGGGTCCGTAGTGCTATCAGTGTTGTTCGAATAGTATTAAACTTAGTTTATGATATTTTGACGAATTTTAATAAACAGTTTAAACTTTAGTCAGCAATTTCCTTTAGTGATGAAAAGTATACCGATCCCAGACAGTTGTAACGAGTTCTCCCTAGAACAGGGCAGCTGCAAAGAAGGTGCTCTTTCTTCTTCTCAAAACTTACATGCGTCGTTCTAGACCAATCCCATTTTAGTTGCGTGATATGGAGTGAGACAATGTCCCATCAATATTCTAACCAATATTTTCCATTCCTACCTTGGGAGTGCTAAAATGAGGTTGGCTGTTTTCGTGGTACAAGTTCGTAGCATTATTTTGGCAATCCTATGGGTGGTCGAGAGTTCCCATACATACTGTGCTTCCAGAGGTAGTTCCTCGTCTAGTTATGTACGTCTTTAAAACTGAGAATGAGGGATATAGGTTTGACGTAGTCATCCTAGGTAAGCGGGTTCCTGCCTTAGCATGCTCGTCACTATTTCATTTACCTCAATTCACTTGTGCCCTGGTATGCAGTTTTAAAGCCCACTCAATTTAGGATAATAAAGTTTAAGCTGCTAAAGATATCCGTTGATTTGTTATATTTTTTTCCACAGTCGTACTAATACTTATTAAATGTAACTTTTGGAAGCTCCTTTCCAGTACTGCCAACATATGTTTGTTTGTGTCAGTTCCTTCGTTCATTTGTTAACGTATGGCCAATCGAAGGCGCCTATCAACCGAGCCTGCGTCGTGACACTGCTGGGCGGTCCCATAGAACATATTCTTTTGTTCCTTAGGCTTCTTTATAGAGTCTGCAAGAATCATTTTCTGCCACACCAATTTTTTTCATGTGATAAGTGAGTTTACAATGCACTGTTAGTTTAATGTTTTTTCTGCTGAGGTTAAGGATTGCCCCTACCTTTATACGTTCTGGATCAATGAATCTTTTCGATTGCCGCATGTCCGGGGGGAGGGGGGTTCTCCAGTACTCGATGAAGCCTCGTTTTTCCTGCTCACGTAAAAAGGCACTATTAAAGCTGTTGCTTAACCCGCAGAAAGGTTCAGGACAAATGAAAGGAGTGTTGCACCCTTTTTCGCTAGAGTGTCCGCAATTTCGTTCCCTTCATGCCCCTCATGTCCCAGTACCCACATCAGAGTAACATTTTTTTTTTTTTTTTTTTTTTTTTGTCGGGACAACTAGCAAGTGCAGCACTCAGACATTAATTGAGTCCATTGTACTACACTTGGATTCCCTTTTAATTTTCTTTAAATCTACCCGATCTCCGAAGAAATCTGAGAAGATCTTGTGGTGCCAAGGAGCCAAGATGGTCGCTTCTTAACACATCAGTGCCAAAGACCTCAAACCTGATTCGGGCGAAGGCGGGGCAGACACACAGGAAGTGGTCCGCCGTCTCATCCTCCTCTTCACAAGCTGGGCAGAGTACACTGTCTGAGATGCCCAACCTTTCCATGTGCTTCGCCCACAGAAAGTGGCCCGTCATCAGTCCAACCAGCCGTCTGCACTCCCCTCTGCTTAATGACAGAAGGGTTTGCGACAGTCGATCGGACATGACAGGTAACATCAGTTTTGTCCATCTGCAGCCTCTCTCAGCCTGCCAAGCTAGCTTGTGGGTAGTAGTTACCCATTTGCTAACCGTGGCCGTGATGGCCGCAGAGGGGAGTGGCAAAGCGGGCTCTGGGCCAAAGAAATTGGCTTCAGAGCCCATCTTAGCTAAGGAGTCAGAGGTCTCGTTACCCGCGATACCCACGTGTCCCGGGACCCATGTTAGCATCAGGCTGTTATGTCTACCGACATAGTTCAGCCTGGATTTACAGGACTTCACTACCCCTGATGTGGTTTGAGGGCTGTCTAAGGCCATAAGCGCTGCTTGGCTGTCGCTGCAGACACATATAGATCTGCCTCTCCATCGTTTTTCCACAACAAAGTTCATCGCTTCTTGAACTGCATACACCTCCGCTTGAAACACAGATGCATGCATTCCAAGAGCAAAGTGCAGTTTTGTCCCGCTGGATTCCACGTAGACCCCAGAGCCGGAGCCATGCTCGGTCCTGGAGCCATCCGTAAAAATGCGAAAACAGTGTTTGCCGGGCTCATTTTCTGAGTCTCCCCACAACTGAGCCTCTGGTAGCACTACACTGTATCTCTTTTCAAGTACGACTCTTGATGGTATTGAGTCAAGGGGCATGGAGAGAATCGTTGGATCGATGTCCATGCCTTCTCTGTGTTCCAATGCCGGACAAGGGCCGTACCAGTTCCCACTGTGTTTCAGTCTGCAGATGGCCTTCAAGGCCTCTCCTCGGATGAAAGCATCAAGTGGTGGTACACCAATCAGAGCATCTAGTGCCGGGCCTGAAGTAGTCGGAAAAGCTCCGGTGCAACAGATGGCCGCAGTGCGTTGTAGTCTCGATAAGGTCCTCCTGACTCCCACTAGGGATAGTCTGCTCATCCAGACCACTGATGCATAGGTGATGATGGGTCTTATCATAGCCGTGTAGATCCATAGGACCTTGCTAGGAGAGAGACCCCACGTTTTCCCAAAGACACCTTTGCACTGCCAGAAAGCTGTCAGTGCTTTGGATGCCTTTGCTTCAACGTGTGATTTCCATAGGAGCTTACTATCGAGGATTACTCCAAGATATTTAATTTCCTTGGATAGCTGGATTGTGACTCCTTTTAGCTTTGGCAGAGCGAGTCCATCAACCTTCCTCCTTCTGGTAAAGAGGACAATACCAGTCTTGGCGGGATTTGCCGATAGCCCGTTCGCACAGCACCAAGTGTCAATCCGATCCAGAGTTTTCTGCACTTTCCTGCAGATGTTCATAAGCGAAGTGCCTGTTACCAAACAAGCAACATCGTCCGCATATGCTTGTGCGTAGACTCCCGACTCGTTTAAGGTGGTGAGTAGAGGATCGATTACCATGCACCAGAGCAATGGAGACAGCACACCGCCTTGGGGGCAGCCTCTATTAACCCCAGATGACACCAGCAGATCTTCCTCTGCTCGCACCGAAACGATTCTTTGGGCCAGCATCGAACGAATCCAATTTACTAGCACCCGGTCTACGCCGTGCCTACTGGCAGCGTTACACATACTGTCAAAAGTGGCATTATCAAACGCCCCCTCTATGTCTAAAAAGATGCCCATAGCGTAGTCCCTCCTGTCGATGGCCAGCTCTACCCTAGCAATAAGGTTTTGCAGTGCCGACTCGCAGGATTTTCCACTCTGATAGGCATGCTGAAATAGAGACAGAGGGTGAGCCTTCAGCGACTTCTGACGTATGCGCAGTTCCACTAGTCGTTCGAGACTTTTCAGCATGAAAGAGGTCATGCTGATGGGTCTAAAGCTTTTGGGGCTGGTGTAGTCGTCTTTTCCAACCTTTGGGATGAAAGCGACCCTCACCATCCTCCAAGAGCGTGGTATGTAAGCCAGTGCCAGGCATGCCGAGAAGATTTTCTTCAGGGCCGCTGTCACGAACTCCGCACCCTCCTTCAGCATGGCAGGAGTAACATAGTTTCTTAATGCTAGAGTTTCGAGAAGTTTAAAACATTCCCAGACAAACCTTGATTGAAGCTATCTAGCGATTTTAGAACTGTTTGACTGGCAGAGAGAATGTCGACACTGACACCAGGCGTGCCCTTACGAAGACATTCCCTGGCACATAGCTCTAAGTCGTGAACCTCTTGAAGTGTGGTCCGATGACTCTAGCCCCGGCACTGCTGTCTTCCATTTTAGACGCATCCGTAAAACACACCTGTGCGCCTTTTTTTTTATAGATATTACATTATTTCTCTTTGCTGAGTGATCATCTTGATCACCTTGAAATTCTTGGAGAATTCTAGTTTTCTTTCCATCTAGTCGAGAATTGGCACTGAGAGTTCAGGATTGAATGCAGAATTCTTACTTCTCCGTAAGTTTGCCTTCTTTAAGAAGAAATAGATTACAGTTGGTTGCCAAGTGAAGTGGAATGAGTTCATAAACATTGGCCACAAATTCCCAGTATTTTTCTTTTTCATCTTTTTCAGATAAGACATGGAGGACTACAACTTCACTCAAGAACTGAAGAGACATAGCCGATTAGACCACTACCTGACACATCCTTTAAAAATCTCTAATCTTCTTAAGTACGCCCGTTCATTCATTGAAAAGGTTCGCGGCGAATTGAAAGTGTGAGTGTGTGTGTGTGTGTGTCAGGCGACGACACAGATTCTGTTGCAAGTAACACGAGGAGTATTCTGACGCGGACCTTTCAAAATTAGTGAGGACCCTTACAGTCTTATCCGTCGAATTTTTATGCGCAGAAAAAACTTTCTGTCGGACCAAACCTTTATGATCGATAAAAATGCCAACCTTTGGAAGTGCTTGTTTACGGGCCCTACCATATTTTTTTAATATCTCTTAAGTGAATGGTTTGAAGTCTTTGCAGTTGCAGAAATATTAGTAAAATACCTGTAGAATGTTATCGACTGGACATGAATAAAATTGAGTAATAATTCCTCAGTAATGGAGACGAAACGCAAATAGGTATATCAAAATGTTCTTCAGACAGTTGGCCCTACGTTACAGGAGCGACCTGGATTTATGCCCGGCCAAGGATTGTCAATCCGGCAGAAATAACGAAATTCAATTTTAGTGCAAACACTTCCGAAGGGTATAACGAGAAAATTCCTGCTCAAGGGGAAGAAGCGGCATAATGCATACATAGCTCGTTTATCTATCATTCAATTTATCTATTGCATTATTTGTTATCAATGGTCTCTTCGTGTGGTTTCAAGAAGTTTATAAATGTGTTGGAGCTTGCCTTCAAAGCTCATAGTAAAAATAAATCATTCTAAAATCAGCGCTAACCAAATATGGTAATACTACATTGCGAATATCGCCTATCGAATAATTTTATTCGACTCATATGGTATTCGAATAATTCGATTACTCAATTAACCGAGTTATAAGATCGCTCGTATAGATGCATATTTTATTGCATTGTAATACTTTTAAACTCATGCGCGCACCTAAATGAATGCAAGCCGTACGAAAAAGCCTTCAAAAGATACTATTGCACACATACATACACACATATTTGCACGCATTGTGCACTTTCCTTTTACATCATACTTTTTTGTTGTTGTGAAAAAAGAAAATACTTGCTGACTTTTGTGATACCCAACTATTTACAAAACAAACAAAAAAATCTCTTTGAAAGTAAATTTAATTAACACTTTTTGTTGAAGGAATTGTGATTTTACGACTGCCACCAAGATTGCTGGTAATGAGCGGCGTCCCCAAGGTTGCAATTTACTTAAAGTGGGCTTCACCACAAAGAAACGAATGGTGTTACGCCGCACAAAAGAGGAAATAAAATAAAGTGAAATAGAGAAAATAAATGTGTAGCAGAATAAAAAATTCCTAGCAGCCACAAAATGTTGCGACAAAGGCAATAAAATTTGCTATAATTCAATTGACTTAATCAGCTCGTTTGCGCCAGATTTTTCTTATCTCTTTAATGAATTTTTTGTTGTTTTTTTGTTTTAATACAAGCAGCGTTATCTACTTTAATGTGTGTATGTGTAATAAAATTAAAAAAATAAAATAAAATTTGAAAGAAAGCAATTTGCATCAACGAAACTATGTTGCAACTATGTGATTCTCTACGAATAGTGCAGTGTAGTGCTGTGCTGCGGTGGTGTTTTTTTTTTTGCAATCATAACTTTCCAACTATCATTAATTATTAACTATCGGGTAATAAAGTGTGCTTGTATATATATTTTTATTTTTAATCTTTTAAGGTGTTACATACGTCCAGCAGCGCCAAAAATGCGCTCAAAGGAAAACTATTTGCAGAAGGCATAAAAATATAAAAAAATATAATAAATCTATATACACTGCTGGTCTTAGGTTAGACGCACGTTTAGTTGCATACAACTTTGCTTCATATTTATTTATTAAAGGACGATAGAAAAGAAGTTGATATGCAAAAACATTTCTTATTTAATGATACTTTAAAAGTAATATTCAAACGATTATTCATATTTAACAAAATTGTGTTTTTCAAACATTTTCTTAAAGCTACTCAAAATAAGGCGAACTTTTCTTGGTCATTAGAATAGACGCACTTTGGCTTTTTAATTTTTGTAAGAAAAGTATTTAAATTTTAACTTAAATTACTATTTGATTTATTTGAAATAAACAAAAAAAAAATAATTTCAGTAATGCGTACTGCCTCCTTTGTTAGTAATAACTTCATAAATCCGGTCCTTCATATAATGATACAAGGAATCTATGTAGTTCAAGGAAATCCCGCTCCAAGCACGTTTAATATCTGCAGTTAATGTTTCCTTATCTTCGTATTGCTTTCCTCCTTCGTATACCTTCCGTGTTAGCCAGCCCCAAACATTTTCAATTACGTTAAGATCTGGAGAATATGGTGGCCAGGTCATGATATTACGTTTTGATTCGAAATAAAAGATTTTACTACTCGAGAGTAGTGAATAGGAGCATTGTCTTCTTGAAAAATCCAAGGAATTGGTCCAAAGAGATCTTTTAATTTTGGAAATACGGACTCCAACAATGTGTTGAAGCGATCGCCGTTCATCTTTTGATCGATAAAAATCAAGTCAATTGTTCCATAAAACGTGATAGCACCCCACACCATTATTCCCCCTTCTCGGCTATGGTGGCGACTTAAATATAGCTCATCTTTCCGCAAATCGTGATAATAATATTGAAATCCATCAGGGCCATCTAAATTAAAACGTTTTTCATCAGTAAATACAATACATTTGTTTATTTTTGATATTTTTTCAATACGAGGACAAGTGTAATCCTCGCAATACGAAGAAATTTAAGCTGCGTCTAATTCAATGACCAACCGAAAACACATTGATTGCCATAGAAATTTCTATAATCTCCGAATGTACAGTTATTTTTTCGCAAATCAACCAGCTGTGAGCATTTTTTTTTCGAACAAGATTCGCACTTTGCTAAGAAAAGCATTTTGGACAATTAACACAAGCATGATAATAAATAATTGATTTTGTTTAAAAAAAACGATGGTGCGTCTAACCTAAGACCAGCAGTGTATATACCTACCTATGTAATATATATTAAACAAGTAAATATAAAAAATGTTTATACATGGTTTATTAGTACTTAAACTTTATAAAAAAAATTATTTTAATTCTTCTTTACAAAGCTTATTATTATATAAAAAATCACGACCCAAAGTAGAATGAAAAAAGTTGTCCCACGGTCTGCATCATTTCTCCTTGAAATGTTGGTGAATCTGTAAAAAATAAAAAAAATTCTTGTAAAATAAAGTTGTAGTTATAGTCTGACGAGTCGGATTTTTGAATTTCAAAAAATTGTTTGGCATTGTAAAAAATGTGTGCGTTTTACGTCATAAATGTCATACTTTAATTATGTTTATAAAATTTTTTAATAAAAATAACACATACACTTTCGAATATTTACCAAAAAACCACATCAAAAAATATTAAAAACTGTATGAGTTATCATGCAGACCGTTCCAGAAAAAGTGGTTTAAAAAAAAAACGAGTTTAAACTTTCAAGTGCCTTAAACGAAGGACAGCTACCTGTGCGCAACTCTCGTCGGGCAGTTATATTTTCTACCATAACTTTGTATCTATGGGGTATTTTTACAATCGACTTCCACGGAAATGCGCCTAAAACTATAAAGAATAATAATCTGTAACCCCTTAAACATCAAAATATTTATGATTTTTATACAGTCCAAAATGTAGAAATTTCGCGAGTTTCGAGCGTTACGGGAAGTGGCGCAAAATTAACCACCCAATTTTCTCTTTGAATCACTTTTAAACAGTTATATGGTCTGTGTAAAATTACATCATTTAAATGTACACCATAAGAATGTCTATAGGTAAAGTCCGCCAAACAGTTAACTCATGAATGCCTAGTTGTTGAGAATGTCGAGATTGTTCAGCAGCTCTTTGCACTCCACCAGCAATATTCTTAGCAGAACGTCCCGTTTTTGGTCTGCCAGTCCTTTTTCTATCCCCGACAGAACCAGTTTCTTGAAATTTTCTCACCAACCTTTGAATTGTCCACTCGTTCGGATGAATATTTCCACGAAAAAAGTCTCGAATTTAGAGAAATGCTCTTCTTGAAGATCAACAAGTTTTATGACATAAAGAAAGATATCGTCGTGTAATTGTTCCCTAGTGACATCTAGTCGTTACTCTTGAAATACCCTTTATTCACGATATACAATTAATGTGTTTTCTAAGAATTCTGTTTATTTTGTATAATCTCGTTTTTTAAATAACAGTTTTATTAGAAAAATATACAGAAACAAACCACTTTTTTGCTGTTAGTTTTAGCTGTAATGCCTCAAAAAAAATATAATTTCAAAATTTTACTTAATGAATAATAAAAAGAAGACAAAAAAAAGGAATTCCTCAATACTTGTTTTAAAGGCGCATAGCGCAAGTACTCGATTCATCCTCCCCACATGTGGGTTTTTTGGACTGACCGCATATAGGTTTTGTCATTCTTTCATTTTTCAAGACAAAATGTCTTGCTGCTTTCTCTTCTTTGGAGCAGATATATTTCCTCGGATTTCAAGGGATATTGCATTTCTGATAGAATTTCAATTAGTTCAGCCTTCAAATTTCTATGAAATGTTTCAATATTCATATGTTCATATGTTGATTTCGCTTAAATAAAGGATTGATATGGTATAGCGCCGCATTTCGCGTTCATACTGCGGTCGACATAGTCGTTGTCTCTTAGCGTTTTTACATTTCAAAAGCCAATATTTGTCCTTATACGATAGCCAAAAGTTGTACGAGGTTTTTGACGATTCATTAATCATTTAGATTCGTATAAGTGGGTTGCTAGCCGCTAGCTGGTCTGCGAGTGGTATTTTATTTGCCACCTACGAGTGTTCCTTTATCCGCCACCTGCTGACACAGCCGATAGGAGACAGCAACTTCACACGGACAAATACAATTTACGATTTTTGTTTAGCTGCTCAAATTGTTGTGAAACTCGAAAATTTCGTACAAACATCTGAACAGTTGAGCAGTTAAAGAATTTGGGCGAATATCGGATTATAGGGTCCGCCATATAACTTTACGGAATTAAAAATGCTATAAAAAAGAAACTACTCAATATTTTTCCAAACTGTTTTTTTTTTATTTTGAAGTACAATCCTTCCGGTTAAGGATGGAACACAACTTCATTCATATGGCTGCCTCGGCTAGCTATGCACCATCCCATACGATCATACCAAGGTCTTTACTCAAAATTCGTCTCAATGATGTCTCCGAAATGTCCAATTATTAAGAACGACGATGAACTGATGTTCCTGGTGATTCACGAACACTCTCGGCCTCAGCAGCAATATTTTCGGGTGTACGCACGGTTTTTGGTCGGTCACGCGTTGGTTTGTCAATAAGCAACCCCGTTTGTCTTACTTTTTTCGCAAAGTAACGCACATACGCTTCATTCGGTGCTTTTCTGCAACATTACCATGATTTTCAAAGTAATGTCGCAATATTTCCCAGCATTCTTTGAGCGTACACACAACCATTTTCGTTCAGCGGAAGAATAAAACTAATTTTCTGTCATATCAGATAACAGCTAAGTGTTACCATTCTTCAAATAATACCTAGTTCAAATCCGTAACGATAATGGCGGGCCCTGTATATGCCCTGTTCGATACAGGGTTTCAGATACTCTATTTATATTTTTTTAATCGAAAATAAAACTGATTTTGTTAGTTCTTATTTTTTTAACAGAAATAATTTTATGAGTCTCTCTTTACCGATTGAAATTAAAACTAATTTCTTGAGCGTCACTTTTTTTCTGTATTTCTTTATTTACCGTAGAACCATTTGAAACAAAATCCGAGTGCGATTAGGATGGCTTTCACTTTTGGCCGACTTTGATGTGGTTTCTTGGGTTTCAACTCATTTGGATGCTGGTTTGGATGTCAAACTCATGTACTCACGTCTCAACACCTGTTATGATGCGCTGGATAAACGTTGGTTCCGAATTCACTTGCTCGAGCATTTCGTCAGCCACCTTCTTCCGATGAATCTTTTGAGCAGTCACGCGTCTCATGCCCAATTGATAGTGTAGAATGTTCCGAATTGATTCGAGAGACACGCTAAAGTCACGAGCTACCTCCCTCAAATTTAAATGATGATTTTCCAGCATCATTTCCTCGACTTCGTCGCCGTTTTCATTTGTTGAAGCCGTTGATGGGCGATCAGATCGGGGCAAATCTTTCACGGTCCTCTGCGAAAGCCTTAAACCACTGGTATACCCGTGATTTTGATAAAGCGCACTCGCCAGAGGCTTTCTGTAACTTTTCCAATGCTTCGGCAAACGAAATCCCATTCAAAATTCAAAATTTAAGACCAATTATTTTTCCGATATTTATATCCATAGTGAAAATCGTAGAGCACACCTGCGGTTGACTGACATAATTAAATGCCAAAACCAAGCTAATTGACAGATCATGCTCAAACTCTGCGACGCTATAGACGAAAGTTGTACCAACATTCCAGCAAACAAAATTTAGTCATATATGTAACGCGCCCTTTCGCGATTATTTTTTGACAAAATGTATAGTTCATTCCCCTAGAAAAACCATATACTATACATTCATATTTCAAAGTGTGTACAAATTTAAGAAAAAATCAATAAAAATAAATAAAAATTTCAAATTTTGTAATTAGAATTTAAGAAAAATTTCCGGTACGCAGTTTTATAGCCCATTAAATTTGCAGATCAAGAAGTACTAATTTGAAGGGGCTCTAAAATGTGCGCGTTGATTTGAATTTTGTTGCAAGTGACAAATGACGTTAAGTGCCTACTTTACCTTACAATTTATTTGTCATAATTTACAGACTATTACAACGCGTGATAATTGCAATGCTAAGCTATTGCGTTCTACTTTTATAATGCCGTACCAACACACCTGCAGGCAAGCATTATAGCTTTGGGAATACTTTTTTATGAATTGTACTCAATATCAATAAATAAAATAAATTAATGACTGTTTGCCTATCCATTATGACTTTATTACTTAGATCCATGGCACAAACTTACCTGAAATTACCTGCTTATTTCATTCCTACTATTTTTCGGTATAACACAGATTTTTGGCATTATTCATGATTTTAATCTTAGGCATACCTTGGCTACATAGGAATATTTCAAGAAGGGGATTTATTTATGACAATGAATCTATTGGATTGGCAATTAAGTTATTGCGGATTTCACTCATAGATGAATTCAGTTGAATTTAGAGGTTTGTAGACGTAGTACAAATGTAAAACACGATTAGCTATTTGATAGTTGGCAATTCAGCTGTCAATCAATAAAAACAGTTTTTTGATCGGTTGCGTAGTTTTTCTTTGACGTTCGTTGAAAAATGGAAAATCAAAAGGAACATTTTCGTCATATTTTGCCTTTTTATTTCCGCAAATGGAAAACCGCATCGCACGTTCATACAAAATTATGTGCTGTTTATGGTGGCGAAGCCTTAAAAGAACGGCAGAGTCAAAATTGGTTTGCCAAATTTCGTTCTGGTGATTTTTCACACAAAGATGAAAAACGCTCTGGTCGTCCAGTCGGAGTTGATGACGCCCTAATCAAAGCAATAATCGATTCGGATCATCACAGTACAACACATGAGATTGCAGAGAAGTTTCATGTACCACATACATGTATTGAAAATCACTTAAAACAACTGGGCTATGTTGAAAAACTCGATACATGGGTTCCTCACGAACTGAAGGAAACGCATTAACAGCTGCGATTTGCTAAATAAACGTAATGAAAATAATAAATTTTTAAAACGTCTGATAACTGGCGATGAAAAGTGGGTTGTATACAACAATATCAAGTGGAAAGGATCGTGAAGCAGGCCAGGAGAACCAACTCAAACAACATCAAAAGCTGATATTTATCAAAAGAAGGTTTTGTTATCAGTTTGGTGGGATTACAAAAGAATTGTCTACTTTGAACTCTTACCACCCAACCGAACGATCAATTCTGATGTCTACATTAAACAACAAACGAAATTAAACAATGCAGTTGAAGAAAAGCGGCCCGAATTGACAAATCGAAAAAGTATTGTATTCCATCAGGACAATGCAAGGCCAACCACATCTTTGGCCACTCGGCAAAAATTATCGGAGATTGGTTGGGATGCTTTGTTAAATCCATCATATAGTCCTGACCTTGAACCATCTCATTACTTTTTGTTTCGATCTTTACAAATTTCCGTGAATGGTAAAAATTTCAACAATAATGATGGTGTCAAACCGTACCTGATTCAGTTTTTTGCTAATAAAAGCCTGAAGTTTTATGAGCGTGGAATTATGATGCTGCCTGAAAGATGGCAAAAGGGCATTGATCCAAATCGGCAATCCATTACAGAATAAAGTTATTTAGTTCCATGACAAAATTGTCTCTGATTTTCTAGAAAAAATTCTCAATTACTTAGTTGCCAACCCAATATTTTCTTTTCATATTATGTTCGACCTAAAATACACACCTACTTTATTCAGAAATACTCTTTTATACAGGGCTTATTTTTAAACCATATTTTTATTATATATTAGAAAAGAAAGTACAAAAACAAAATGATTGTCATCTTGACAGAAATGCACCTGAATACTTCTGTTGAAATGCACAGTGAGTAGGTATAAAAAGATGTATGCACAACAAATAAAGAAGAGCTAAAAAATAAAAAAACAAATTGCTAAACGGTGTCCGAATCTTAATTCAACTGCCCTTCGACTTAATTTTATTAGCAGCAATGCACATAATTTTATTTTTGTAATTTCCTATGCCAATCAAATTGAAAGTGAAATAAAATACATACATACGTGTGAAGTGTTCAATAAAAACCATTTTTTTATGTAACGAGTGCTTAATTTTATTCGATGCGGATTTTTTGTTTTTTGCTTCGAATGGGATTTGCTGCATTTGAACAGAAGCCGAAGTGATGAGGTCAGTGGGATAATCTAGTTAATTCTGAATCGATATATGTAAATACAAAGCAGATGCATGCGCGACTACGTACAAACCATATACATATATACATATATGCACATCCATTCCCATATGTACGTGAACATAAACCACAACCACGAACGCCAGCACTAAGTAGCACTTAGAAAGAGAAAAATAATTTTCCAGATATTTTATTTATGCAAATTCGAGTGAGTAAACAATATTTCTATAATCATGGGATATTTTAGCTTTGTTCCCATTTACTTGTAATAGCGTGATGTAATCGAGGTACCTACACTCATACAAACATTCAGTGGAAAAGGTACCACAAATTTATTATTTCAAAAACCCCATTAAAGCGACAGTCAAAATTCATGACCTAAGAGCCAGATGCTAAATAAAGAAAACTAATTGCGAGATCAAATTCATTAAAACGTACCAGATTTGTGGACTCAGCTATAATTGTGGTTCAATTCCTGGCCAGCAACTCAACAAATATCATCGAAAAATCATTGTGTTCTCCTGTTAGGACTCCAGCTGCATTTGTCTCCCTGAAAATCTCTTTTTAGAACTCAAATGACCACTTTTCGGAACCAATTTTTTGGGCAGCCAGTTTGAAGGGATCATAAAAATTTATAAAGTGAAGGTCGGACGGGAAATTATGAAAAACTCAACCCATATAATTCCTCGTATTCACCCTATATCACAGCGATTGGCTTGTTTCTCCTTCTCCTTTGATTTACAGTCTGCCTAATGGAATCGTGAACGCCATAACATAGAAACTATTTGAATGAATCGATTCAAACAAACTGCTTTTTATGGGCTTATAATATGGTGCGTCTCATAATCATAAGACATCTTTGGTATACAATTTTTGAACTACCATAAGCTCGCTTTTATTTTCCGGAGTAGCTCTTATTTGGCGTCATTTTAACAGACTTTAAAGACTTCCATCAATTGTTTCAGGTGCGATAGCTCACTCTATTTTGTAGAACCATTATCTTTTTCCAAGAAGCTGCACTTTTGCTAGTCTTTTCGGCGTTTCAAAATAATAAGACACTAGTTGAAAATAAACTTCTGAAGAGATAGAAGGAGCTGATTGTTGTTTTGGATGACTTTAATTATAATTTTATTCAATTTAACCTAAATGCCGAGGGGTTCGATATTATCACAAGTATTTAGGCTTGTCAATCAAATTAATTGCAAAAAACAGTCAGAAGTCATTGTGTTATCCGGAATTTTATACGGAATTCTGAGAATTACAACATTTTGAAGCCCGTTGGAAGAAAATTGCCACTATCAAGTCGAGAACAGCGAGTAATCATAGGAAAAGCATCTAACTCGACTAAGTTTTGCACCAATTTGGCCGCTGTTGCTTAAAATAAGGTTGCAAAAACAACAGCTTGGCGGACATTACAGAGGTGCAATCGTTTAAAATTATCAAAAATGAGAAAAGGACCCCATCTTCTACTATGGCACAAGCTGGCGCGTCTTCAGTTTGCAGAAAAACACTTAGACACCAACTGGGACACCGTAAGATATTTGGAATATTTTTAATGTTGCCCAATTTGATATAATTTTTTTTAAAAAGTTATACTTTTGGATGAAAAAATGGAACCTTGATGATCCCGATGGTTCTTTAAATTATTGGAGAGATTTGCGCAAAAGCTCCCTCTTATGGACTGGCCGGCGTGTTCTCCGAATCTAAACCCAATAGAAAACATTTGGGGTATATTAGTCAGAACAGTTTACACCAACAATCGCCAATTTGACTGCACCAACAAGCTTAAAGCGGCAATTTAGGCAGAATAGGCTTCTCTAGATGTAAATTTACTTAAAAAGTTAGCAGAATCAATGAAAAAAGGTTATTTTGTGTCGCTAAAGCAAATGGTGCTTCCATAGAATACTAAAATATTCTAGACGGCAGAAAAAAAATCGAAAAAAGTATACTTTTGTTAAACGATCATTTTAATTATAAAGTGTTTTATCATTTTGAAACGCCTGGAAATACGTTTTTGCTAAAAATGTTCTTTATGTATTACAAAAAGTTATAAATTCTGTAATGAAACAGATAACTTTTGTTACTGTAATCGATGTGTAAACATTTTATTTTCATTCGAAATCTATAAATTAAAATACTTTGAAAAATTAGGGGTGTCTTATGATTATGAAACGCACCTTATTTATTACACGCACTATGTGCAATAAAATGTTTAGTTACGACCATTAGCTACATATAATACTCGTAACTGCACAGCTTTGTGTCACATTGTGGAGGTAATCGGCTTCAAGTTAGACGAATTTGCCTTGATAACTGTTTGAGCCTCCATAATTGATTTCGTTTGAGTTTTTGCTTAATTTTGTACAAACTTTTTCAATAAAGTTGGTATTAGGCGACTGTAAAGCCGATTCTAATAGCTCAATTTCATTTACTCTATACATCTTCCGCTTTGATGCTTGGGTTTGTTGTCGTCTTGTAAAATTCAAGGTTTGCTAGTTCTTCCAAACATCTTTACAGCTTACAGTAATAATACTTTTTAGTAAATTTTATTAATCAAAACTGTATTCAAATTGTCGGTAAATACAAATAAAGGACCCACTCCTTTTTCGGAGAAGCAATCCTAAACGAAATCCTAGAAGCAATCCTAAACGCAAATATCTGGATGCTTAACAGTTCATTTCATTTATTGCAAGTCTAAAATATAATATAATTTCTGTTTTTTCAGAACACTTAGAGCTAATATGAGCTTAAATTACTATAGATAATTACTAAATTAAGTAAAAAAAGAGTACAGAAATTCATAAAATGTATTCTTTGAAACCGAAAAGTCAAGCGGAAAAGAACTCCATATTTCATTGAATTCTCTTAGAGTGCGGGCATTAGGAGCATTAAGCGCATAATTCGTTGTAGATGTCGATTATCAGCAGAACACTAGGACTGACGTAGGCAACTATTCGCCCAAAAGGAGGATTCATCCAAAAAATACTACGTTTACCCAACTCCGTTCTGAATTTGTTTTACCCTATGGAAGTCTTTTTTTAATGAGTAAAAATGAGAACAGCAGCGTTTTCAATGCGCTCCAGAATTTGAGGTTCTTCTACACGCAAACGTCCATGGTCTCTTTGGATACATCAGCACCACTTTTCCTTAAAAATGCCTCAGCTTCAACGATAAGTGCGGCTTTGTCACAAAAACAAAAAATGATGAGTTTCTGATCTTGCATTGGAGAGGTGTTTTTTGTTTTTGTTCCTCGTCTGGGGAAGTCGGCAACGGTTCTAACCTCGTTATAGCATCGCTTTCATTTATTTATGAACGCGTTCGACTTTTTCGAGTAATTTCTTTCAGTTGCACGTAATGCTTTTGGGCCTTTATGGTATGCACATGTGGATATTGCTTCGAATCGACTTTTATATGAGGAACCCATTTTCTAAAAACAGCATACGCTTTCTAAATTTCTTACAAAACTAACAAATTGCACAACGCGTATTGCAGAATGGATACGCCGACTAAGCAGCTTTGAATTTTTCTTTATAACGAAACTCTAAGTTTGACTATTGCCGGTGATGCCTTCATTAGGCAGACTATACATGGATTTTGTTAAAGAATGAACTTTTTTTTATTAAAAATTATAAAGATAAAACCAGTTGCTTAACGCTCACCCTCACTTTTGTACAGGGCAATAAATTCCACATATTCGGCTGGTCAAAGTACAACAGCTTGAGGAAAACACAAATAAAGTTTACAGATTTAGCGCAGGGTACAATAAAAGCGACATTAACCCGGGAAACTCCATTAGCTTGTTTGAATTCATTTCGACATGACCTTATTGAAAAGCCCTGCAAATTTATTTCTTTATTTTTTATTTATATACGACAAATGCACGGCAAGGCTTTTAGTCTTTTCAGTGCACAAATTTGAGATGCAAATTACAAATTCGAAACTTATCTTAGACCTCACTAACTTTAATATATTTGAGTATTATAAAATTGTACAGGTAAAGCAACAGAACAGAGATACGAATGGCGAAGTAAAAATGGAAAAATAAAGAGAGATAGAGAGGTATGTAGGGTTATTAATAAAAAAAGGATTTGTAAATGCATTCTATTTTCTGATTTTATCATTTTAGTAAAAATTGGTAAGCAATTCCATAGACTAATAGTACTAACAAAGAATAGTTTGAATGTCGTCAATGTTTTATATGTTGGGGCAAAAATGTGATGAGTGCGGGAGGATTGAACAAAGTTTAGCTTTTGTAAAAGGTAGTCTGGTTGGCGATATCTGATAATTAAAAAAAAAGAAGAAAAAAAAAACTGTAAATTATGTCTCACTTTCAGATAGTTTTCGAAGCTGAAACCAAGCATGTTTTTAGTGTATGGCTAAATGTGATCAAACTTTCTTTTATATACATTTTTCTGCTTAAGATAATTTTTTTGCGAGGTGTACACCGCAAAACCACATTTTTTCAAAAGCCTCTGGAGTTTCAACCTCTTTCGCTCAATTTTCAATACTTGCTATGACAATTTAGTCAAATTATTTTAAAATGTTGCGTTATTACATACAAATTTACTGTATAAACGAACACTATTTGATCGCCGGCGTCCGCCGTAGCTGAATGGGTTGATGCGTGACTACCATTCGAAATTCAGTGAGAACAAAGGCTTGAATCTCGGTGAAACACCAAAATGAAGAAAAAGTTGTTTCTAATAGCGGTCACCCCTCGGCAGACAATGGCAAACCTCCGAGTGTATTTCTGCCATGAAAAGATCCTCATCTGCCGTTCAGACTCGGCTTAAAACTGTAAGCCCCTCCATTTGTGGAACAACTCCTTCTATTTGTCGCGCACGGCTTGATGTTGCTCAACAAATGACAGCCGCCGTGGCCAAATGGGTTGGTGCGTGACTACCATTCAGAAGTGCGTAGGCTCGAGTCTCCGGGCATGAAACAGCAAAATGATAGAACAACTTTTTCCTAACACAGGTCGCCCCTCGGCAGGCAATGGCAAACCTCTGAGTGTATTCCTGCCATAAAAAAGCTCCTCAAACTTTCTTTTCTTCTTCTTTATTTGCTATTCGTAATCGAGTGTAAGCGATTATACAATTTAAAAGTAATACAACTTTTTTTTACACCTTGTTTTTTAATTAAAATTTTGAATTATATTTGAAAATAATTCGAAGTTTCTAGCGGCTTCCAAGAGGGACCCATACGTTGTATACCGGTCCACTGCCTTATGTTCCTCAGCCAAGCAAACTTCGTACGGCCGATACCTCTTCTTCCTACAATCTTGTCCTGCAATATGAGTTGCAACAGTTGATATTTTGGGTTTCGTAGAATATGCCCCGTTTAATGCACTTGATTAGTTGTGGTTGTATCTTTTACAATATATAAATCTAGCAGTGTTATTCAAAGCTAAATGTAATTCCTCTTTAGATTCGTAATTTAGCTTGCATTTATGTGTTTGTAGCAATGCTATACATCTATACGTTTATCGATTTGGTGGATATCCTTAAAGTTTTACACGCTGTGTAAAGATAAATTGATATGTCGTATAGGCTCATTCAGCTCGCTTCCTCCACGACTTTGTTAAACTTATATCAGATCTATATATTTGTAGATAATGGCTGACGGAAAAATTTCAACATATGCATAAAATACATTGCTGCAATAGTACAGCTATAAGTGCCCCTTCAGTAAAAAATTGGAGCAATCTCTAAAAGAACTAGTGCCAAACGATAGTAGAGTGGAGCAGTTTGTAATGGTTTTGCATTGAGTAGTAGCGCCGACAACTATGCCACATATATTGCCACATTACTACCGTATCGATCACAGCTGAGAAGTAGGTACATGGCAAGTAAAATGGCGTTCTCACAAAATATGACTGTGGCAGTTGAAAGCGAGTGCTTTTGTAGTATACGAAAAATGCTGGTCCGTATTGAAATGAAAGAAGCGACTTTTCCAATGCGGAAATAAATATAAATTGTTTTGAGGATCTGAATTCTAGTCAAGGTGAATTTATTAAAGGTGGTATCGGAAAATCAGCTGATTTCTTTTTTTTTTTGACAATCCAACGTACAAAACCTTGCTGGTGGCCTTGTGGCCACCACCTATAATGAATGCGGTTGATTCTAATAAACCATAACTAGAAAATATGGGATACATCGACTAAAGGTGGCATTTATTGCATCTCATATAATTACACTGGTATACACGTAATTAATATTTTGTACCCCAGAAGCAGACATGCAACTCCAACATAAAATCAGTCTATGGTAAATTGGGATATTACCAACTAATGGTTTCTTTCGCGCTCGTTTCATTTTTCATTTTAACTAAAGGTTTTCTAGATATTTAAAAACTAGGGGTAGTCAGAGGCCCGGAAAAATTATGATTTTCAATAATTTTTTTACTAGTCAATTGCTTTATTTCGCAAAAATAAAAACATAGCATTAATACAACATGTTTCGACTTGATTTTAGCAAAATTTCAAAAAAAATTTAATAATTTGAAAAGTTATCGCTGTTTGTGTGTTTAAATATTTACACAATATTTTTAAGTTATTATACTTTAAGAAAATGCAAAACAAAATCCAATTATTTTTTTTTTAATTCTGACTATCCCAAACCCCTTAAAAGATAATAGTTTAAAATTAATAATTAAATAATTTATATTTTATTTTTATTATTTTTTTTGGAAAAACATGAACGTTTTCTTTATTTGGCGCAATCTCGAAAACCACCCGACTGAAAAAAATATTGTTAATTCTATTAAAAAAATTAAAAAAAAAGTAAGAAATTTTTTTTTAAATATTTGAATAAAAAAAATAAAAGAACTATTTAACAAATTAAAAAAACACGAGCATTTTCGTTATATGATGCTGTATCGAAAATTACATGACTGAAAAAATTCTTATAGTTATATTAAAAAAGTGAAAAAGCCAATTAAAAAAAATTTTTAACAATAAAAAAAAAAGATTTTGTTTTAGAAAAACATGAGCATTTTCGTTATTTGACTATATATCGAAAACTACATGACTTAAGTTTTTTTTTTTTAATTACAGTAGGTTCTGTTTTTATGCGGCTTTTTTTTATGCGGTTTTGAAATAGTGCGGTTTTTTTTTAAATTACAAAATGCCTGTCGACCTATCGGGAATTGTACATATAAACAAGATTCTAAACCAGCTAAGCAAAAACTCATCACAGATTACATCAGAAATGCTAACCCTACAAGTATGGAAGATATATAAAGATATAATTTTCAAGGATACAATATTTTGTTTATGCGATTTTATTTAATTATTTCAGATTCATGCGGTCTATGGAACGTATCTATAGTAATAATATGGGACTAGTGCCCTTTTTATGCGATTATTTCAGATTTATGCGGTTTTAGCATTTGAAACGTATCTATAGTTTTACTATAGAACTAGTAGCTTTTTTTATGCTGTTTCTTGCGGAACGTATCTACCGCATAAAAACAGAACCTACTGTATATTAAGAAAACTATGTAAATTTTCGAACTCAGCGACAGATTTATCGTAGGAATTGGATGGTCCCGTCATAAGGTTTTTTGGCTGTAAGCTAGTGTTGGTAAAATTATTACATCTAATTTATATATTTATATGACAGTTTGTAGTGTTTTTTCAGTATTTCGTTTACCAGTACAAATCTCTAAGCAGCTCCTCTATGCCACTTCCATTTACTGCGGGGAATTTAAGGCATGCAAGTATGTGCATATTTGTAAAGTATTTGTGCAAGGCAACGACTATTCATGTGCAACAAATGCGTTACGTGGACAATTAGAGACACTTGCAGGGGTAGCGCAAAGCAAAGCCAGAGACAATCTGAAATTCTCGTTAAAATGACAATGTGTGAAAAAGAAAATCATGCGATTCAGTTTGAAGTATTCATGCAGATTGTCATTCTCTAGCTGACATAGTATTTGCACAAACGCATACAGATATATGAGAACAATCTACGAGCGCAGGCATGCATGCAGTTTTATACTCTGGTAGGCCTGTAGGAAAACCTACTAACACTGAACTGGTACACTGCTGGTGAATTTAGAATAGAGATGGCTTCTTCATAGACACGCACACATTGTGGTAAATCTTTCTGAAAATTGGTTTATTTATGGGCCTGAGTAAATTGCGAAGTAAGCAGAAACAATTTTAAAAAAAGTAAAAGTTTTGAGATTTATTAAATGTTGAAAATTTTGGTGTAGAGTTTTAGAGAAAAATATTTCCGGTTCTTTAAACATTTAAGGAAAATTTTGTAATTTGCAAAAGAAATTCGTGTCTATCGTAAAATCTTACAAATAAATTTTTAAATGCTATGAAGAACCGAAGATGTAACACAATTTTCTCAAAATTAAAAAATTAATTTTTTAAGTTATATTTAAAAATGTAAGAATTTAGTGAATTTAGTGAAAATAGGACAAACAAGACCTGAGTTGAAAAATATATTTTTTTCTCTACCGGTTCAACCTAGTACATGGGTTGAAAAGTCCCGGTCCTAACACACTGACAATACTAGTTTTATTGTATTCACCTTTTTTTCAGTTCACACTAACCTTAAAAAGACAGTTTTTAGAACTTCATGATATTCTATTTATTAGTTCGTGAGTTATTGTGCTAAGAGACACGCTACTTTTGTTATTTTCAAAACAATGGATCAAAAAGAATATCTAGCCTCTTGATGAGAAAAAATACCGTTGAGGCAAAGCAATTGCTTGAAAAGTGTTATGGGGACTCCGCTTCATCAGAAACCACAATTAAGCAATGCTTTGCTGACTTCAAAGTGGGTCATAAATACACCGATGATGCATAACGCAGTGAACGTTCAAATGCAGCGGTAGCACCAGAAAATATCAAGTTGAATGATAGAAAAGTGAACTTGCGTGAGTTAACTGACATCGTAGTGATATCAAAAGAACGTGTTGGCTTTATATTGCACGAGCATTTGACTATGAGAAATCTCTGTTCGAAGTGAGTGCCACGATTGCTCAATGTTTTATTTCATCAAGACGCACCGTGTCACAAGTCAATCAAAACAATGGCAAAACTACATGAATTCAATTTTAAATTGCTCTCACATTCATCCCGTATGCCAGATTTGGCTCCCAGTGACTGTTTTATCACTTAAATGGCCTAAAAAAATGCTCGCCGGTAAGAAATTTCGCTCGAATGAAGAGGTTATCGCTAAAACTGAGGTCTATTTTGAGGCTAAAGATAAATCGTTCTACAAAAGTCTTATTGAAATATTTGGACGACGCTAAACTGACTCCGTTGTTCTTGATGGAAATTACGTAGATGAATAAAGCTAATTTTGAACAACAAAAACAAGTGTTTTCTTTTTGAGGCCCGGGACTTTGCAGCCCATAGGTTACATTGAAAATTAATTCCAAAATATAATTTCCATCAAACCCAGCTAAAAAAAAATTGCGAAACGTCTGTTCGATAACCGTCAAACTTGTCAGGAAAAAAGTACAGATCTTGCGGAAATTACTAATAAGGATCTTATGGCATTCTCTTCAGTTTTATTTAATATACAATTTACGTAGAAATTCAATGTAATTTCCATTTCTTTTACTCTAAATTTATTGTGATTTGAGTTTTTTTTTAAACAATACAATTTTTTACTAATATCTTAATCTAAAGAAAAGGAGATCTCAAGAAGATCGAGGAGGTGATGTCGACACACACCTATAACTTACGCACCACATGACGTGTGGAGAGGATTTTGTTAGTTTTGTTTTAGTTTTATATTTTTTTATTTTGCTTTTCTGGTGGCTTATACAATTTTTTGTAGCGGCTTACCTCTTCTGAAGCGTGGTAAAGAAGTGTTGTGCGGGAGAATATCTCTGGCAAAATTGTCGGGGTGGATTGATAGTCTATTGGCATTTTTTCACTGTATTTTTCCATTCATCTTTCGAAAATTAGACAATGCTACCTGGGTGCTCTCAGTTTTGAAAGACTAGAATCTATCCCTGAACAGCACGCGCATCTTGAATGATGCATATTTTCGCTAAAAACCTCTTGTATGGTAACGCCATGGACCAAAATGTATGATACCGCCTTACCGTAGATATTTTGTGATATGCCTCGCGGCCTCCGCTATCATCGTTAATGCTTTTGTTAGAAGTTTTTCAATAATGCCCGTATTTCTCTTAGCGTGACAATGTTGCCGCTATGACTCGATTTCCATTAAGTATATTATAGTATACATGTTATAGTATTTTTTTTAATTTTTCGTTATTTCACTTCTTGTTTTAATTCAATTATTTTTGTATTATTTATTGAAATTCTGTTACATTTTTATTAAAACTTTCTTAGCAAGTCCATTTTGAGCAACAAAAAAATGCCCAATAACATTATGCCTGTCGCCCGGTGGAAGATAATAAATATGAGAATAATCCTACTTGACCATATGAAATCGGACAGGATTCAAATAGATTTGTGGATGAAGAACTAAGTAAATAAAATTCCTCAAAATCCTTGGTCAGAAATCTGTCCGGAATCTGCAAGATTTGTCTAATTAGTTAACATTTTACTCTTTTACGACTTGTCTAATATCTGTGATACATATAAAAAAATATCTGACTATTTTATAACCAGGGTGGTGTCCACTATTTTACATACATAAAAAAAATCGTCTTTCATCCCAAGCTTTCCGCTTCAATGCGTGTGATAAATTAGCATCACATTATGCTATAGAAACATAAAACAGTTCACTTCGTGCATTCTGGCTACTTGTAATTTAGAGTCGCGATAAACATCGTTACTTTTTATCGAATACGGAACTGGAATTTCACTCGGCGATTCTCAAGTTTGTCTGAACTGACTACAACTGTGTTGGTTTTCCTAAAGTGCGTGTCGGAACTACAGCATAGCGATTTACTGGCATGATTTGATAATTATCTTGTTTCGTATTTAGCTTTAATAATTTTTACATGCAACAAACTATATCGTTCTACTACAAAAATCGTATAACTTCAAGTTCGAAACTCCACAAATTTTCATCAAAATTTAAAATTTTTTTTAAATAATTTCTGAACAAATTTGGAGACCTTACAGGTCCGTTGTGATATTGCGTTGTGATATTTCTTCGTGGAAAACACACACAAAATAGTTGTGGCTTTTATGAAGCACAGGATTTGTTCCACCCCACGCCAGCCAGCTCCGTAAGATAATTGAAAAATATTTACCTACTCTGATTTTAGCTAAGTCTATCCAATTGCAAATGAAGTGTTCAACTGTTTCTTGCACTTCCTCATTTCTAGGACTCCTACAATTTTCATGGGAGAAAATTCCAAGTCTCAAGGAAAGCCTGCCAAATATCCAATGATCGTTTATACAACCCACGACCATTGAGATATCCTCTGTTGAATGACTGAGCAATTCCGTTGAAATTTTCGTGTTTTTTTTTTTGCGGTCATAGTAGCCTAGCTGTTACTCATATGTTTTCATCTTTCCATGACCTATTGACCTCTTGGATAATGTTATTTTTAATTATCAATTTTCTCGTGGCCATAGGTACCCCAATGGAACTTCTATCACTGCGCAGTTGAAAGGTAGTACCTTTCCTGGTTTCGTGAAGTTATAGCTACATAAATGCATGTCCTCAAATACCGGATGCTCCCCTGTGTATACATTTTGAACTGCAAAAAAGCACAACATTTTGTCGTCCGACTCGAACCAGGAATTCATTACATTACAGATGCTCGGTGTTTGCTCGATTTTAACGGTATTATAGGGAGACCTCTTTATAAAAGAAAAGAAATTTAGTCGAATACTATCCATGCCAAGCTCAACATAATTTCGCATCGCTTTTCTGTCAGCTATCTAGTACTCCTCTAGCACGTACTCCTTTTTCACCCTGCTTTCATACGACTGAGATACACAGGCTTTGGCGATCACTCTTTAGTTGTGCTTGATGAGCTATGGGGCCTAGATATTAGGCATTCTTTTATTATTATCCAGCCTATTACCCTCTGCAGCTCCTAATCGTCATACTTCGTGTAACTTTCCTGTTTCCTCATTTATCTCTCCTCTTTATCATGAAGTCATTGAACAACTTCGTTTCCACCTGCCGATATGAATCGATTACTTGGCAGTTGCAATCATCTAACTGTCATACTTTGAGCTCAGCCGTTGCTACTGGCCACATGACTAGCATTTGCCAATTCACCAATTGACTAAATCGTATTAGTTCTACAGCAGCATTGCGCTTCACTAGTTCAAGTTTTCTCTGCAGGGCACGTCTGCCCTCAATGGCTTTGCCAGTGGCACGCACATATGCACGTTTTCATATTCACACGCTCGCTGTGCGCTGCATGATTAGTATGCAAAAGCTTGAATATCGAATATCCTAGTTTATGGCTCGGAGCAGCCTTCCAATAAATACCTCATCACCCGCGCAATTCATGGTAGGCCCCGTGAACATCCTCATAAATATTTGTGATTCATAACTAGTTTATGCGAGACGAACCACTTGAGCTGCATCCTTGAAATTTTGTATTGTCGTCATGTAACTACATAAGCGTGCATGTGTGTATGCATGTATGCATATACGTATGTGTGTGTATGCATATACCTTTGCCATTGCATATGAGTGTATTAGCGTCTTGTTCTACTCAAGTTGCATTTGCATATGTGTAGATGCGATAAGGCATGTCTTTGTCGCGTCTTTACTAGTTAAGCGCGATTGGTGAAGCGAAAGTGCTTGCTGCCATACTAACAGCCTACAAAGCTAGAAATGTTCTTATATACATATGTGCATCCATGCACAGTTTAGTTCATAGGAGCCAGTGTGCGCTAAGTATAATTCATATGTTAGCAAAGAGTTGCTACATACACCAGCTGGTTTGCTTACCCATTTCCCAAAAACCTATTAAGACACTTCTTGTCATCAAGTACTTGATAAGTATTCAATCTAGCTTTAGTTTGCTAGAATTCTTCTATATGCACGTTCTGCACTTTTCATATTTCCACTTTGATTAATACCTATTTTTTTCATTTACTCTTTTCGTTTTATTTTTCTTTCTTTTGCCACTTAGCTTTTGGTGGCTGTCACAATCGTTGTGGCATTCATAACCGTCGTTAGTTGAATTTTTGCTGATTTCGGCAAACGAACTCAAGCCGACGTCGTTGTTGTTGCACTTAATCGTAATCGTAAAACGTCCTTATTCTAAGGTTGAGTGGTTGCGCGCGAAAATGATTGTTCAACTGTAACAAAAAACAAGAACAAGTCACTGCATTGAACTAAAAGGCAAGTAAGTACGTTTTGTGCGCTTTCACGTAGCCAAAGTCATTGAAAATGATTTCTTGAAGGACTTGGCAAATTGTGTTGGCGGATTGATGTGCTAGAGTGGAGATTTTAATTTTCTTTAACGTGGCTTTTGTTTTCGTAGTGGTTTTAATTGAATAAAGGCGGTCAGCAGCTTTGAAAGTAATTAAAATTATTTTATAAAATCTCCTTCTTTTCTTCTCGATTGACACTTTAGCCATTCGCTGGCTGCTTGTGATAATAATTTTTGACCACTCTGAGAACCTTTATGCCAATAGAAAATTTGCTCATATTCAGGAGATATTAATTAATTAAAGTGCTGTTAGTTAATGTTTTTCTAGATTAGGATTTCAAAAAATGTGCAAAAATGTAACAGTGAAAAACAATTATTTAGATGATTTGGATAGATAAAGTTGCACAAATAGTTTAGAGTCATAAAGCAATAATTATAGTAAAAATGATATAAGAAGTCGAATTTTCACCCTGAGTCAACCGTCTTCATCTACTTAATAAGCCCGTGATGTCCTCTTGGAAAGCTAATTTTTATTTCAGAGCAAATTCTAGGCAAAAGCATAAAAATGAAAACTTTTGCTCAGAAGGTTATCAGGCAACTTTACATTGACAAACAGGCAGCCATCAAAGCAATAGCAGCTGTAATGCCAACTCGCACTACGTACGGCAATGCCGGGACACGATGGATGAGCTAGGAACAGAGAAACAAGCCATGTTTTACTGGGTTCCAGAAAACAAGGGAGTTAAAGAAAACGAGAAAGTGGATATACTAGCCAAAGCAGACGCAAATCTTCCTGTCGCTAAGACGGCCGGAATACGCCGGCGGCATTTGGATACACAAAGTGAAGCCAAGCCCTTCTCCACCTGATCTTTATAACTCAAAAGAGGCATTCCTTTTCCTCTGCTACTACCAGCTGGTACCGCGTCGAATACTTTCAGAGCCGAAGCGTTTGTATCCATTCGGACGATATAACCCAGCAGCCGAAGCCGCTGGATCTTTATTCGCTGCATTATGTCTATGTCGTCGTAAAGCTCATACAGCTCATCGTTCCATCGCCTGCGACATTCGCCGTTGCCAACGTGCAAAGGTCTAAATATCTTACGCAGAATATTTTTCTCAAACACTCCAAGGAACGTCTCATCGGATTTTGTCATCGTCCAAGCTTCTGCGCCATACATTAGGACGGGCATGAGAGAGCCTTTTAAAGTTTTGTTCATCGAGAGAAGACCTTACAAAAAAGATTTCTACTTAGTTCAAAGTTGCATTTGGTTGGCAAGAGAGATTCTATGTTTGATTTCAACTTCGAAATAATAACTGTCAAGAGCTTGTGCATGGACCTTACCAACTCCTTGCCGCCAGTAAAACTATTTTAATTTGTATGGAAAAAAAACCTCGGTACTTGCGATAACTTCGAAATCGGTTTGAAGAATCGAGTTTCTACAATATTTGGAATTTCGTCTGGATGACAAATGTTTTTTGAAAACAAGGCATATATTTTTATTGTATTACTTACTCAATGTATAAAGCCAAGGCATTATTACATTACATTACACTTCCAGTTATTCGAACTCTCAGGCAGGCTAAGTAGATTGGACTTTTCAAAGTCGCCAGTGAACTTAAATCAATTGAAATGAAAAGCAAATCAGGGACTTCAAATTTCGTATTGAACGTAACGAAAAATGGCGCCATGTACAAAGTGGTGCAAAATTAATCATCCAATTTTGGCTTTGAATAACATAATTAATAAATAAAAAAAAAATGACGAGCGATGCAATTTTGTTTACCTTTGTGACCTCGCCTGTGTCAAATATGATTGCCATTTTCAATAATGTTAAATTCTCCAGTTTGGCGGTACAGTTCTGTCTGAGCTTTGGCCTGCTCCATAGAATGTCTGCATTTGCTCCGATCCTTGGTTGATTCTTTCCGGTTGTTGAACTTGTGTTTCCCCATGACGTCTTCTACAAGTAGTTCGCCAATCAATATTGATCTTGGTCTGCCTCTTGCTTTGGTTGCAAACGTTTTAGCGCCAATTATTTACCTTTGAGCTTTCGTTGGACCCCATGGTATGGACTAGCCATCTTAGTCATAGAGCTTTGATGAGCCTCACAACATTTTCCGCTCTTATAAGTTGGTCTAGTTCGGTTCCATAGTCCATGGTTCCATCTTATATGCCACTCGCCGTTGTTTTTGACTGCACCGAATATTATATACATATATATATATATATATATATATATATACATAGGTGGCGCGTACAGCCTTTTTGGGTGTTTGGCCGAGCTCCTTCTCCTATTTGTGGCGCGCGTCTTGATGTTGTTCCACAAATGGAGGGACCTACAGTCTCAAGCCGTCTCCGAACGGCAGATATTTTTATGAGGAGCTTTTTCATGGCAGAAATACACTCGGAGGTTTGCCATTGCCTGCCGAAGGGTGACCGCTATTAGAAAAAACGTTTTCTTAATGTTTAAACTTTCACCGAGATTCGAACCGACGTTCCCTCTCTGAATTCCGAATGGTAGTCTCGCACCAACCCATTCGTCTACGGCGGCCGCTCGAAGATTAGCCTCAACATTTTTCTCTCGAATACTTGGAATTTGGTTTTGTCTTTTTAACTTATCTTCTAATAGGGCGGCCACCTTTTTTATGTGTGTGCAACCTTTCTCCCTACATACGAGTTTGTTAAATGAGACACAGTGAGATGCAAAAGGTAGTAAAATAAAAAGAAAGTGTTACCAATATAATTTAATTTGCATAATTTGCAAATTATTAATACTTAATGGCACGGCGTAACCAGGAGACGAGAAAAACCGTGGCATTAGTTGACTACAACAATTTCAAACGAGCAGTTATGCACACATTCAGCGGCAATAGCAACAAAGCAGGAGGTGGCAAAGTGAAGTCTAAGACGGGTAGTCACCCAGCTGAAGCTTTTTCCCTCCACATTTTTGCCGTTGATGTGTTGAAGCGTTTATTGTTTATTTTCGTTATTCGCATAGCCATTGCTGTACCTACTCTACTTTAGTCTGCTTGTCACGATTCCCACGAATATCAAAGACCAGTGTCAGTTCGCGTGCCGGAGAAATAAAAATGGAAAAATAAAATTATAGCGGATAAAAAAGGAAGAGCAAACGCCAAATGCAGGCAATTGCTTGAAATGTATACATATATAGGCATGTATATATACATACAAATACATGCATGCTTACATATAGTACATACACTCAAGCACCTAATTATTTATGATTGTATGCATGTATCCTCATACACATCATGAGTTTGTGTGAATGTGAGTGTGCATGTTTTGATATGACACACAGCGACTTTGGATAACTTTGCCTTTCATGCCAAAAATTCAACTCAACTGAAAACGCTTGATTGCCGGCAAGTCCAGAAAGACAATAACACAACAAAAGCGACCCTACTGATGTGTGCAGCTATAGGCTGTATACACCGATATAAAGCTGTTGAAAAAATTCATTTTGACATTTTGAAAAGGTAGCTCAGGTGTACTCTGTCATTGTAAAGCCGTAAGGTATTGCCAAGTGCTCACAATAGAAGCTTCGATAAAAGCGAATTAATTTATTCATAAAAGTTTTCTAGGTGAGACCGCCCAAAGTAAGCTTCTGAACTTGTATGTATATGTATTATATAGCGGCCGTGCTGGTTAGGTACAGCTCTAAAAGTTGTAGGTGATAAAAATAGGTATTAGGCACTTTATCGTATTGACGTGCGAAGAGCTGACCCTTTCAGATGTTACCAGTAAAGGAGGAGGAGTACTCGTTTCGTACTACATTTTATTTGCTGCGAATTGGTGTTAATTTTCAGTGACGTAGCTCATCAGCCACAGACATAAATTCAGAAAAGTTTCGCTGAAGGAAGGACGATATCAATAATTTTATATCAAATTTTACTTGGAAGGTATGGAATTTCAAGGTTTTTATAAATCTTTTGCATGTCTGTACAAGTATTTTTTTTACTATTATTAGTTGCTATCGCGCCATCTTTGACAAATGTTTTCAAATGTTGTCTTCTTGTACCTTCAGGGCATTCCTTGCGTCACGATCCTTATGTGTTCCAGTCTAGTGCCACTTTTCTTTGATTGAGGAGTTGTTCGTTTGAAATCCAATTGTCGGGCAACCAGATACGGGGAATTGTTCTTAGACATCGGTTCATAAATGTCTGCAGCATCCGCGTTGTAGATAAAGACACCAACCACGTTTCAACGCTATATAGTAGAACGGATTTAACATTCGAATTAAAAATTTGTAGTCTGGTACGCGTTGTCAGCTGTTTGGAAACCAGATCTTTTTGAGGCCTTCAAAATCTACTTAGCCTTTTTTGATTTTCGCACCGATATCGAACTGATTTTTTATCGACTACTTTTATTTGGACCAGTAAAAAAGAAGTCGTACATAATAGTAATAACATGCATGATAAAGGGGAGAGAAGGAGGAAGACAAAAAAGATACTATCAGGACTATTACGAATTTCGCATGGGTCTCACATCCAGGTTTTGTAACGCTTCACTTGAAGTTAAAGCAGTTTTTAAGCCAATCGTACATATCTAATATAAAGCAGATGCCATTCGTACGAATCCACTGCGATCCGCACTCAATTCGCTTGTCTAGTGTTTCGCTATTACGGTGTCCGTCGGTTACCTATTTCATCTGCTCCCTTAAAGAGAGCTGACAATGGATTCTTATGACAGTTTGCCGTGTGGCTACAATTACTTTTTATTTGCATTTTGACTGTTTGATCACATTCTACTACAGGTATGTTGTTCAATAAGTTTTGTGGTTCGATACGAAAAACACAATTTTATGGTTTGAAATACACTTTATTGTTCAGTGAATTCTGCCTGAACATCAATACATTTGTTCCAACGAGATTCCAATTTATGAATTCCATCATAGAAATGAGAATCTGGAAGGCTGCAAAATACGCTTCCACATATGCTTATGACCTCATCATTTGATGAAAAAACGCTTTCTATGCATGAGTTTTTAGGTCATGGAAACAGGTGGAAGTCGCTAGAGGTCAAATCTTGTGAATAATGTGGGTGCTTCAATAACTCGAAATAGAATTCATGGATTTTAGCCATTGTGAAAATGCTCTTGTCACACTGTGCATTGCTTTGTTGAAAAAGTTTTTATTGTTTCGAAAATTGGGTATTTTTTCCTTCAGCTGGTCTAAAAGGTTACAGTAATACTCAGAATTTATTTATATTAAAAGTAATGAATTACAATCACAATAAATTAAAAAGCATTAGCGACTAGGCCATCAGCTTATTGTTTTACCAGTTTGCAAGTAATTCGCAAACAAAATTTCTTTCGCATCCCAAAAAACTGATGCTAACATCTTCTTGGCCGATTTCTGGACACGAACTTGTTACAGAGCCGGAGAACCAGGTTCACACCACTCCTTAGCTTCTGGTTTTGATTCAGGATCTTGGTGATAGACACAAGTCTCATCAGCAGTGATGAATCGACGCACAAAATTATTCCTTTCAAAAACGCTGTAAATGTTGCTGAGAAAGTCGCATTCAAATGAGTTTTTGTACCAACGCCGCCGAATGCGGCACACAGCTTTCTGAAACCCAATACTTCAGTGAAAATATTATTTATACTGCCCAATGAGATGCTTAGGGATTCTACTAAATCTATTTTAGTCACTTTTGTAATACGATATTCTGTATTTTTTCTAATATTTCTGGTGCTGTTGCTGTTTTAATTGCTTGAACGTCCTTGGCGTGGATCACCTTCAAGGCTTGTACGACCACGTTTAAATTCAGCAACCCATCTTTCTACTGTACTAATTGACAGCGAGAAGTCCTTATGCACTTTTAACATTCGTTTATAAATTTCCTTTGCTTTTAAACCTTCTAAAAATAAAAATTCAATCACTGCACGGAACTTGATTTTTTCCATTGTAGAAAATACTGTGGCACGTAGATAACAAATGGCTTGGCATATTGATGTGAAAAGTATACCAACATGACAAAAAAAATGTAGGCTAGTAGCAACACCCTTTCTTATTGAAAAGCAGAACTTATCGAACAACCTAGTATTTTCTCATTGAGCATAATTTTCTAAACTAATAAAGAGAACTGCATGACTTCAATTTAAATGTAGAAATTCGTGCACATACTTTGATTGGAAGAAAATTGGCAACGCCGCCAAGAAATAATTAAAACAAAAATCAACGCATTTTTTCAGGAATTTCCAACTTGCACTTTGTTATTACTAAAATTCAATAAGTAACTGCATACCCACAAAAATTCTAAAAAATCTAGGTAAAAAGTTGAAAGTTCTGATCAAATATTGAATCAATTATAATTTTCTACAAAATGTGAAATTTTACTTATATGGTTGTTCCTGCAGCAGTGTTTTTACATAAAAATAGTACTGTGCTTATAATTTTTCAACGGGGTGTATATGTGAAGAAATCGTAGGGGTATGAAAAAATAGTGGCTAGGACAATTACGGCAACGAGTGAGGAACCAATCTTATGGCAAATCAAACACAGAAAGTGGCGATAGCATCACGATAAGGGCACTGGATTGGAACCCGCAAGGGGCATAAGTCGCGGTCGACTAGAGATAACTTGGAGAAGGGCAATGTTACGCGACCTAGTAGATCCTGACATCAAATGGGACGGTGCAAAAACAAGAGCCCAGAACCGCGTGCAATGGAAGAGTGCTGTCGAAGCCCTATGCTCCTGAGCGGAGTGAATAAGGATAAAAAGAATGGAAATTATATATAGTAGAATCACCCGTGTCCGAAAAATCCCCCAAAAACATTTCCCACCGAAGGTAAAATATGTGATACTTTTTTCATTTTTGGAAATTTCTGTTAACTCATTTCTTTCGTCCCCTCGATATGAGATTTAAGTTTGTATGAGAAGTGCCGCTCCCGCTTTTCCAATACCTGCTGTCACTTTTCACCTTAAAACAGGTATTGACAGTTTGTGTAACTGTATCAAATTTCATTATCCTAGCTTTTGTAGCTCTGGAGAAAAGCGATTTGGAAATTTTAGTTTATACGAGAAGTGCCACGCCACCTTTTACAATACCTGTCACTTTTCATCATAAGTACGGTAGATACAATTTATGCATGCGTGCCAAGTTTCAGTTCATTAATTGAATTGGTTTGAGGGATGTTTTGGTTTTCACATTTATGGTGCCACGTCTTTATATATTGGAGCTAACATTTTTACACAAAAGCAATTCTTTCCTTGGGTGCAAGTTTCATTAAAATCGAGCGAACGCTACACTCAAAAAAAGGGTTTAAATATTTTAGTGGGACGTATTTTTATAATGATGATGATAACTGGCGCTTGCTTACACCTTTTGTTGGGTGTTCGGCCGAGCTCTTCCTTCTATTTGGGGTATTCTATAAAAGTAGGGACCTACAGTTTTACACCGCCTCTAAACGGCAGATGGTTTTTTATGAGTAACTTCTTTATGGCATAAATATGACGATCGCTATTAGAAAAAAAACTTGTACTATCATTTGATATTTGATGCTCAAGATGAGTTTAAAACCCGGATGCTACAGAATGGTAATCACGCACAATCCCATTTTACTAAGGCTACCGCTCATAAGTTCGTATTACTGGAATATTAAAAACCCTCTATGTGGCAGGGCCACTTCATCCTGCTACGCCCAATGTTCATTCATATAAAAAGATTCGTTTCCAATTATATTTTCGGTTGATTTTTTAATTAAAATATTACTTGCAGTTATTTTTGCAATACATAAGTCTTTGAATTAATCTGTACGTACGTAAATTAATCCGCTTAAGTGACAGTTCACAGCTGCAAAATACACAAAAGTATTTGCTGTTTTGTTTGCAATATTCGTTAAAATGTTTGCTAATATTTTTGTTTTTGCTGTAAACATTTTATAACTTTGTGGGTATTAAGGGATTCTCTTGTTGACATTTTGGTTTTTCATTTCGTCGCACTAATTAGTTTGATTTCTATTAGTGACCAAGTGCTGACCCTTTTATTTTCTTGTGGTGTGGGAATTGAGTGCGTGCCCAAGCAAATAAAATAAATGATTGGAAGTGCTGGCGTGCTTATTGCCACGTGCAAGTGAGCTATCGAAGTATGAGGTAATGGAAAAGGGATGAGTTGAGCAAGGGCAGGAAGCAGGCTGTGCTGGTGGATGGAATTATTACAATTTGCGAAGAGACATTAAGGGTTAGACGAACCAAAAAGGGGATTTAAAAGTCAGTAAGTTATGAAAAATACTTAAAAGCTGCACATGTTCGAAGGCGTAATGGTATTAATAACTTTTAAATTACAAAAATAGAACTTTGTTTTTAAATTCAACGTAACTAAAACAAAATCTGAAGTTTTGATATGTTTTTAATACACTAAGTGAGTTCCTTATGGCCCTTTGTTCCTCCATGGATCCTAAGTATTCATGTATGAACAAATTCTTTAGCCTGTGATACTTTTAAAAAATAATTACTTATGTTGTTTCTATTGCTGACTTGAAGTCGAAACTTTTTTTGTTCAAACTCGTTCACTGTTAGTAGCTTGTAGGCAAATGTACCGGAACTGGTCTAAAAGCTGGTCACGTACCGATTTAAAAGAACAGACACTAAAAATAATTGATTTCGAATTTTGTAACTACCAACAGCGAAGCTTAGCAAAAGAGTTAAAAGTATTATAGGTACTGCTTATTTTTTTAAATAAATAAGTAATTAAGTACAATAATCATAGTTACGTTTATACATATGTATATATTTATATTATATATAATTGGCGCTTACATCCTTTATTGGATATTTGGTCGAGCCCTTCCTCCCATTTGTGGTAAGCGTTTTGATGTTTTTTTTACAAATGGAGTGGCTCAGAGCTTTATGGCGTCTCCGGACGGTAGATGGTTTTATATGAAGGGCTTTTTCATGGTGGAAATACATAATAGTTTCAGTTATACTGCATGAGAAAGACAGTCAATTTTAACGTGTGCGTGCAATATAGTCTTTCGTGGCAGAACCTGTCCCGTGACCTGTATTTCAACAGCATTCATGGCGTTTTTTTCTTAAACATCTCTGTTCCTTTAAATTAAATCCTGAGTGTATTATTTTCAATTAAATAGTTAATGAAACAAAAGTTGATTTTGATGAAGTTTGGACGCATTTCGTTACCCTATCACTGTTTTATCGTTTTCTCTCTTATATTTTAGGTGAGATAAACGTTATTTTTTCCTATTGCATGGCAACTTTTTTAACTGGCGCAATTTTGACAAAATAAATCACCGTACGCAGGAATATCATTTATTTTCTCTTTTTCTTTTGACTATAGTACTTCCCTTTTTAATCTAATAAAACATTTTATTTGTTACGCGAAATCTAAAAATATCGACCAGCAGCGCACAAAGCAAAAATAAATAATAAAACCTTCTGTTAAATAAAGGGTTTTCCAATGACAGGTGTTATTTTGAATAGTCCGCTATTTCGGTAGATGTCACTGTTGAAGCTGTCATTTTTGATATTTTACAAGTAGAAACTACGCCATTAATAAAAATGGAACGATACACGCTTAAGCAGCAACGCATTCAAATTATTAAAATTCAGTTTAAAAATTGTGAAAATTTGGCAGAGACGGTTCGTAAAACTCGAACATTTTTGGGTCATCGTGAAGCACTTTGTCGGACCGCAGTACTGCAATTAGTGAAAATTTGAGCTGTAGGGACAAGTTAGTGATGTGAAGAATGAAATCCGTGTACGTCGCTCAAGAACAACCGAAAATATTGCTGTTGTAGCCGAAAGTGTTGAAGAAACCCGAGGTTTGTCCATTCCTCGTCGTTCTTTGGAATTAGGCATTCCACAAACATCATTACACCGTATTTTGCATAAAGATTTAGGTCCTAAGGCTTATAAAGTCCAGTTAACACAAGAACTCAAGCCGACCGATCATCAACAGCATTGGGTCTTTGCTGATTGGGTCGTTGAAATGCATGAAAATGATCCGGAATTCCATCGAAAAATCATCTTGAGTGATGAGGCCCATTTCCACCTCGATGGCTTCGTCAACAACCAAAATTGTCGGATCTGGGGCTCAGAAAATACAAGTGTTATTGTTGAAAAGCCTCTCTATTCTCAACGTGTGACTGTTTGGTGCGGTTTATGGTCCGGCGGAGTCATTGGACCTTACTTTTTCGAACATAAAGCTGGAGCAATAGTTACGGTGAATAGATTGCGCTATCGAGAGATGATTAACGATTTTTTGTGGCTGGAGTTAGATGGTATTGATCTGGAGAACGTTTATTTTCAACAAGACGCCGCTACGTGCCACACAAGCAACGAAACCATTGATCTTTTACGGGAAAAACCCCTCTTATTGGAAAGCCCTTTATTTAAAATCACTCGATATTTTTTATTAATTTTCTTTAAATACTTAACCGTAATATAGAATTCGTCGACAAAAGCGAAGCCGATCTTTGCAATTTTTCTTTTTTTTTTGTATTCATTATCCATTTTATTATCCAATTTATGTTATTTCGGCATCATATTTCGTTTGTCGAATCATTTTTTGTTTCGTTTGAGTTAACGAATGGAAAAAGTAAACCAAATATCAAACGATACCCCCTGCATTACTAGGAGCGATCCTAGTAGTAGCACCTCATAGAAAGGCACCCCAGGTAGTGGTTCCCCTATCAATAAACAGTTTGGTAGAAATTGTCAGCGTTTGCAGTTTGGTAATACGAGTATCAGTGTGTCTAAATATAATATTCAAAATCCCAAATAATCGAAAAAAAAAACCAGAAATGAATCTAACGACAAAAATCGATAAAACCTAGCTCAAATACACTAAACGAAAAAGGCACACTGTAAAAACTATTTTCTTTTGTTTTTAGAAAATAAGCTGAGGTTAAATCTTTTGAAATAAAAAGGTATTAAATATAAGAATATACTCATTCGCTGCTTTTATTATACACAATTCCAGGTTTTCAACAACTTACGAGGAAATGGCTATATCGAATAAAAATGTTACGCCTTTTATATTTTGCGACCAATAAAGAAAACACAGTAAAATAATAATATCAATGGCTAACTGTCTTTCAAAATGTTCTCCTTGGAAGTCAATACATTTCTGTGTTCGCTTGAACCTATTTAAAAAGCACGTTTGCCATTCAGAAGTGGATACCTTCAAAACGAACTGTTTAAAGGCTTCAACAGCTTCTTCAGGCGTTGAAAAACGTTGAACTCGCATTTAATTTTGAATGTTCGGAAACAAACAAAAAAATGTTAGGTGCAGGATCAGGTCTGTTAGGCAGATGAGCCATTAATTTGATCTTTTGAGTACTCAGAAACTCTCTTGTGTGAGTTCATACCTGAGAGCTCGCATTTTCTTGGACTTTGGCGTTTGATTTTCCGTAATTCCTCGAAAACTTCTGACAAAGAACAGGCGACCATTTACTTTCAGGTGCTTTTTCCGTGAAAAACTTTTGTTGAAGTAAGCTCGTCTTGTCGATTGCTGCTTTGCTTCCGGCTCATATGCATAGATCCAAGATTCGTACCTGTTACGATGTTAGGATCTCATAGACGTGAATTTCTTCAACATTTCTTTACATCAATCGACAAGAGTTTGGACAAGTACCAGATTATGCGGCATCCTATGAGAAGAAATGTTCTTAACGACAAAATGTTCATGCAGTATTGAATGTATGGTGATCCCACTAATCCCCAAGTGTGCCTCTATCTCGCTATAAGCCGCATGCGGAGCATTATCAATTGTTATATTTGCATTTCACAATGGCTAAACGTGGTGCATCATCGATGTCAAAGGGCAAAGTAAGTTGACCAATGTAAAAAATCATAAAAATACAATATATCGTGCAATCGTTTAATGGAGAAAAAGGGCAACATGCTCAAGGAAAAAAATTATAAAATAAATCAACATGATTTTTGAGCAAACTTCAAGCTTGCACTTCATTGTACTAAAACTTAATAGGATACAAAAGTGTTTTCGGAAATTCTAATTAAACCCCGTAATATTTGGATTAAAAATTCTGGGAATTTTTTAATGTTTTTTTTTAGTTTGGAGCTTGGACTTACATGTAGGGTTTTTGGTTGGCAATAAGATTTGCTTAAAAATAATGAACTCGAAAAAAACGAAAAATAATCAAAACTGCATAAAATGTTAATGTGCTATCGTTTTAGCGTATAGTTGTAACTACAAGTGCACATCTATCAATGATTTTTTCTATATCATAGAACAGCAAGTGTGTTTTGGGTTCATTTTCGTTACATAGTGTATGCACATAGAACTAAATAATACCACATTTCCCCAAAGTGTGAAAAAAGAACAGTGGGAATGTGTTAAAGGTTTTATTTCCCATTTCCATTAAAATTCATTCGAAAAAAGGAAGTTTCCTGATTTTTACCTGGAGATAAAATAAAAAAAATTAATGCAACTCATTATTTTTAATTACTTCAGATTGTAGAAGCAAAATCCATTTTCACACAATTTTTGGATCAATCGATGTTTCGCCATTGGGCGGCATGAATTCAGAATTGAAAAACTGCTATTCGCATTAAATATTCACCATCACCCAACGGAAAAGTGAGTAGCCATCAGCATGAATGAGCAAAATTAATACAATGGCATGGAGAATTTCAATTAATTTTTATAGTATGTGGACGATTAAATTTTCAACGAACACGCCAACCAACAAGCCAATTTCATTTAAACGCAACGAAACTGTGTCGACGCGCTGAGTTAATCAACGAGCGTCAAGTGACTATAGCAATCGAGTGCGTTGGTTTCGAAACATATACAGGGTGATTCAAATATAGTTGATTCAAATGCAGTGAATACGAGTATAATACCTCCGCGGAGAGAAACGAATCGCTTTATGCGTAAATAATATAATGAGAAAAAGCTCAACTTAATTTCCAGAGTGCGGTAAGGAAGAGAATTTTAGGCAGGAATTCTGAGCTTTATACAATTTTTGCAAAAAATTCAAACTAAGTAAAGAACACTCACAGTTTCTTTGACAGTCGGTTCTATGGTACCGGAACGACCTGCATTTCTATATATCTGGCCAAGGACAGTCAGACAGTCCAGTAGCACTCCCCGTAAATGTATGGTTTGCCACTAAAACAACAACAACTCACTGTCCCCGTCTGTGTGTAGCATGATGGGTACCCGTAGTGTTATAAGGCTTTGCCTCATAAGCCCGTTGTTACGTCCCACATATAATAATTAAGGTGATTGCAGTTCGTGGCGAAAGCCACACTGGCAACTAGTGTAGTGTCGGTCTTCTAAAAATCTTTGGTTCTGTTTTGCAATTATTCTTTTTTTGTAGCAAAAGCACTCAGTTATCTCCTTAAGTTCCCCAAAATCTAGTTCTTCAATCGACGCATCATCGTGTTAACATCTATTATCGTATTATACTATCAATCAGGAAGCAATCCCTTAAATATAATACCCTTTACTGAAAGTTTTGGCCCTAATACTTCAGGTCTCCTTAAATATTATTCGGATTTACTTCTACCTCCCTCAAATATATAGTTAGCTCTCTGCATATCAGCTAGTGGGTGCCTAATGATGCTCCTAAGTGTGTTAGTGAGATTGAAGACCTCGAAATAATACAGGGTGGGCCATATAGCGTTTGCTTTTTGAACCACCTATTTTTTTGAGAATGGTAACACAAATATCATGTCAAATGTGTTCATAATTTACTTAAAGGTTTGACATTTATGAAATGGAACGCTATACGCTTGAACAAAATTGGGAAATATTGGAAACCTATTTCCAAAGTGGTGAGTCTTCTTCTTCTTCCGCGGTTACAGTAAATGACGAGCGTTACCGTGACATGCTCAACGAGTTTTTGCTTCCAAAAATTGAAGAGGATGACATGCACGACATTTGGTTTCAACAGGACGGTGCAACTTGTCACACTGCCAAAGTTACACTCGAACTTTTGGCTACCGTTTTTGAATTCCGATATCAATTGGCCGCCTCGGAACTGTGATTTAAGCCCGTTGAACTATTTTTTGTGGGGAGCCGTTAAGGACAAATGCTATCCGAACCATCCAGGGACGATTGATGCTTTAAAGCACGAAATCGGAGTTGCCATTCATGAAATTGGAGTCCAAACAATCGAAAATGTGCTTAAAAATTGGGTTGAACTGAATGGCCTACAGTAAAGCCAGTCGTGGCAGTCATTTAATCGATATTATTTTTTATTCATAAATGACAATGTTCAATCTTCAAAATAAAAAAAAAATTTTGAAAAAATATTGATTAGTTTTTTTTTATAGCCGATTCATAAAGCAAATTTTACATGGCCCACCTTATATTGGACAACCGAATTTCTTTCGATACAAAATAATATAATTGCAATTCAAATTTTGTTTTTAATGACTTTTTAACTAAATAAGTAAAATGGCTTTTAGTAATGGAAATATTTATTTTGGTTTTTATTAGCTACGACGCTATTTTCAAAAATTATAAATCTTCATTTTGCGCCCCTTTGTATCTATATAGTCATCATGAATGCCAATTTTTCTACCAAAAAACAAATCTGATTTCTATCACAAAAGTGTTATAAACGCAAATCGCTTTTCAATGTTAATTTTTTGCTCTAACAGAGCATATGTGTCGATTTCATATGTTTCGAAAAAAATTAACGTCAAAGTCGTACTCTGTACTAGATTTCATTAGGCAGAATCCTTCACAATTTTCTGATCCATACACAATCAAGTCGCTTTTTCTTGTTTTCTCATTCTTCATTTATTATCCGTATCTCGAATATGCTGCTTTTATTGGGCTGCTTTATAACTAAATAGGTAGGTTAGTAGATAGAAGTGGACTTTATTACAGTGGCTGGTCTTTAAACCAACTCACTTAGACCATTGCACTTTACTTTTCTGCCTCCCTCCTTGACTATCTACCCCCTTTCCAGAGCTTTAAATACAATGGGCTTTTTAGCCTGAGTGTTTTAGGAGCCACCAAATCTCCTGGTGCTCCTTGGCTCGACCTTTTCAAATTCAAAAAAAAAAATTCAGACCATTGCAGATCCATTGTGATACCATTTGTTTTAAACCATTTGGTTTTAAGTGCAAATCCATTGATCTTGGTGACACTGATATCTCTAAGCCCATCAGTTTTGTTCAAGAACTTGAGCCAAAGTATCTAGTCCTACTGACATACCACGCAGGGTAGTGACAAAGAAGATGTCTGAGATACGCTTTCTCTTCCTCAATCTTGCGGCTTTGTAATAGTCGAAGTGCATTCAATATTTAAGCATATCGACGTAGGAGACGACGGCCTGTGATCAAAGCAACCAACAAATAGATGTTTTACCTTAACCGATTGAGTAGCGCCTGACGTTCCATTTTGGCCAAATTATTTTCGGCTGAAGTGACTGAACTACTTGTACTATGCAGTTTGTATTTTGAGAGGGGTATACCTACAATCTCCATACCAAGAGTCAGGCGAGTGATAGAACCCTTTCTCGCTAACTTGCCTGCCTTACAATTTCCTGGTATTCCCAAATCAAATGGAGGCGGAAGTATTCCGCCATCAGAATAAATATAGACTTCTCTAAAGGTAGTCACATTTTTGCCTAACCAGAAAGCTACTCCATTAATTACTTGAATTCCAGCCTGAAATACGCTACAGTGATAACAGGTAGACTCCTTACAGTAGATTCCAAAGCCAACTTTATCGTCAAGCTTTGAGGCCTCAGTAAAGCACTCACGTTTAGCTAGAATTCTAGTGCTAAATAACCTACATATATATTCTACCTTATAAATCGCCATAATTTGAATCTATATATATAAAAAGAAGTTACATTTCCTTGGTAATCTTATAACTCAAGAACGGGCTCACCTATCCAAACCAAATTTTTAGGCTTTGTTTGGACTATTCAGTAGATGGTTTGTGTTTTAAAATTTTAAGAATCGGATACCAGAGTCTCGAGATATAATCCAAAACGTGGACCCGGGTAACCCTAGGATGTGTTTGTACAATATGGGTAGCAAATGGAAGCTCTTGATGATTTCTATAGTATGGAGTATTTTTAATGCCCCTCCGTAACTAGGGTCTCAAGATATAGACCAAAACGTGGACCTGGATAATCCTAGGAATTTGTTTGAACCACATGAGTATCCATTTCGGCAAAAATGTAAAGCACTTATGGATTTAATTGTGTAATTATATGTATTTGGGGAGGTGCGTTGCCATATGTACTCCATCGAATGGCAGAAAAGGGGATTGCCGCACGTACATATACTAATTTGGCTGGTACATAAAATAACTCCGGATCAAATCGATAGCCTTATACCAGCTGAAATTCCTAACCACACTGCTGATCCTGGGTTATTTCAAGTTGTCGTTATATATTACATTTCCTTGGTAATCTTATAACTCAAGAACCGCCGAACCGATTGACACGAAAATTTTAGAGTTCTTTTCAATCTTTGAGGAGGTGGTTTATGTGAAGTTTGATTGAAATCGGTGCAGCCGTTCCTGAGTTATGATATTTTATGTGATCACAAAGTGAAGAAGATCGTGTTCGACGAAATTAAGTGGAAACACAACGACACAGACGGAGAAATCAGTCGGTTAATAGTGAAGCACCAAGAAACCGTCGTGGGCGTACGTCCGTTTATGATATACGTCAAATGGACCGCGCGTCTTTCATTTACGATGCCCCCTTTGATTACAGCATGCATGCCTACATTGGCCAAATGAATATAGAATGTATACATTGCAAAGCAATTAAATTCAGAAACTAAACGCCTGGTATGTGCTGTGCTGGTGCGAAAGTTAAATTGCCGGTGCTAGAACTTCCGCCAGAACCTTTGCATTCATTGGTTTTTGGAAATTCACCAACGTTGAAGCATTTCCTCTTAAACATTAAAAAATACAATTCATGATTTCAAATGACATCTTTTGGAGCTACAAATATTATAAGAGATGGATTTATGCAGACGTTTAAGGTTATTACTTCGTTTGGAATAAACAATATCATATTTAATTTATGTGCCGTCCCTGTGTTCGATGTTTTTAAAAATTCAGATCCGTTATCTACATATATTTCTCGAACTTTACAGATTCAAGGTGAAATATACCATAGAGCTGGGTCTTTGCTACTATTCCCAGATGGTGACCATCAATTTTTGCAAATATATTTTATTGGTGATGAAAATAGTGAATTAGATCAGCGCTGTGCAATTTCGACGAATACGAGAAGATCAATCGTGAATGAATTGCAAACAATGTTCCATCAACACAATGAATTGGTGAAATTGTTCAAAGTGGCACTCGATCTGATGACCACAAAATAATAATAAAAGCCGATAAAACACCAATTGGGGAGCACGCCACACGATTCAATATAAAAAAACATTTTATGTATGGTGGTGCGAAGCCCACTGGGGAATGCTAGTATATATATATATTATATATTCCATAGTTCCTAGGGGAAACATAGGGCCTTGGATTGAACGCGTTTAAATTTTTTTCTATTACATTTGCCCCTATACTGTCGTATTGTTTCCATCTTATGCTTTTACATGTTAAGTCTCTAGAAAGTTGTAGGTTGGTACTATGTATATGACTATCTCAGAGCCTCATCAACGGAGTAATAGACTGGCCCTACTTTTTAGAATTTATAAAAATTTAGAATCGATTTATTATTCCATAGCACTATTTTTAAAATGTTCCCTCGTTCTTTGGTGTTATTGTTAGAATAAAATATGCTTAAAATGCTCTTATTTCTCATGTCTGTTGGGTATTTGGTAATATAAATAAAGCTTTTACCCTTCGCTAAGGATCGTAGTAACCTTTTGAATTATACTAATTAGTTTTCGAGTTACTTGTAATACTTAGTTTAGTTCGCTTCTTTTATCATCTGCAATGATGGAAATTCGTAGACTTATCATCTAAGCAAATAAAAAATTAATGAAACTACTGGAAATATTCGAAAAATTGTCCCCACAGGATTTTAGTGGATCTACATAGGCTCTCAAATGCTCGAGATGTTGCAGTCCCCAAAAGTTCTCGTCAATAAAGTGTCATTACAGTGTTGTGCGCTTTATGGCTTTATGGGGATGAGATGCGAAGAACCAAAAAAAAGCAAAAAAATGAAGCATTTATATGCGCAAAAATTCTAAAAGGCATACAAAAGAAATTGTTACAAACTTTTTGAATTTCCATACATTTATACATACAAGTACATATGTATTAACGGATATATGTTCGTATAAAAACCCTGTAGTAAAATGGACCATTTTTTCGGTTTATGTTAGGAAGGGAAGGTTGATGTCGCGCTAATGATGCCCTACACATGCTCCCACTAAAACAGACATCCCCTATTCGGCTGACCGGGATCGCATTTGCATTACATTGGGGGTAGAGCCGTAATTGTGGCTATCAATCACAAAATAAACCTGCGTCATGGTTCTCTACCTATGACGTATGGAGGTTATACGTCGCTGATAGTCTCCACGACTTTCGTTATGAATCAGATGGAGCTTCGAAAGTGCACGGTAATGTTATTTGCATTACCGTATTCTCTGCGTATGATATGATCGTGAGTCGTTAACTTAAGCGTCTGTAATTGTCGTCCGTACGTCTGAGTCGACCTCCTCTGTTTCATGTTAAGTTCAGCACTTGCCGGGAAGTTCGGTGTGATTAAAGATGGCGCAGGGTATTGGTATTATTTATCTCTGGCTGCCGCTACTGAAACAGCTCTATTGTTCGCCCCTCTTCGTCCTGCTTACGTAGCGAACGCAATACTCAATACTGGGCTAGTTGCGAACTACCTCACAACCAGTGTGAGCCGCAGACCCAATTTTTCAGTAAACTGTTCTACTATAACGATCTCCTACTATATGCCAATTGTCAGACTTCAATCAGAAATATATCAGTATCTTACCAGTTCAAAATAGACACACAGAATGTCAGTCCAATTATGGACCAAAATCATAAATAAGTGACTGAAAAGGGTAACTAAAAAATTAAATAAATTCATGGATGTAAAAGTTAAGTATAAAATTAGGTATAATTTAAAATATTACATAGTTATATTTAGTACTCTTAATTATACTAATAGAATTAGTCTTATATTTTCGAAGTATTGATAGAAAGAAAACATAAACTCAAAAATTTTTTAAAATCATTCCAAGCATAAAATAAAGACATTTTTCGTCAATAATATTTTCTTTTTTAATTGGCGTCAATGATTTCATAATTGCTAAGCGCACTGTATGACAAGTTGTGCCGTCTTGTTTGAACCAAATGTCTTAAATGTTTAGCTGATTTTTGGAAACAAAAATTCAGTCAGCCTGACGAGAGCTCCTTCCTCATTTCGAAAGAAATAAGGGCAGTAAGAAATACCGCCAGTGCGCTATGAGCTTCGCGAACAGATTTATTATATGTTTTTTTTTTTTCAAAGTAAATTTCTACAATTTGGAAGGGTTGTTCTGGCGTTAAAAGATTCATGATGACTTGCCAAACCTTACTGAACAGAAATGTCAAGACAGTTTACCATTCTCAGCTGGCTAACCATAGTAATCTATATCTATAGTTCCCATGAAGCTAGAAAACACTCTATAATAAATTAAAATTTACTCGTTTTAAAGGCTCACCACACACCCAAATAGAAATTAATAATAATTCAAATGAAAACACATAAATCAGGCATGAATTAATCGTTTTGCATCGGCACAAATCTTGTCCCTTTCGGACTAGTTTGATTTCAGTCAAGAAATTCTATTTATAAACCAGTATTTTTTCTGACTGGTTTCGTGTTTCCTGCAGCGAATAATTGTATTTTTTTTTTTGTAATGCACACCATTTAAAATGTATGCCTGCCATTTCCATACACCGGCGGCCATTCAGTTCGCACATTTTCACTATTCAATTCGTTCAGTCATTCGCAAAAGAGATAAGCATATAAAGACAAATGATGATAGGTGAGTGGCAGTTTTGGCAGCATTCAAAGTATTGATGATACGTTGGCTAAATGCCCATCGAGGTATTCGAGGCAGGGAGGATCATGATATTCACACTTAACTTCACACCAATACAAAGTTGCACATTTAATTGTGAAAAAAGCGGTTAACGGTAAATATATGTATACCGTAATACTCGTTAAAGCAATAGCAGCGTCAATACTCACAAAGTAGCACCGAAAACAATTGAATGGATTATGCGGTATGAAGAGACGTAAATTGCGCTCCAATCATTATACTCACGAACACTACGAAGTTTTGCAGATGTGTGTATTTTTAATGACCAGCAGCTGGTATTTGATTGAGGTTGACATGAATGGATGTGAAATCGTGTGTCAGGAAGTTGCATATACTCGTACGTATCAGCATGCAGTCACCTCAATAGCTAGCAACTCTGAACGCTACCACCCACTGGAATCTTTAATGAATTATGTGATGGTGAATGGATAAATATACACGTGAATACTTACATTAGGGTGGTTAAATTTGTAGGCAACGATTTTTCGCGACATCATTCCCGGCAGATTGAGAGTCTACAAATATATAATTTTAAGGAAAAAAGTTCCGTAGAGGAAGCTTCAAGCTGGCTTTAGAGCTATACTCTAGTGGAATTTTTTTCTTAGAATCCTACGTAGAGTCCCAATCTGCTATGAACAATGTCGAAAAAACGTTACCCGCACTAACTTACATACACACATACACATACATATACGTGGACACATATCACTTTTGCACGATAGCAATCAACCTCTTTTCTACGCGTACTTCCTCTGCGCCTGCGCCTCTGTCCGTGTGTTGCTGCAGCAGCTGCTGGTCATTTGTGGAAATGAGTTGACGCTTGACGTGGTTTAAATTTAATTTTCGCGTGTCACGTGCTCATTTAACGAGCTTTTATCTTTTTTTTATTTTCATTCCTGTCCTCGTTGTTTTAATTCTTTGCTCGTTTCGAATGCTCACATTTTTCTAGTTTTTGCTAGCGCTGTTAGCTGCAAGCGATTAGTTAGTATGTTAGTACGAATTCTCTGAAGCTGCAATATGTACATTTTGCTTATCGTGCACAACTTGTTCTCCAATGTTGGTTTATTTAATTGGATTATGTTGAAAAAGTCAGTCACGGTTGACAGGGTGACAAGGAGTGGCTGGTGAAATGATGAACCTACTCGGGAAAACTAATGGATGGTAAAAGTTAAGCTTTTCATGTTTTGTAAGCACTTCGGCCGTAGCTAAATGTTTTTTTGCGTGACTATCATTCGGAAGAGCCGAAGTTCGAAAAACCGAATATAGAGAAGACCTTCTCTTCCTCGTCGCAGAAATTCTACGAGGGTCATATTACAGTAGCTATTCATTTAGGTGAACTGATGCCCTGATCACTTAGAAAAATCGTTCATATCATAAGAAATAGGATTATATTTTTTCTTGATTGGCACGATAACCACTCAAGCGATTTTGGCAGAGTTTAACAAAGCACGCCAGTCGTTTCTTTCTCGTGCTAACCGGCGACAATTGGAAACACCAAGTGAAGTCAAGTCCTTCTTCACCTGATATTTCCAAAGTAAAGAGGGCTTCCTCTTCTACCAAATCGAATATTTTCAGACCCCGAGCGCTTGAATCCATTCGGAAGATATGACTCAACAACTGAAGCCGCTGGATCTTTATTCGCTGCGCTATGTCTATGTGATCGTAAAGCTCATACTGCTTACTGTGCCATCACCTGTGGTACTCGCTGCCGCTAACGTGCAAAGGTCCAAAAATCTTCCACATAATCTTTCTCTCAAACACTTCAATGGACGCCTCATCGGATGTTGCCATCGTCGAAGCTTCTACGTTAGGACGGGCATGATGGGAGCCTTTTAAAGTGTTAATTTTGTTCGTCGAGAGAAGACCTTACTACTATATTTCCTACTTAGTTTGAAGTAACACTTGTTGGCAAGAGAGATTCTATGTTGGATTTCAAAGCTGACATTTTGTCGGTGCTAATATGGGTTCCTAAATAAACGAAGTCTCTTACAACCTCAAAATCATAACTCTCAACAGTAACGTAGGTACCGATGCGTGGGTGCGACGTCTGTTTGTTTGATGGCAGGCGGTACTTCGGTTTGTTCTCGTTCACCACTTTATCCAGTTTGGAAAAGGTAGAACTAACTGCGCGGTTGTTACAGCCGATGCGGCTCGCACGATCTTTTCCAGCATCAAATTAAAGAAGTCATGCGACAACGAGTCGCCCTCTCTGAAACCTCGTTTCGTAACAAACGGCTCGGAGAGGTCCTTCACAATTATGACGGCGCTGCTGGTATTGACCAACCTCATTTTGCATAGCCGTATTAGTTTTGCGGGAATTTCGACTTTGAGGCATATAGGCAACTCCTTGGTTGATGGTGGGCTTCAGCCTTTCCCGCAATACGCTCACTAAAACCTTATAGGCGATATTTAGAAGACTAATCCAATAATTAGCTTACAGTATCACTCTCCTTGTGGATTGGTTAGAGCACACTCCAATCGGCAGCCATGCTTTCATTCGACCATATTTTACATAAGAGCTGATGCTTTGATGTTTGAATAGCTCAGCCGGCGGTCCGTCGGCCGCCGCGTCATCACTATTCTCACCTCGCTGTGGTCGGGTGGTGTAACGACAGTCCCGTTGTCAAGGATTGGCGTATCGTGATCTTCACATTCTCTGTGATATGCGAAGTAGTCGCTATTTAGCAGGTTGAGGTGTCTTCCCTTTATTATTCAAGCACACTCTGGATGTCAGCCATCTTTCTTTTTATAGAAAATCGCGCCGGTTTTAAAACCTTCTGTAAGCCGCCGAACTTTTTGATAGAATTTTCGGCCGTTTTTCCCGTTGGCCAGCATCTCAATCTCCTTGCACTCACGTATTTTGGCCTCTCGTTTCTTCATTCTGATACTACGGCGCGCTTCCTTTTCTTTATTGGCTACTTTGCCAAACACAGAGCGTTCGCTGGGCAATAAGCTGCTCATATATAGCGCAATATTAAAACCAATATAAATATATAGAGTTTAAATCTGGGGCTCAGCTTCAAAATCAAATCTTGACATCATACAGAGTTTCCCGTCAAAGATGCTGCGCATGTGCAACGTCTTAACATTTGCAAGGGCATAATTTATCATGAGCTTGGAATGTTATTGGCACATGCAGAAATTGACAACATCAGCATAAGATATGACAACAGGATTGCTAACCATCCAAATACTTGGGCATCCAACCTGTGACACCAAACCAACGTTCCACGCAGAATAAAAACATGTATCCCTATTGGTCTACTACAAAGATTTAATATGTAGACTTTAAATAATGAACTCTATTGGGAGCTCTTACACATGCCATCTTTTAGAAATTATAATTAATTTTATGACAGATTGTACGAGGGTCGTTTGAAAAGTTCGTGCAAAAATAAAAAATACTTAATTGTTTAGGGAAAACTTTTTTATTTTTCAACATAGTCATCTTTTAGGATTATACCCTTTTTTAGTTTGTGCCTTCCGAAAAATACGATTTGTCGAATGCCTATTTTTCAGCATTCGTTTCAGCTCTCACCTCAGCGTTTGACTAAAATCTTTTTCTCGCCAGTCATTTCTTCAAATTGGGGAACAAATAGAAGTACGGAAGAGCCAAGTCTGGAGAATAGGGGGTTGTAAAACGAGTTGGAACCCTACTTCCATAAATTTTGCGACCACAACTGCATGCCTCAGCAACTGTTACGTTGTCGTGATGGAAAAGTAAAATCGCTTGACTTCCTCGATTCAAACGAATGCCGAACACAAAGAAATATACCAATCTGGCTGAAACTTGCTGTATGTTCTTCCAAGATATGCTACTAACTAAACATTACCTCGATACGTGCCAGTAGTGCCATCTCTTTGATTTTGTACAGACTTTTCAAACGAAGCTCGTATTTAATAAATGGAGGTAAAAAAAAAACATATTTTTTATTTCTCGAAATTTGCAATTTTTTCAAAGCCATTTTCCTCCTGGTGCACAGTTGCGTGTGTAGGGGCTGCCAACTCCGCTGATTGGTCAATGTTGACCAAAGTAATGCAATATATGATTAGCAAATTCTTTTTACATTATCTACCACAATACGCTTCTACGCGAATGAGAGAAAATAAATAAAAAGCAAAGCAATAAGAAGTTTGACATAATAAAGACCAGCAACGCTTGTATACTTGGAATTTAATAAGAAATAAAACTACACAACAAAGGCAGCTGAAGACAGCAGAAGCATGTTAGGGCATAATAAACTTACAAACATTCCCCTTAAGCAAGCAACTACAACTACATACATGAAAAAAGTACATAAATAACTAAAAAGCAGATAATCTTTTACTTATAAGTGCAATGGGACTAAGCTGGGCGCAGCGTTTAAGAGTTGCTGCCACACCAAGTGGAAAATTTACTAAAATGAAATAAAGCAAGTATTTTTTCCGCTTTCGTAATCTAATTTTATATAGAGGGTGGACCATCGGCAGGTTTTCTTGTTAAAAATGTCGTAAAAAATACTAAATTCGTGGCCTCTACTAAGATTTAGGGCTAACACCATTCCATTTGGCGTTTTAGCGTCTGTTTCTGGAGTGTCTTTCTCTCACGATTTATGTAGACGCGATGACATAGATGCAATCAAAAATATCAGCTGCTATTATATACATGTATGTATGTATTTAAGAAATAATTTAAAAAGAAAATTAAATTTCCTGTGTAGCGTTTTTTTCTACGGCCACCTTTAACGTTGGCTCAAAGCTAAATAATAAGTTTGGCAGTGGCAGCTACTCTAAAAAGCCCAAAAGGGGCTTTAGCCTATGAATCTCGGACCATTTTAGTGCATTTGAAGCTGAGTTAACAGCAACAAAGGAGCCTTGATAGTATCTCCATCTCAAAACAGCTTGTCACAATTTAGTCTGACAGTCAATCTGTTTTAAAATCCCTGTATTCTAATAGTATCTCTTTGAAAGAAGCCATGGAGGGCGGCAGCTACTTGAAAACGCCGAAGTACTATGAGTTCTTGTACACAAGCACCTCTCTTCTAGAAGCTATACTGCAGAAGACTTGGCAAGAGGTAAACCTTGCTGCAGTTAGTTAACTCTATACATAACGCGAGCAGTCCTCCATATTCGTGTAAGCTCTGGCTTAAATCGGCTTTGGTTGAATGGGTAAATAGCAGATGGGTAAAAAAATCCACATGCTGAGCCACAAGTTAGATCTGGTAGAGATTTGCTGAATGAGACCTAAATCAGTAGCATCTTTAAAGCTCTTTTCATTCTTTGGTAGATACCATCACTAGAGTCTACCTTCTGATGCAATGATGATGAACGGCAAGCGACTGAGTTGGTGCACAAAGCGAACAAAGTCGGTGTATCTGCTCCACTCACAAAAAATGCAAAATCTCTATCTTCAGAAACAGACTTGGAGTTAATAGACATTTGGAAAGTCCAGTGCTTCTTAAAATAAATTTTATGGTTATATCAAATGGGGTATTTAAAGGAGTGAAAGAATCGGAATTATCTTTCATGATAATTACAATTACTTCATGAGTGCGACAGCCGTTTCCATTTAACCATTTCGGAAACAATTCGGCGTAGAGGCGCATCACTAAATAATTACTTTCTACTCACTTTTCCCACCTCTGTTGGAAAAAATTTTAGCTGTTTTTTAGAGAAATATTTATAAAAAAAATATGAGTGAAATATTTGCAGCTTCAAAACTGTAGAGCGCAATCGTGAACTTATTCGTACTAAAAATTAAATAACTAAATAGAAAAAATATACAAGCAACTGGTAACAAGACATAAGCCTTGAGAAAAAATATATCTGCGAAGAGCGAAGTCTCGATCAATCCTTTTAACGGTGCTGTTTAGGGTATTAAGAGACCCTTAATGTGAGCAAAACTAGAATAAATGAACTTAGCAATTTTGCATGAAACCGAGGATGAAACGGCAGTACTGTGTGAGAAAAGTTAAGACTTATCTGCTCCAGATAAACAGAGCAATTGAAGAGAACACATACAATGCCGTAGATAAACTTTACGAACTGTAAAGTGCGTCTGGAAATAAGTGACATCAAAGCTATGAGCATACTTTGGAAACAGGAAGGTGGTAAATGTTCTACGGTTAAAGAACGAAGCGAATGAAAGTCTACGCTGAACTCTTCCGATTCCATGAGAATACGGAGAATAATTTGGATTTCAAATTAATGATTCTAATTCTAGCTTTCACCTTACTAGGGACTTGTAAAGCAATTTTTTAATATAATACAACATGCATCTGTGGCCAAATGGGCAGGTCCATGACTACCATTTGGTAGTACCCGTGTTCGAATCTCCGAGCATGAAACAGGAAATATGATAGAAACGTGTTTTGCTAATAGTGGTCGCCCCTTGACAGGTAATGGCAAACCTCCGAGTATATTTCATAAAATCCATCGCCTATTTGCAGGCGGCTGAAAGGAGGAGGTCCCTCCATTTGGGGAAAAACATCAAGATGCACACCACGACCTGGACGAGGCGCCGTCCAAATAGTCAAGAAGGGTGTAAGCGGCAATTCTTCTGTTACAAGTTAAGTCCGGTATACTTGTAAATATGAAATTATAATACTTTTTTAATGAAGTTACTTTTATTTAATTATGTAACTATTAAAAAAATGTTTAATTATTCAAAATGGTACATTTGCTTTTACACAAGCCTTCAAATGATTAGGCCATTCACCCATTGCAGCACGCACGGTTTCCACGGATATTGACGTCGCTGCTCGAACCAAAGATTGTTTGAAACTCTCAAAGTTTCTGTGAGAAGATATGATGTTCTCCAATTCTAATCACAAACTGTAGTCCACTTGGACTTCCAGATGGCCAATCTTCTGCGCCTATGAACCCAAGAACAGGTTTTTATCCACTGCTGGATGATTTTTGCTTTATGAGCTGGAGTGGAATCTTGTTGGAAGATCCAACGCTCTCCATTGAAGAGAGTACTGCTCAACTGCTTCACCACGCCTTCTAAGATATCCTCCTGGTACACTTTTGCCCCTTTCTTAATCTCTTTTTCCCAGAAATGAAGAGATTTAACGCCACCAGAGACATTGCCCACCAAACCATTACGGAGGCTGGATTGTGGCTACGCTGAACCTTTTTTTGCATGTTTAGAAGTTTTCGCATAGATTTGGCGGTTTTGCTTATTGAAAACTTCTTCAACAGTGAAAATTTTCTCATCTGTGGAAGGAATATTTTCATGGCCGTTGACCGCGGGCCAGCGAAGAAGCTGCTGGCATCTGTCGAGTCTAATTTTCTTCAAGCGTGTTGTCACAAGATGGATCTGGTCGACACATTAATTTCCCTCGACATGGTTTTCGGCTTTCTAAGGAGATTTCTGCGAATTCCTTCTCGAACGGCTTTTATGGCTGCACTGGTCGAACCACTTCGTTTTATATCTATCACCTCAGATGTTAGGGAAAAACGATTGATCGTGCGGTAAACAAACATTCTCTAAATCGTTTTTTTCAGAAATTCGTAAATCTCACTTGCTTTTTTACCACATTTAGGTAATGCAAGAACTGCAGTGCGGTTTTCCTTAGCTCACCACTCCGTTGTTAACAAGTAAATTTTGCCATGAAACTAAGTATAAATTATGAGTAAGCAATGCATACGAATGAAAGCCATTGGCCCACCCTTTACATTTATTTTATTTATTTCGTTATGCTGTGAATTGGTGCTTTTCATGTTCATTAGATAGAAAATGAAATTTACTGTTGCCACTTAAAGGCATTTACTTTAATATAAATTGCATGAGTTGTTAAGCCAAAGCAGTCGTAAAAAGGATTTTAGAGCAATTTCGCAAAAAGTAATAATAATTGCTGGCAGTTTACTATAATTGAACTATCATAAAACATAATTTGAAATGTGCATTACAATTCAAGTGGAAGCTCTATTAATATTTATAACAATTAAATTGATTGCTTGGCAGCCCAGCCACAGGCTACTTAAAGTAATGCAAACAATTAAGATGCCATTTTAGGTATTTACATAATTTTATTAAATGAGACTATAAACGAGTATTTCTTCTTTTTGCTTTCTTATGCAAATTCAAATATCCACAAATCATTTCACGTGCATGAAACGTCAACAAGAGCTTAACAGTATTTTCCATTTCTTTGTGGAATTACTTTTATAGTGGAGTATTGTGGGAAGGCAGAACTGAGCTCATTTATCAGATTACGCTTTGTCGCATTCACATTAGCAGTTTGAGTATACATTTTTTGAGTTGCCTTCTCCCTCCTTGGCGGTCATTCACCTACCTACATAAGTATTTGTTTTTACCACAATCACTTCCGCTTCCACATGCAGGCACCAAGGCACGAGTGCTCTTAACACTAACAAACTTAAATGTGCTGGGCACAAGGCTTAATTTTTCATACACAAACGCACATACGCACTCTTACGCATAAATGCCCTTTAGTTACAAGGCAAACCACACAGCAAACTTTTTACGGCATGAATTAGTATTTGATGGAAGAAGTCATGCCAACTGCAAGAGTGACTAGAATTATACCAGTTGCCAATTGGAGGTGTATAAAAATAATAGAGGTACAAGCAAATAGTCTATTTCTATAAAAAGAAAGACTTTAAACATTCAGTATCCACGAAACAACTGTTAAGGCCAGTGCTAACTTCGCAGGTGTGCAACTCCGCCAGCAACTGCACTAAAATGTTGCTAGAAGCATTCTTCTCAAATGAGAAGAAACGTCAAATTCATGAACATCGCTCCAGAAACAATTGACAAATTTTAATAAGAAAAGTATTTTTAAGCAAATGAACACTCAAATACATTGACACACAAAAATATAAAGAAGATTTACTTACACTCTTTGCGTAGACGTCTTGCTTAAAAATGTTATAACTTCTGAGTATTCGAACTCAGTCACTTCACTCGCAAACGAACTGTCAGTTTTCGAACAATTCTAAGTGATATATATATTTAATAGATGTGAAAAAATATAGCTAACATCGCGGTATTTTCACGGCGTGAACTGAGTACTACTTTGCCATGAGCTACATACGAAATTTCACGCATATTTCACGGCAATGCAATTTACATGGATTTGGACAGCCATTTCATGTGAAACGCGAACTTAGTACTACGCTTTAGAAGAAAATGTCGATGAAGTGAATCTTTTGTTTTTTTTAACAGGTATAACACTGATAATGCAGAGGTTGATTGGATCGTTAACTGATAATTAACTACTAATACGTGGGCTAACATTTAGCATTTCTTAGAACGTTGCCATAGTATTAAAAACATCAGTTATTATGATTGAAAAAATCCACTGCATTAAAATTAGTTCAGCAGCAAAGCAAACTGGTAACAAGGTAGTTCAGAACTGATAGGTTTGACTGCATGGTGGCTATGCCGACTTCTCTTCTTTTTTTTTTTGTTACCAGATTTTTTCCTTTTGCTAACTAACTTCCTGCCTGCCCAACTAGCCTTAACTCGCTCTTAGTTTCTGTGGACATCAGGGTTAACCGCGAAGCTTTTTACTCTTAATGTTTGTGGTTTTGTTTAACAACTAAGAGCTTTAAATGAAAATTCGCCTCATAATAAGCGAAAACAATGAAAGGAAAGCGCAGAAAAGAGGGAAGGATATGTACCATAGTGTAAAAGTGTGAGTAAATGGTTGGTTTAAGAAATTGTTTTCAACGTTTTTCGTGGTTTTAATTGCGGGCAAACGAGCGCCTAAGTTTTTGTGTGAAACAGGAAGTTGGAAAAGGAAATGTTTTCGGGTTGAAAAAAGTTTGTTAAATGTAATATATAAATGTACGAGTATTTGCTTTAGGGAAACACCAGAGACAGAAACAGAAAGAAAGAAGTTTATTAAAATAGTATAGCGCGCACTTAGTGAAGATTTAAGAGGAAAACTGATAAAATCGTTCGCACTTATGAGAGCAAACTTTTCTTCTAACTAAAGCGATTTTCGAATGCGGGTTGTTAGAAACGGAATAAAAGTAGAAATACGCACTTGAGCGCAAGATCGTATGGCTTTACATAAAGTTAGATATACATCGAGTGTTTCTTTTTAGCTGCATGTGAACTATCGACATCGATAAACATGGTTTGACAGCTAAGAATGTCAAACTGTCTTGATATTTCTGTGCAGTAAGGTTTGCCAAGCCACCATAAATCGTTTAATGCCAGAGGTAGAACAACGCTCCGAGATTCTTCCAAGTTGATTGGACGTACACTGACTTCTCTAAGGTATTTGACAAAGTGTCGCACGAGATTCTAGGAAACTAGTAAGCTTACTTGCGTTTTCACTCCAATACAATGGTGCATGGTCAAAATGCAGTATTATCGAACCACTTTGTTGCTACTCTAGGTGTCCTCCAAGAGAGCATCTTAGGGCCACGTCATTTTGTTATTTTTATCAAAGACATAAGAAAATATTGTTACTTTTCGAATTTCTTGCTTTTCGCGTGAAAAGTGTGTCATCTGTTAAGGATTTAGTCTTGAATCTTGTTGTGAAATGGACTGCAAATAGCGGTCTCTCGATAGATCCCCTGGAGACGGAGCTTGTCTTATTTACAAGGAAATATAAAATACCTAGAGTCTTTCTCCCCTAAATAGCGGCTGCTCCGATGATGATCTCTGACATGGTTAAGCACCTGAAACTTATCTTTGACAGAGGGCTAACGTGGAAGCCCAAAATTCAGGAGAGAACTAGGAACGCAACAGTCGCCTTGTATGGGCACTATCGGCAAAGGATGGGCCTCTCGATAAAGTTATATTTAGGAGTCCTTGTCTGGTGGAACTCACTGGAAAGAATGACATCAGTTAAGAAGCTAGAGGGGGTCTAAAGCTCTGCTCTCATTGGAATCAGTGGGGCACTTCGGACCACTCCTACTCTATCGCTCAACGCTATGCTGAGTGTGGCACCCGCGGACATTGCAGGAAAAATTGTCGTTGCACGCGACGCAATCAGATTGAGATTTTGGAACATAAGCTAGATTTAAGCTACGAACACTCTAGTATTCTTAGAAACTTTGAGTTAACCCACATAGTGCTGGATCATAGTACACCCTCGCTAGGTCCGAGGAGAACTTTTTCTATGCACATTCCTTCAAGAGAGGAGTGGGCGGTGTGTAACATTGGGAGGCAGGGTATGGCAAACATGTTTACGGATGGATCGAAGTTGGGACGAAAGAGTTGGTGGGGAAGTATTCTGCGAGGAGGTCTTCATTAAGCTCAAAATTAGGCATTCGGACCGCTGTAGTGTTTTCCAAGCGGTAGTAGCCGCAATTAAGGAAGCAGTGGATTGCTTGCATGTTTCTTTAATTATAATTATTGTAAAGGATGCAAATATCTACTCCAATAGCCCAACGGCAATTAGAGCCTTGGTGTCATTGCTTGTGAGTTCGAAATTAATCGGGGAATGCCTCTCGATTGCATCCGAATAGTTCGACATGAGGCTTATTTGGATCCCGGTCACAGCGGTATAGATTAAAATTGCTCGACTAGCTAGACAGGGGACCCTGGAGACGGTCTCCTCGCAAAATGAGGGGACTGGGGTTCCTTGAAAGCATGTGGTATGCTACTGGAAAGATGGGCCTCGCGTCAACTCAGCGAGCGTTGGGCTAGTGCGTGAACTGCAAAGTTGCGAGATCCTTCTAGGCTCGGGTAGCTCGGGGGTGCTCGAGGCAGCTTCAAAGGTTGAAAAAGTCGCAGCTCTCGAAATTGGTGGGTATGCTTACTGGACATTGTCCGTTAGGTGTTTATGCGGTGAGGCTTGTGATTTGTCTTTTCTGCAAAACCTGTCTGCAGGACCAGGTGAAATCATCTTAGCACCTTCTTCTCAGATGCGCTGCTCTTGGTGGGGTAAAGTTTTAGACATCTGGGCTCTTTCTCTTTCGCTACACCTGCGGATATTGCGGGTTTATATATCATTCATTTGGTGAAGTTCATCAGTAGTTTGAAACAGTAAATGCGAACGTAAATCGCCACTGTTGTTGGTCTTCCTCTAATCCAACGCCACTTGTTCCTTTTTCCCACTTGTCTGGTTCCTTCCCCCTGTATGGTATTACAACGGGCAAATTTTGAATTTTTTGTCCAAGTGAGCCCCTCGCAAGGGCAGCCATTTATCCTAACCGTATCTAAGGACTCAGTGGATGATCGGAAGCTTCAACCTGACTTGAACAATCTTCAAACTTTTACTATTAGTAATTCTTTTTAAATTTAGCTTTCCTAATTCTGCTACGAGACATTCTATGTGCAATTCACTACTCGATCGGTTCTCTTTTAAGAGACTATAAACAACTGAATTAAAATGTAAACAATTGTTTTTAAATTTCACATTAAAGTATCTTTCTTATTAGTGAACTGTTAAATTCAATCAGACTCTGTTAAAATGGTCTTTGATACAGCCAATTTTTTACTTATTTTTAATATTATGAAAATTCGTTTAATACACTTGGGGTTAAAGCACTTTATTTTCAACTTATTATGCTGATTAATTTCGAATTTTTTAAATTTTTTTTCGGTATGAATACAAAATTCTTTTTAAGCAGCAATTATCAAACTTCCTGAATGAGCTATGTATCAACATATTTTCGCTTTTATTTCGCTGCATGCACCATTTACGTTGAATTCGCGAGCCAATTTCTAATCCACTTCCCGGTAATCGCCCTACAGCTCCTGTTCACATGCAAATGTGACACAATGAAACCAGCACAAAATATTTATCAATTGCCATGGATGGATGATAATTCAAGTTCCTTTTAATTCATAATGCCGCGCGCCACATTGCTACACCCCCGACCACTTTGCCGTAGTAAACGCACAATTCGCTGTTTATCTCCTTATTTGCTAACAATTTCCTAATTGAAAAGTTATTCATACGCGCGAGTACATATTTATGAGTACGCCATGCCATGGTAAGCCATTTCAGCACCGCTCATAACTACCTATACGAACGCCCATGAATAAATATATTTCGTATTGTAGATGAGTACATATGTATGTGTGTGTGTGCAGCTTCCGTGAAATATCATAATATTTACAATAATATCCGGCAGCAACTCATGGCAAACTCAGAATAAAATATGTGTGTATGTATGCGTACATATAGCACGAGTGGGAGTAGCACGTGTGAGGAGGGACATGTGAGCGTGCAAGTGGTAGCAGATGACAGCTACAAAGTGGCAATAATGTTAACAAAAACAACAATAAAATCAATAATAATAATAATAAGAATAGCAACAGCAACAACAATGCTGTGCAAAGGAAGCTTCAAGGGCTTAGCAAACAACAACCACTCATCTCCATCTCCTCCATCCATCGTGAAATGAATGCAACAAAACACAATCAATTTCCCCCCTCCCTTGCCATGGGTGGCTGGCTGGCAGCTTGATGGTAAATACCATATATTTCTTTGGTGGAACCATTTTCGCATTCGCATTTTGTGTTTAGTATTATGCGTAGCTCGAACATATTTTTGTGACATTCAATTTTATTCAGCGCTGCTCAAAATCAATTTCACTCCCATACCATTTGCTGAGCACTCAGTGTTCAGTGCTTAGTAGTCAGAAATTTGGAGCCATTGCTACGAGATGTTTTCCTTCAAAGAAATTATTGTTTTTATAAGTTCGCTTCCTGTTATTTTCTTGCTCACTCTTACAATTATTGTTGTATGCATGTATGCGCGCAACTTCCGAGCGGAAATTGGTCACTTTTGACTTTGATGGCTGGTAGTTATAAACTTTTCTTGTTTTGAGTGATTAAAATGTTAATTTTCTTAGTTGTGGAGTTAATGTTCCTCTTGGTTGATGCATCAGCTTCGTTTGGAAACTTCCAAAGCAGCTTAAGTCATTACAATTAAATAATACAATAAATGTCTGCCTGCATGCATACATACAACCTGTGTTCACAATAATAGCAACAATATGGCAGAGTTTTTACTATTTATTTATTTCTCATTAAATTAAAAAAAAAATGTATTGAAATATAGGATTCATTCACATTACAAAAACCATATACATTTGAAACTTTGTGCAAATGTAAATTTTTTTTTATTTACAGCAAAATTTGAAGTTTTTAGTCGAAAATTTTAGGGCAAATTCTTAGTATGCAGTTTTATAGTTCACTGAATTTTGGTATAATAAAATGTAAGTGTGAAGTAGCTAAATAAAAGCGTTGATTTTTGACAATTTTTTCTTTGTTGGGAGTCTTGTGTAGTTTCTCCATTAAATAAAATTTAGTATTCGTTATAAGGAAGAAAATACACAGCTACGTCAACAAAAAAAATTTAAAAAAATCAGTGCAATGAGCTACAAAACAGCATACTCCAAGTTTTTCTTGAAATGTTCGACATAAAGTTTTAAATTTTGATGACATTTTTTTAATATTTTTTTTTTTTAATTTGCACATACTTTTTTTCTTTAGGTTACATGGTTTTCGTTGGGAAATTAACTATTTTTTTATAAAATATTATAGATATTATAATAATTAACTAAATAGTAAAAACTTATAATGTTGAATTTTGATGAACTATTTTTGAATTTTCTTTAAGTTTGTATAGAGTTTGAAACTTTGAGTTCAGTGGGTTTTTCGCAGTATAAACTATAATTTTATATAAAAATAAACAAAAATTAAATAACATAAAAAAATTAGTTAATTAAAAATAAAAGAAAAAATTAGGAATTCTTAAATTTATTTTATTGAAAATAAAAATAAAATAAAGAATTTAAAAAATTAATAAATTTTCGAATTTTCTTAAATTTTGTGCAAAATTTGAAACTTTGTGCTAGGTGGTTTTTGTTGAAGAATGAACTACATTTGTATACAAAAATAGAAAAAATGAAATAAAAATAGTACAAATTATTTAATTACAAAAATAGTTTAAATAAAAAAAAATTATAAATCAATATACAAATCTTTGACATACGCTGCGCTGCTGTTATTGTGAACCCAAGTGTACATATTTTTATATTTACTTTTGTGAGATCCGTGTAGCTGTAATGAAAATAAAACTTATTTTTCTCGACATATTAGATAATAAATATGGAGCGTTTTTAAACAACAGACAGGAGTTATGGCGTTTAAATAAGGAAAACGACTTTGTCAAATGTTTCAGTTTGATTACATTCATTAAAAAATTGATTCCTCTGAGAGATTTGTGTCTGGAAAAGCCAGTTGCGTTTTACAGCGCTCTAAATTAAATTTAAAAAAATCGACAGATTCTTCATTACTATCAGGGTGAAAAGAATTCATAAGATGTGGCTAACATCAGACAATTAACTGGCTCTCGGCGAATTAAAAGGAATCACCTGATATGCTGACGTCACCTGGGATGTAACGGCTATTTGTTTACGACAATACTGAGACTCTGTTTATGATATACGAATAGACGTAGTTTCCGCTGATATTACTTCATTGACATCGGAACAATGACTAATTGGACGAGTATGTGAATGCGTGTGAAATGAGCGGCCAAAATTCTGCTGCCGAGTGCACTTTGACCACTGTACAGATCTATAAGTAAAAACACTCTCAACTAGTCGTAAAAAAATGCCCAAAGCTGAGATCACCTGATTCCAAAGCATTCAAACATGGTAGCATAAAAATTGATTGAATTTCATAAAAAAATGTATCAAAAAGTCTAAGAATGCCATACAAATTTAGATATTTCTTAATAAAAAAACATTATTATAGCTAAAAGATAAATTAAAAATATGTATTATTGTAAATTTTTCAAGTGAAAGATAAACATTTTTTTTGCCTTTTCTTTGGTCGATATTCTATTGCTTTTAATGTTACCATAATAATTCCAATTTCAGCCGATGGCCCATGCAGCTAGTGCTGCTGCCTCCTCATATTTGTATAACTTCTTATTATACAAATTAAAAAATAATGATAATAATAATAATAATAAATTCCAATTTGGCATGGCATCCCCCCTAATACGCTCAAGCAAAAATACCAAGTACTCATACTATTACATACCTAGGTGCCAGTAAAAAAATAGAAAGCCGAGTGTGTTACTTGGAATTTTGTACAATGGGCGTGGCAGGCAAAGTTACGCTCACACTTTTGAATGGGGTGGCCAAGCCAAGGAATCTGACATCCATCGGTCATCATCCAGATTTTAAAACCCAGACTTCACACCCGTATGTGTGCGTAGGTTTTATGACAGTTTTCTGGTTCCTGGAAACTAATCTCGACCTCATCAACTTTGTATATGCGAAGTAAGACTTATTTGCGGCTTGCATCCTGGCTTGTATGGCATTAGATGAATCTTTCTGTGCACTTAGCTTAACTCAAAGTTACTTAAATTCATTGACAATTTCAAAGCTATAGCTGCCGATTTGTAAGTTATGTGTTGCGTTGCGTGCTGCGCCTTCCATATAAGTTGTTTGTTATATTATATAATAAGTATTTTTCCTACCATCCTAGCAGGTGATGGTTTTTATATGATCTCAAAATTAATGATGTCGGATCTAAATGGGTTGGGTAGGAGCTATAAGTGCATCAAGTTCATAAATAGTTCAGCTTTTTCCACAGTTTTGAATTAGAACTTCTAGAAAAATTTGTGTTACCTGCTTTTATAGCTTATTAAATTTTAGTAAAAAGTGGCGCAAAATTAATAATTAAATTTTGCTTTAAAATATTTTTTTTTGCTAAATAAAGAAAACAATATTTTAAACGATGGAATACTTTACTTTGAACTTTTCTCGTTCCATTACTTCCACTATTTGCATACTACAGCTGTGTACTTCGCAAGTGTCAAATATTATTGACGTACCACGCGTTGGGATGATTAATTTTGCGCCATACTGTATAACACAGTGCAAGTTGCTGTATGACCGCGTTGATTTTCGAATATATTTTTTTTTGTTTTTGCTGGTGGTGTTGCGCATTTCTCCCCCAAAAAAACAAGAAATGACGTGAATTTGGTATAAAAGTACACTCGTGACTGCTACTGAGGGCACAAACGGCCAATCGCTTTATATATTCGCATGGCTTCTCGCCGTAATTATGGACAAGTTCAAATCCAGTACCCACACATATATAATAATCGTGTGCCAAATGTTATCAAAAGCAAAACAGAAGCAAGAAAACTCACAGATTATTGGCAGCTACCAGCTGTGAAGGAAGGCTAGAGAACAGCTTACATGAAAATTATTACATTAGTTTGAGAAAAGGAAATCAATTATTATTTATACGAGTCTATACATTTATTATGTCAATGCTTCGACGCTGGTATGCCTGACTTAGACTAAATTGAGTACAAATCCGCCTCCAACTGAAATTGCTTTTATATAAATATGCATTAGCGACCATATGATATAATCCATATACTTATACATACAGTGGCGGACATGACAATATTAACACTAAAAAATTCATTTTTTTTTTTATATTTCTCATTATTTACCAACACAATTTTTTTTATATGAAAGTCAGTGAAAATATAAAAATTTACCAAATAGGAACGATGGGAAAGAAGTTTAAATAAAATCCCAATTGTTTGAGATATCAAATTAAGTCAAGTTATAATTAGCACATCATTCGAATGGCGGTCTCGGCTACGCCGTCTGAGACTACAGCCATCTGAAGATAACAAAGCCGCAGCTCTCAAATTTTGTAGGTCTCCTTACCGGGTATTATCCTTTAAGAGCACATGCGGTGAAACTTGGGATTACCTTAAGTCCTTTCAGCAGAAGCTGTTTTGGTGGAATTATCTCAATACCTTCTCCTCAGCTGCCTTCGTCCCGTCGGTTTAAGACTAAGATACATGTGCTCTCTCTGTTTTGTTACACCGGGCGCATATAGTAGGATTAAACATTACGCGATTTCATCAGCAGATTGAAGTGGTTAACGTAATTAGTCCCCTTTTAGTCATCAACCTCCTTCTTCCTTCTTTCCCTCTTTTCGGTTTTTGCTTTGTTTTCCCCCTCTGTTTTTCCTTTGTATGGCATCACAATGGACGAATTTGATTCTTTGTCCAAGTGAGCCCCTTAACATATATATATATATATATATATATATATATAATTGGCGCGTACACCCTGTTTGGGTATTTGTCCGAGCTCCTCCTCTTATTTGTGGTGTGCGTCTTGATGTTGTTCCACAAATGGAACCTATGCTAGGAGAGTTTTGTAGTAACCACTTTAACGACTCGGTCTAATTAGTGCGACCTTACCCTCACAATAGCGTCGCGAATGTTATTTTTACTGTCCCTCAATTAATTTTTTTATTCATTTATTTACACGAAATATAATTTTAAATGATTGTATCACGCAATTAAGGCAACCAGCAGCACAGACTATCGACCTGAATTTAAACAGGTTGGGCTGCAAGTTAACAATTTTATGTACACCACTTTATGTACCTATAAGCAACTAATCTATATTTATGTGTGATATATTGGATATACATTTCATTAAACATTTTTCAGGCAGTCACTGCACCTTTTGCCCACTTTGCCGTTCCCATTCGCTTCCACGCGTGCCAAAGCAAAGTTTGCGCAAAGCAATAAGCACAAGCACTTTCGTAAACATCCTCTTGTTCATATTAGCAAATACTTAGGCTTATAAAATAGTGACGTGTGTGTTTTGGGTCTGCTTTGGTTGTACATACATTTTTAATTTGCTGTACTGGATTTGTCGCATTTGTGCTCACAAATCCTTTTTACGTGCTTCTGGCACATTTTCAGTTTTCATATTGCATTATATTATTTGTAAGGCTTTGGGTTCCCACTTGATTGGCCAATCTGATGTCAAATGCAAAGCAGCTGTTCGGTGTTGCGCCGGAATCGTGCGTGTTGGGTCGTTGTGTCCTGTTTCATGAGCGTATGCGTAATTTCTCTTACATCATTCATTTTTTCAACCGAATTTCGTACGTAAAAGATTGCCCATTGTTTAGTTTATTTTTGAATAACACATTTTTTGACACTGGCAGTTATTTCGTGGTAGAAATAATAGAATAGAAAGGTAGGACCTCTGTACTACTGGTCCTAACCACTATTAGTTTATACTCCTAAAATTTGTTCTCACATACAACCCATTGCAAAATTATAAACACACTGCTATTGTTTTTTTTTTATAAAAATTAGTTTATACTAAAAAAACACCATGCAATGAAAAATTAAAAAAACAAAAATCAAATTTCCTTAAAATTTTCAACTTCAAACTTTTTAACCAGAAACTTCAGGTTTTTCTGCGTATGCAGCTTTATGTCCCATTGAATTTTAGTATCATAAAATGCAAGTTTCAAATGTCTATAAAATACCGTTGATTTGTTGATTTTTGGTAATTATTGATGCTGCCAGGCTTTACCTGTCATTTAAAAAAATTCGACCACGTACTTTGTATGGAAGAAAAAGGTACGAATAATTGTTTGGCTTAAGTTTGAGGAAAAGTTTGAAATATTAAAAAAGTTTATTTAAAAAAAGTTTCGTAGGAGGCACAATATCAGTTTGATGGCCAAAATGAAAAAAATTTGTGGAGATTAAGAGACTCAAATCGATGATGTAGAGAGCTACAGTTTGTTGAAAATTTTTTCTTACGAAGTACTGCACTTTAGTTGCAAAGCCAAAATTGTCGATTTTTAGTAGTTTAGAATTTACGAGTTCTTGTTTCAACCGGCTGACGATGCATGTCACACAGATTAACAAAAGAAAGCCCTTTCAGATACTTTGTTTGGTAGTTATCAGCCCTTTTGGCCATTTAAATTGGCTGCCTGCGATAACAACCCATAGAACCTTTTTGTGTATAGTCACTAAGTTTCGATATTAAATGATTAGTCCAGCAACGATTCAGATGATTAAGACAAATTTTAACTGAGTAATTTGTGTGCCAAAACATTGTGCGCTTTGATGAGGCGCAGAGGTTACGATGGTTTGGGTATCTACTCAGAATGGACGTCAATAGGATAAGGAAAAAAACCTTAAATTCTTTTATAGAAAAGATGAAAGACCCCCAAGATGATGTCCAAGATGACCTACGGTGCATAAATACTAGGAGCGGTGCAATGAACCAAGACTTATGAAAAGATATTGTAAAGGCAGCACTAGCTCACCCCGAGCTGTAATTGTCACGATGATGCTGATGATGATAACTTTGTAAGATAGAGCCCAAAACCATCACGATAATCTTGGAAAATTGGATTAACAGGACTCAAACAAAGAAGTTTGCTTTATTGGGTATTTGGCCCAGCTCCTCCTACTATTTTTGGTGTGCGTCTTCATGCCTTTTTATGGTAGTATTGGTAGTCACTTTACCACAGGCATCGTGCTGCTGATCTTCTATTTAATATTTACTGTACTAAATTTCAGAGTTCAGATCTGCCAAATTTGAATATTTATCAGTTAACCATTAAAAGAGTACAAAATTTCAAATAGCTAGAAGCAAAAATCGGTGACAAGCTACAATTTAATGATTATATTAACTATAGGGTAGGCAAAATACTGCTGCTAGAACAACAACTCCGTGCAATGTACTTGCAAATTTTTAAACAGTTTCCAGGGTTATAATGTATTGTCCTAGGATTTTCTTCATAATGAACGATAGCCACTCTTATAAATTGCAAAAGCAAGAACAGAAAACATTACGACTCACCAATCACATACTGTGAGCGTCAAACGAAAGTGTACGCCACGGATTTTTTTTTATAAAAATATAGTTCCTACTACAACAAAAACCAAAAGTTTCAAAATTTGTAAAAATTGGGAAAATTTTTATTAAAATTTCAAACTTTTTGCACATTTTTCGAAAAAATTTTGGGTAATCTGAAAACTTGGTGTGATTTTTGATCAACTTGAAACTTGCACTTTCAAAATTCAATGGTCTGTAAAACTGCATACCCGAAATTTTCTTAGTAACTCTGAGAAAAAAGTTTGAAATTTTGATGAAAATTTACCCAATTTTTAAAAATTGTGTACAAAGTTCGAAACTTTGCTTTATATGGTAGCTGTTGAAGTATGAGCTATATTTTTATAAATAAATAACATCAATTAATAAGTGAAAAATAAATAGGCAAAACTTGTCAATATATGGGTCACACTTTGACGTTGACTTTACATGTTACCCAAGCCCTTAATTGGCTAAGTGTTAAACAACAACAATTTTGTCTTACAATGAAATTTAGCAAACTCATTACAGATCATAACTCGTTTGAGTATCAAAATATCAAAATATACCTGCTTACCTGCTCCCAAAGTGAGTCTGATAAATATATGCTAATATTTACTTTAAAGGCTTAAATGCTATAATAAATTACCTGATAGTGTTATCAATTATAAAAACATCAACTGATCTAAAAGAGAATTGCGTAAATATTCTAAGACAATCCCTATATAGAGGTTAATTAAATTTTCTTCTTATATTGCATTTTTTCTATTCTTTATAAATTTTTAGCGAATATACGCCGATGCTCTCCTGAAATATTAAAATATGCCTAAAATTTCACATTTAATATTTAAAATTTAGGATTTTCTTTAATTTAAGTAATGTTTGCAACTATTTGCCTTAAGAATTGTTTCATACAAATCTAGGATCAAAAAGCCGTAATAATACCTAACAACAAACCTCTTTTATAAGTGACCTAAGAATGAACAGCGAAAGAGCAACCAAAAAGTTTTTGAAGCAAATACTGAAGGAGCAAGAAGGGGAGGCCGGCCAAGGCGACGATGGTTGCTCGACATATAACACGGCATACGTAAGAGAGAGACGGCATATGTTGAGAATCTTACAACAAAGGGCCAATGCGAGCTGTCGAGAAGAATGGAGACGTTTTGTAGAGGAGACAATGGTCCACCGGATCGTAATACCAATATGATGATGATGGTTATAAAATACCCACAGTTTTATGTTGCCTCCGCATGGCAGACAGTTTTTTATGGGAAACCTTTTCCACAGCACTCACACAAACAAAGGTTTGCTTACTGCCTGCCGATAGCCGACCTGTAACAGAAATAACTTTTTATGCTTTGTGCTTTCCTATCCACGGTGGGTTTTCAACCAAGGACCAATTTAGGGGCAGCCACTTACAAATCGCTCAACTAAGTAACAAAAATCGTCAAAAAAAGAAAAAAATCAGATTGCAATACTGTTTTTCCAGCATTAAAAAAAAGAAAAAAACAACCGCCCTTTACTTTGCCATTACGTAAATTTTCAGCTGCCAGTTTCAGCCTGCGCAAGAATTAGAATACACCTACTTATATACAATACATTCATGTATATACTCAAGTGCGCGTTCGATACTTGTCTGATTTATATACCTTGACCATTTTTCCTGTATCGACATGCACTTACATCCCCTATTTACCTACTCCAGATCCATATTCTGTAGCTGCTATCCTCTTAAGTATCTCAAAATAGTCTTCACTTTATTCATGCCGTCCTTAAGGGAAATTTTGTCTTCTCACCCTTCCTTCGGCCGCCTTCATCTGAGTTTCATATTTTTGCCTTACCGCAACGTTTTGTTGTTCGGACTTTACCGCTCTCCATATACGAGTATCCACTTACCCTCAGGGACGGTAGTGCGTATACGTAACCTTAAAGCTTCGAAGCCCAAGTGACAAGTTGATTGCGGTTTTTTATTTTTCAGCACAGCACTCAGCTTTTTGTTTCTGTTTTTTTCTTTTTCTTTTGCTATGACCCCAATTCGTACAAAACGCGGTTTGTTGATTTTGGTTTTTAGTTTTAGGATTTTCGATTCTCCACAAAAGACACACGAATCTTCTTTTTCTTCCGCAACCTCTACCAAACCCACATCAAAGTGATATTTCTGAGAGTTTTTGCTAAAGATTAGTTGTTATATTTATTTAGGAATTTTTTCGTCATACTAGTTGTTAGAGTGTGAAGGTTAATTAACCTTTTTATGAAGAATTTAATTTTAAGTTAAGTTTGTTTAATTACTAAAACAACAAACCAAAGCTTTTTCCATTTCTGTGTATAAATTAATACAAATTACATAGTAATTGCGGTTTGTTGAACTTTAGGTGTGAATAATAATTTAAATTCTGTATACTATACCGTATCGTTACCAATATATAGAGGCCATTTCATGTAGCGGTTTAGTTTTAAAAATTCAAAAGAATGAACAAACATAAATTTTCAGCCTATTCTAGTCTATTCATTCAAAAGAGCAAAAATGACCATTACTTATGGAAAACGATTTTATTCATGTAGCTACCTCGGCTAGCTCCGCAATAGCGCGTGCTGTTAGCTCAGTTTTAAAGGACCTTTGTGGTGGTTCCTGGCGCTATCGATATTCGCCTAAATCATGAATGGCTTTTTTTGTCCACATCGCTCTTTTGCAGCATTCCACCAAAAAATCTAGCTGCGTGAAGTCGCAGCTCTGTTCACCAAAGTTCCATTAACTTCAGGAGTGTGAAAGAGGAATGGACTAATGACGCCATCGTTTTAAAATTCGCACCAAGCTGTCGTTCTCTGAAGTTGCATTAGCTTCTCGATGATCACGTGCGAGTTTTCCCATACCCAGATACGGCAGTTTGCTTCGTCAAAAAAGATGATTTTTCCAGCAAAATCAATCTCCCTTTCAAGCTGCTCTAAGCGCCTAGCTGGGAAGCGATATCGAAACTGATGGTCTTGGGCTTTCAATTCCTGAGTTTATAACAACTTGTAAGCGAATAGTGCGATGTTCAATGTTCCAGGACGGGGTCGCACACCTTCAGCTAAGGCAGCCATATTCTCCTCAGTGCACTCCCTACGACAACAGAGGCCATCAGTGTTGTCCAGTATGTCAGTCTTCCGAAATTTACAAAAATAGGCAGGGTGGGTGTCTCATTTCAGCCCACACTTTTTCTCAACAGTAATAGCAGTTTAAAAAACGCTGCCAAGCACCGTACAGTCATTGGCCGTCGTCATCTATCTCATCTTAAATGAGTCGCTTGATATGTCACCCGACCGTCCAACGCGGCGTAGAGAGTCCGAAGGGAACTATTTGGAATACATTTAATCAACTTTACCAACAAATTTTTGCAGGTTTTCTAGTTCTGCACTACACCTTTTCCAACAGTCGTTCAGAAATGTCATGTTTAGTTCATAATAGTCAATTGTTCTTCAAAAACCATAAAATGGATCATTTGTTCTTTAGAAAGCATAAAATGTATTTCAGAACAATCAATTGTTCTTAAGAAAGCGTAAAATATATTTCAGAACAATCAATTGTTCTTCAGAAAATGGAAAACGTACTTCAGAATAATCAAATTTACTTCAGAAACTGAAAATTGTATTTCAGAATAGTCAATTCTGCTAACATAGTCCATAAAATGTATTTCAGAATAATTAGTTCTTGTTCAGAAAACGGAAAACGTACTTTCGATAATCTCAGAATAGTCAATTATACCTTGGAAACTGTAAAATGTTGTTCAGAATAGTTAATCGCTCTTCAGAAAATAGAAAACGTTGCTTTCTGAAATGTATTTAATAAAATGTATTTCAAAACAATCAATTGCCCTTCACAGGGCTTAAATGTATTTCAAAATAGTCAATTGCTTTTCCGAAGACGATAATAGTACTTCAGAATAAGAAATTGTCCTTCAGAAATCGTAAAATGTACTTCAAAAGACGAAAATTTGTCCTGCCTTCCCTCATTTTTATGTACAATAAAATGTATATAGATCCCTTTAGAAACGGGAGTGAGCACTAGCCCTCTGCCGAAACATCTGGGACGGTACGGACGAGAACATTATTGGCATTACTATTGGGTACAGTGTCGGGAGATACTCCTCCCACTACTGAGCCTTGCCTGCTATCCTTCATAAAATCATTCACGTCGATCGGCTTGTCATAGAAAAATAAAAGGTCAGTACTCATAGTGAGGCTGGGACGCAACTCCTTTTCAGAAACTAGTATCTTTGGTTCCGGAAGCGGTTGAAATTTAAAATCTTGCTTATGCAGAGATGATCTATAAAGGGATTTTAAGTGCGAGGATGTTTCGTAAAGCTTAGATTTGATTTCACTCAATCGCTTTCCCATTACCGGTTGATCACGCAGTTGGCGCTCCGGTGGCAACTTGCTTTTCAATTCCTCCAGTTGAGTAGCAGTAAATATCATTGGTCGAATATCAAGCTCTGGGAATCGCTCGGTGCCACTATTAAATACTACCTTCTTGTTAACACGCAACTGGCGACGTATCACACGCTTGATGGATATACAATTAAAGCGTACACGAACTGGCACCTGACATAAACCGCCTGGGCGTATCGATAGGTATTCTTTGTGCGGTGAATTTATCATGTTAATGTATTTGGAATCTGGGTAAAGTTGAATATGTTTGTTCGCCTTATCTGCTGCCTTTTCCTTGGCAGGTGTTTTAGACGTTTTAGTGGGCATATCTGTGGTGCGAAAGAGATACCGATGACCATGGCCGATAACGTGATCCCAATCGGGATAACATTTATTGCGTATTTTGATTTTGATGTAAGGCAAACGGCGAAATTTGTTACGTTTCTCGCGTTCGATCATTAAATGTAAACCGGGCGTTAGTATTTTCCTGCTGCACGGACAATGCTTAGAGAAGCGTACCTCGTAACGACCTACTGTAGGTTTGAAACTCATGTGCCGAGGTATGTGTGACATTAGCTTCTCGGGCACCGAAGTGTGGCGCAGAAATAAGTGCGGATTTGGTGCATTCTTTAACATTTTAGGTAATCTGTTCAAAATACAATATTTATTTTGGGTGTAAGCTGGTAAGGATTTGCGCTTACGCATTATACTCTATCTCATGCAACTTGCATTCATAATGGGCAGGTGAAGGCTCCGACGGGTCATGGTAGGCCGATCCCACAAAACTGATCATGCAGCGAGCGGTGGCACGTCTGTCACGGGCATCTGAAAATTTGAGAAGGCAGCAAATAATGCAATTAGAATGAAAAAAAAATCCAATTCTTACTGGTTAAGAATTTGCCCTTATACTTATTGGCGGGTTGTGTTAGACGATCTATGCCTCTTGGAATTTCATAAAATATCCATTGTCCTTTGACCTTGTGGCTCTGTATATTGGCTTTTGGTTTTTGCTCAAGCAGATCTCTTTCCCGTTGGGATATTTTTCGCCAATACGCACCGAGATAACCGCGTTTTTTGGCAAATGGCGCCTTTGTAGTATCGTAGGTGCTTGGTGGCAAAGACCAAGGCTTATCTTCGATCAGATCGCGCGTGATTTTTGTTATGTGTAAATGGGTGCAAGGTTCAGCGTTCGGTGGGTAAATGCCAATAAGATTTTTTAAATCCCGTTCCGTTTTCGATTTAACGTCTTCCACTGCAATAGTTTAGGGCGGCTTTTAGTACAGCTGAGATTTATTATTGTAAAATTACCTTCACTGCAGTGCCTTGCAAGAACTTGCCCCTTCTTTTTTATATGCGTAGGTACTTTACGCCAATAGTCATGTCTGAAGCGGGTTCCTTTCAAAAACAATTGGGTTAGAAGTGTTTTTCGGGGAAGTTAGTTAACAATGCAATACTTACTTCCCGAAAGAAAAAATGGCAAATTTAGTGGTGTGGGAACAATGCGCACCCGAGTCTTGCAAGCCTTGTCAGACATAACGAAGATTTCAAAAACTCTGTGGTTTCAAATTGTACTTCTTTGCGGTTTTAAAGCGATTAAAAAATATAAAGCTGAATATATCTGGCGACTTTTAGTATATTTTTTCGAAGCCATTGAAAGAAAACTCTAAGGTTTTTACGTTACACAAAAATTTTTAAACACACTCGTGTCATGGCTTATTTAAATGCTAACAGGAAAGTACCAAGAATTTATTATTAAAACATCCCAACAATACGTACGAATTTCCTTGGTGCGAACTGAAAAAAATCTGTTTTAAAATTTCAATATACATAATAGTAAGTACACTTACAGACAAAATTATAGACTCTTGATATTTTGGCCAGTCTTGCGTTTTTTTTTTAAATTAACATAATTTTTTATAAAAACAGCTAATTTTACAACGAATACTATATTAATCAAAGCTTCCGATCTTGTACAAGATTTACAAAAACTCGAACTTAGAAAAAAAATCATAGAATCAGAGTTTATAGCCTACTAGGAATTATATAATAAGCCACAAGTTGGAGGTGGCTCGACATTCTCGACGATTTAAAAAAAAAATTTTCCCCAGACGCATGTTTGCGCTTTTTCTCCATTTTGGACGACGCAAATAAATTATCAAGAAGCAACGATAATTTTAATCCTCTTCAAACTTGCAGTCCATTGTACTACAATAATAAAAAAAAAAAAAAACATTGTACCCAAACTTTTTTTTTTTTAATTTTATTAAACTTTGTTTCTAAATCTGGTTAAAAAATTTCAAAATTTCAGGAAATTGTATAAGGCTTGTGAAATATTGATTTGTATGATATTTTAGAATGACCTCTATTTTTTAAACGGCCTCGGTAGGCTAGCGTAAGTGCATTAGCCTGTCATCCCAGAGGTTGCGGGTTCGAATCCCACCTAAAGCGCGGTCTTAGCACTTTTCCAAATTTACCCACTTTCCCTGTTAAAAAAAAACAAAAACAACACAAAAACAAATTCATTCCTCAACCCCAAAATCTTATCCTTTCCTTCCTTACTCCCGCACAATAGTCTGCGCATTATTTGCACTGTGGCTGCTAAAACAAGCAAAACACGGTGGCGCCAGCTAGAGAAAGCGGGCGGCCGCGGTAATAGCGCAGACACACGAAATTTAGCGAAGTCCTCAACCATCTATGCGATCCTTCTATCAGAAAAATGTGAAACACAGATGGCACTCCAAGCAGTCAGAAAGCGTTGCTCCTAAGCAACGGCAGGTGGGCATTCCCACTACTTAGGACTGGTAGCGGCAGGCTAATCACCTACCTTGCACAGAAAGCAAAATAGATTAACGAAACCAACCACTGAGTCTTGTCGAGGTCCTGTGCTCCCGAAAGGAGTGAACAAGGAAAAATTATAATATTTTTATAAAAAAATTAATGAAGATTAAAAAATCAAAAGAGAATTAGCTAACACATAGGTTGAAAAGCCCCAGACCTTATAAAGAAAACTGGTTTTTTCTGGCATTGTCTTAATGAAACAAACTTTTTTCTTTGCCATTACGGATGTTTCTGTGTAGTTTCGGTCTTCAAGCGCTCCCCTAACGCTATATAAAACTCACTATTAATGGTATTTTCCTTCTCAAGATAGTCGATGAATATTACACCACGCACATCCCAAAATCCCCACTCAGATGACAATCGTTTTGATCCCTGAGTGAAGTGGTGGATCCAGGTTTCATCCATTGTTACATATCGTCCCAAAAATTTCGACTTACTACAATTAAACATGGGCAAACACAGCTCAGAATTATCAACAATTTCTTGTTTTTGGTCAACAGTGACCAAACGCGGCACCCACTTTGAACAGAGCCTTTTCATACTCAAATACTCATGCACTATAAAGCCAATACGTTCTTTTGATATCACTACGATGTCAGTTAACTCACGCCACTTCACTTTTCGATCATTCAAAACGATTTTGTGTTGTTTGATTTTTTTGATGTTTTCTGGTGTTACCGCCGCATTTGGACAGTCACTGCGTTGTGCATCATCGATGTCTCTACGACTGCATTCGAAGTCAGCAAACCATCGTTTTATTGTTGTTTCTGATGGAGTAGAGTCCCCAAACCCTTCGCTTGAACTTTCCCTTCAATAACTACTTTTTTCCCACCAATAAGCAGTGTAAAATTAAAACTTAAAATTCATTTGATCCATTGTTTTGAAAAAGACAAAAGTAGCGTCACTCTTAGCACAATAACTCCTGAACTAATGAATAGAATATTTTAACTGCTGCCTTTTTAAGGTTAGTACTATTTGAAAAAGAGGTGAATGCAATAAAACTAGTGTCATCTATGTGTTAGGTTCGGTACTTTTCAGCCCATGTCCCAAGCCCAGCCCATCACCCAACAATCACCAACACCAATAATATTCGCAATCGCCGACAATGTGACCAGATGACAAAAAAAGTTAAGCTAAATAGAACTGAGTGAATTATTGAACTAACTAATTCTTAAAACTAATTTTTTATATTTTACCTAAATATATAATACATATATCACATTTTAGTTAAAAGAGGTTAGAAAAATGTGAGGAAGAAAGAACTAGAACTGCAAGGCTGGAGAACCAAAAACAAGTGCGAAATCAAGTTACGTACTCTGGTCACACTGATTGCCTATTGGACCAGTGTGACGTCAGCTGGTATTGTCAAATTCGCTGAGAACAAAGTAACTGTACCACGATCGGCACCACCTTATATTCTCCTCATCATGGGATTATTTCTATACTAAAATTATGAGTGGCTTCTCTTGCCGATGAATCGAAACAAATTTCAAAATTAGTTTGACAAATTAGTCAATGTCCATCCAAAAAAAAAAAAAAAAAACACACAACAAAAAATTTTCAGTAAAAATTCCATATTTTTGATGTGAAACTTCTTAGGCGTCGATGGACGAGTAAAATTTCAAGGCCAACATTTTGGGCATTTTCATTCCGCGAGAGAGAAAAAAGATATAACGTAGAGGAAAAGGAGAGAAAGATACACTTAGATACACTTTAGGCTATTTTTCCTGAGTTTTTCCTTGTGGTTGCTAATTTCTAGTGAGAAATAATACTGCCTACTTTTTGGCGTTTGTTTGTTGGTGCAAACTTGTAGGAAATATATTTTTGGTGCTTACTTTTTGGCATTATATTTCCTTGGTGCCTACTGTTTGGGGCGTTTTTTGGTCCGAATTTTGTGGCGTTTGTTTTTTGGTGCCTACTTTTTGGCGCTTATTTCCGTTTCCTGGCTAGTGCTTGTGCGTACTATAATTGGTATCATATGGGATAATTTGTGTCATTGCTGCGATCCTGGAATCGCTGCGTTTGTGCGGGTGATAAACGCTCGGAGTAGTGCGAGTTGTTGCCACGGTTTGTGTCCGGCGTTTACCCACACCGGTCGACCCTACTCCGTTTTTTGTAATTTTTGCCTATTTGTATTCTCTGCAAATGTTGTGAATTTATTTAGGTATATATTCTCTCTCTCTCTCTCTCATTCTCTCTCGGGTGTCGCCCTATTTCCTTGTCTGCCTTGAAAGTTTCACTTCTGTTATGGGTCCTACGCTACACGCACTTTTTTAATTGCGACTTTGTTTCACAGTTCATTGCCTAAACACAATTCTAATGAATTTTTCAACAAAATGTATTTTTAGTACTTTACCCTTTACTGCATGAATTAATAAAACGTTGGAAAAAATGTTTCAAGCTGTAAATACCTTTATTTAATTTTTATTAAGATATATTAAAAGAAAAATAGTGAAAAATATCTATAATTTGGTTTCTTTGACGGAACTATATATCTATATGAAAACAAGTTATAAAGTATAGAAAACAGTTGAAAAGCGGAAAAGTTATTATCCGTTGATGATGAGTACATCGACTCCATTAAAAAAATTTGTTTGTCAAAAAGTACTAATGTTTTACTCAGTTATCGTTTTTTGCAAATAAATCACTCGCACTTCAATTCTGCCTTTTCACCCACTTGCACAAAAGTGAGGTTACTTCGAAGTATCATAAAATCATAGACAATTTTTTGCGATTCATATTCCTAAATATGTGTTTGATGGATTAAAATATAGTAGTTTGAATTATTTTATAATAATTTATTTGGAAATAAAATTGAACCAAAACTGCAATGCCATATATGGGCTTATATGCGGTAAAGAGTTAAAACACAATTTGTTCAGGTTATCATATAAGGGATGAGGGGTAAATATATATTTAATCTTATATCTTATAATATAAACGATTAGTTTAAGTGAACAGAGCCTCTGTTCACATAAACGGGCGGCTACTGTGATATGTTGTGCGAGTATGTTGCTGTCCGGTTTGGCAAGTTTATAAAGTTTGAATATTAAAATAACTAAAATAACAAAATGTTTGCCCATATTAATAAACAAGGTGAAGTCCAAAATAAACAAGACTGAACTAAAATGGAAACGACAGAAACTTTGTTCTGACAACTTCGAGTTTAATTATTCAAAATAGTCCTCTCTGGCTTCGATACGCTGTTTTGGGTGATCTAATGTCCTTCAGGACGTCGGTACAAGCCTTTTGGATGGCCTCTACGGACGCAAAACGTTTTCCTTTGATGGTCAAATGCAATTTTTCGAATAGGTAGAAGCCACAGGGAGCCACATGAGGCGAATATGGTGAGTGATTGATGGTTAAAATGTGATTTCTAGTCAAAAAATCAGTCACAAGAGTGGATCGATGAGATGGTGCATTATCATGCAATAAGTGCCAGCTTCCTTCTTCGCCGTATTCAGGGCGAATTCGACGAGTGCGATGCAACAAATGCTTCAAAACGCCAAGATAGAAAATTGCAACAACGGTTTGGACGGTTCAAAAACATTTTTATGGCGCCAGTCTTGTTTATTTTAAACTTCACCTTGTATCATATTTGTACTAATACTAATACATGTACTTATGTATATATATATATTTAAGTCAACACACATAAAAGTATAATTAAATAGAATTTTATTTAATTTCAAGCATTTTATTGTCCTACAACAAATCCATTTTATCTACTGAACAACAACAGCCGACTTTATTAAACTTTTTAAATAATTTGCTTCTCTCTTACTTTATTTTCAGGTATGTAAAAGTTATAAATGTGATGAAAACAAATCAACATTAATATTTCAAACGTAAGTAAATACACACACACATACATGTTCACAGAAATGTGAATGTGTGTGAAGTGTTTCTTATAATCATAGCATCAAATATGCGAACAGCATGAAATATTATTTTACTGCAAAATCGTGCGGCGAAAGCTGCCAAGTAAATTTTGTTACCCAAAAGGGGAAATAAGCGAATGCCCCAAGCTACCAGCTGGAAGGTTATCTCTTAGCTTTGCCTATCACCAGCGAGAGACCGAACTTGTCCAATTGTGGTCGCTTGCTTTAATGTGGGGCAGCCTGTTTGTGATTTTTGCTATTCTAGATGCTTTCATTCTTTGTTACTCTGTCACTGTTTTGATCTTTTTTTGTTTGTTTGGAGGTCATGCACAGACGCACTCAAAGCAAATTATGACTTTTTGAGTGAGAAAATCCTAAAAGAAAGCTGAAAAAAGGTCATAATAAAATTATGATATGCTGTCATGTAAAAGTTTTTATTCATAATATTTTTTGGTTTTTTGTGTTATACGAGTACATACTTGCCATGGTAATGTGGCAGCACGTCAACATGCCCTTGGGTTATGCCTTAGCGAGTGAGAATGAAGAGGAAGAAAATATATTACTAGAGATAAAAATTAACAGAATGAGTTGATTTGTGTTTAAAGTTCTTTCGTTCAAAACTTAGAAATTCAACTTAAAATTCAAGCCATTGGTGCTGTAGAGATTGTTTGCAGCCTGAAATAGGTATGCAGACATCATAATAAATCCAGTACCAATATTCTCTACTCAGGAGATTTGTCACTCGACTCTCATTTCTTCTCTTCGAGCCCATGTCTTCCTCTATCCGTACCAAGTCGAAGAAGAAACTGGACTTCGGCAAGCCCGAAAAAACAATTGGCTCGACGAGAAATGTCATGCTGCCGCAGAAAGAGAGGGTGTGCCTGTAGGGCCACGCTGTGATCACGCGCAATGCGAGAACGTGATTTGAATGCTGTTAGTTGATAAGGGGAGAGAGACATATTATTAGGAAGAATAAATGGTAGACTAAAATGCGTGAATGCAAAGAGCTTAGGATGCTGACCGCAAAGAGCTTAAGATTCTACCAGACAGTTCGACATAAGGAGGGTTCAATTTTTTATATCCATGTTCACTCAACTCGAAAGCATAGGGCATCGAAAAGACTCTTCCATCGTGCACGATTCTGGACTGTTGTTTGTGCGCCGTCCTATATGATGACGGCATCTGCTAGTTCGCGCAATATCGACCTTCACCAAGTGATCTTTGGCCGGCCGCGACCTCTGCTCCCTAGAGGGTTCCAGTCCAGTGCCATTCTCGTGATGCTACTTGATGGTTTTCTAAGCGTTTGACCTATCCATCGCCACTTTCTACTCTTAATTTTCCATAGAATGGCCTCCTCCTTCCTTGACCTCCACAGGAAGTATTTGTTGACGAAAGTTTCTAGCCTCTGTGTGATGATGTTAGAGATCAGCCAAGTTCCACTTCCATACTATAGTACACACTTCACACATGAGCTGAATATTCGTAGTTTAAAGCACCTGGAAATTTGCGAACTCACCCATACTGTATGTATACACCTGAATGCCGCCCTTGCCTTCTATAGCCTGTATCTTGATCTGCTCCACCGTCTATCGTGAGAGTACAGCCGCGGTAGCAGAAGCTTTCGACAAATTCCACCGGACACCCGTCAACCATTGTAGGTATTGCTTTATTGTGGTTGGCTCTCATAGCCTTGGTCTTGGCGATGTTGGCCTCTAGTACGACAGGGCTTGCGAGCGTGATTAGTCTGTCCGCTGTCGTTTGCATGTCACAGAGTTTTTGAGAGGGGAAACAGAAGTCCAGGTCCTATAGATGTCTGGTGTCAGAAGGTTTCAATACCGGGGATTTGTGCTTGGGAGAATAAATACGTGACTGTGTGACTGACATCCAGAGAATACTTAGTATATGGGCAGAACACTTGTCAAACGTGCGGAGTAGTGACAGCAGTAGATGTCACAGGGAAATTTATAATCCTATTCCATCAATAAAATACTTCGGACAAGTTATTATATAGTTACAACGCAGCAATAAAATGAAGGGACCTAAAATTAGGTCAATTTAAAAATCACAGCGACTACTGTCAAATTTCATTGTATTCAGACTATTTAATCTCGTTTCTCACTTTAGGAGGCGGCTATTAGAGACGACTTCTTATCAGGAGCTCATAACTAAGTTACTTAGTAATGGATTTGTACGCTAACTCTATAGCTATTTAAACCGATGATGGGGAGTTATAGCAAAAAGCAGGGCAGTAGAGTACGACGCTTAGTTCATCACTGCAGTTTTTCAAACTGGCTTTACTGCACTCACTACTTTCTCAACCAGTATCTACTCCTATAGTCGGTAGACAATTGACAGCTGCAAAATATTTATGGTAATAGCGATCGTGTGCAGTCAAGCTCTAAATAAAGTAGCCTCTAAATGCACCAAACTTATAAGGGAAAGAAAGCTACTCGTTTAACACTAGCGCCTCAAAAATCGGCCGTACTTTTAAGTTTTTGAAAATTCTGGCTTCGAAATAAATTCCTCAAATCAATGGAATGTAGAATCCGTTTGTAAGTCAGCATGTTAAATTTGTTCTTAAATTGAAAAAAAAAATAGTCTAACACTATCATTCAGCCGGACCACACTCTCTTTCTACAAGTAACTGGTACTACCAGCAGTTTCCACCTAAAGGGGATGCGCGCACGTAAAATGGGTCTACTGAAAACGACTTTTGCCCAGCTGATTGACGGTATGAAAAAGTCGAAAGCGGCAGGCACTATTTCCACGCTGCTTTAAGTAGTATAAAAAGGCTTTAATTTCAGCTCTCCTACTTTGGCTTAGGAATCCTGAGTTCGGCAAATAGCCATAAAATTTCATAGTTTATTAAAACTAAAAACCTGATTTATGATGAGGAGCATTCTGCGCTGTCCGAACGAGCCTCAGTAACTTTATTACAATGGATTTGCTGGTACTTAGTGTGCCTTCATCCCATATAATGAGGAAGGCCAATTTAATTATAGAGTTCCCTACCTATCTCCCCAGAGTACGCAGATTAACTATTTCACTCCGACTCCGAACGGCAGATATTTTTTTATAAGGAACTTTTTCATGACAGAAATATACTCGGAGGTTTGCAATTGCCTGCCGAAGGGCGACCGCTATCAGAAAAATCTTTTTCTTAATTTTGGTGTTCGAACCGACGTTCGCTCTCTGAATTCCGAATGGTAGTCACGCACCAACCCATTCGGCCATGGCGGCCGCGGTAAAATACTCAATTATAATAAACTATGTTGTTGTTGAATTGTGGATCATAGTGGAGTTTGAATGGGGTAAGTTTTCCTATTTAAAATTTTTTCAAAGAAAGCCTTTTCTTGTCAAGATAAGTGAAAAGTTCTACTATTTATTGAAATATTTTTAATTTAAATGCATCAATTATCATTCGCTTGATATAGGGTGTTTTTTTAGAGGTTAGGTTTTTAAGATGAAATAAAACGTATATAATTTAATGTTATGGCCAAGAACTTAGCTTTATTATACAGATAAGGGTTTGCCATTATGTTTTAAAAATGATACCCATTCAACCAAAAGTGAGCTTCATCGCTGAACAAAATTTTCTTCGATGCGTGGCGGGAACCGAACCATTATTTTCGTAATAAGTTTGCACGATTTGCAAACGTTGTGCAGGTGTAAGTCTATTCATTATGAAATGGCAAACCAAACTGAGCATAAATCAAGTGACAGCTGTCAAAAAGACCATCTACGAAAAAAGTAGTGTCAACTTGAAAACCTAACCTCTAAAAAAAACACCCTATACATAGTTTGACATTAATACTTTTTTTTATAAACCACTCAAGTAGACACAATAATTTTTTCAGGTTGCTGCCCTTTTCAAATTGCTACCAATATTCGTATTTTTAACTGGAATGCCTGCGCTATGTTTCATAGGAATATTTTACGAACGTTTGCAGTCTTCTTCTGCTAAGCATCAAATAGTGACATATAAGTTGCTGTACATTTTCCTCATCTAGGTAGCATTTGCAGCTTCGATAAAAGTTTTGTTTGGCCACTGCCAATCTCATGGATGCTATGCCAATTTTGCAGTGACCTGAAAGAGTCCTTGCAAGAATGCAAATTTCAATTTCAATCTGCAAGCCCAATAGAGCGGACAAACAATCACATACTTAATTAAAATGCATAATGCGACCTGATAATAGCCATAAATTCGTCATTTACCAAATTTATTCATAAATGTTTTGTTGAATACCCACCACAAATGTTACTCATACGCCCCATATCACCATAATACGCAGTATGAGTCGAGCCCATACAGTACAAATACTCATTGGGCGCAACCCACAACTCTCTACCTGAAGATGCTTTCAATGCTTTATGCCGCTTACATACATACATCTACATCTACACACATAACTGCATACTCGTTTTCATGTATACGGGTACTTACTCACAAATTATACACACGAGATAATTTTATATATGCTTTTACATTATTCATGAGCAACTGCGAGGCAGCTGTAGTGCAAGTACAGTTATGTTCATATATATATTTTAACTCTACGGAATAGAAGTAAACTATACGCTTATTACGGTAGATAGTGCAGTTAGTTGAAAGCCACATAGAGACGTTTTTGAGCACAAATATCGCTCACACCTCAATGCGAATGTCTCAATGTATTCACACATACATCAGGTGCAGAGAAATTAGAGCACACCGCCAAATTTCAAGGTAAACACTTTTGCAAGATGTTTGAATATTTCATCATGCAACGTCACTTACATTCGTACATATCTCAAAAGCGTCATTTGCTAAATTTTAAGCTTCAAAAAACACTTTTAAGATTGCTTTAGCCAACCACAGACAGCAGCAACAGCAGCAGCAGCTACAGCTTCGCCCTCATTTTGCTTTGCGTCGTCCTTCTTTGACTGAAGCATCGTATCGCACGTAACAACGCCTAATGAGCGCAATAATTCTCAAGTGGTTTTTAAAAATAAAACCACAAGAAAACTGAAAAGTTTTGATAAAGTTTCAGACTACACTCAAAGTGACTGACAGCATGAGCGGTTGAAAAAGTGAGGCACTGTAGCACTAACTGAAAGCGATGACAGCCTAGTGAGACTGTGCGCTACAGCGAATGCCAATAATGGGCCATAAGCGGATGGGATTTTTGCTTTGCAATGTGGCTGACTGGTGATGTGCTTTGATTTGTGTCCACCCTAAAAAATCAGTGAGGCTTACATATTCCGAAAACTAAGCTGCAAATAATGGGAGTCAGCGTCTGCATCTTATTGCTTCTTACCCAGATTAGATGCAGTTTATAATATTTTATATCAAGCAATTAAGTAGCTGTAAATTGCTTGTTTGTGGACTTAATTGGATAATTTAAGGCACGAATTTGGTGATTCTTTGAGGGTTTTGACTTTAAACAAACAAAAAATAATGCATTTAGTGGAGTACAACTTTTAGTGCAAGATTTCTCTAGTAAAATTAGATTCTGGGCCTTAAAAGAAAATGTAGGAATCATAAGCGCTTATACAAATTGCAAAGTTAGGAAAGAAGTTCACATTAGCAGTCCTTATATTCAAAACAATACTTTTTTACGAATAAAATATCGAAATAAAAAAGTGAAAAATGCTCACTTTGGTTTTGGAATGGATAAAAACAAAATTATTTCTTTGCAAAAAATTTCAAAATCAAACACAAAAATTTCATAAATTATGTTCTATTTGTCGGATTTTAAAACCCCAAAACTAATATTATTATCTTTCGGAAAAAATACTGAAAACAGAGAACCAAAGGTATGGATAATTAATTTAAAAATCAAAATAATTAAAAAAATTTACTTTGGCGGTTTTTAGAAAAGTAAAAAAAAATTATATTGTACGAAAAAGATATTGAAATCAAAATAATTACAAAACTTCTTATTGACGGATTTTAGGATAATAAAAAATATTTATATCTTTCAAAAAAATGTTGATTTAATTTATGCACAATATATTTTTCAAATTTCAAAACCAAAATAATTAAAACAGTTCACGTTAGCATAAAAATGGTTAAAAAAAATTTCTTTCGGAAAATATATTGAAATGAAACAAACCAAAATATGTGAATAATTAATTAAAACAAAATATCGCAATCAAAGTAAATTAAAAAGTTCACTTTGATAGTTTTTAGAAAGGTCAAAAGGAATTTACCATTCCAAAAAATGATCAAAATAAAAAAAACTGAGAAAGTTCATTTTAACGATATTTAGAGTTATCAAAACAAAAAATTATATCTTTAGAAAAAAATATTATAATCAAACAGAAATAAATTTATGAATAATACAATTTTTTAATATCAAAATCAAAATAAACAGTTTATTCCGACCTAAAAATAATTGAAAAAATATTTCTTTCGGAAAAAATATTAAAATAAAAAAAAAAAGTATGAATATTTATTGAAAAAAATTTAAAATCAACGTAATTAAAAAAATTCGCTTTGATGGTATTTAAAATGATCAAAAACCCCCTATTATTCCAAGTAAAAATGGAAATAAAAAACTGAAAAGATTCACTTGGACGATTTTTAGAAAGATGAAACAGAATAAACTATAGAATATTTTTCGAAAAAAATATTGAAATCGAAATAATTAAAAAAGTTTATTATGAAGGTTTTTAAACTAAAAAAATATATATATTGTTTGAAAACAATATTCAGATCGAAATAATTAAAAAAGTTTATTATGACGGTTCTAAAAATAAGCACAAAAAAAAATTTGATCTTTCCCGAAAAATATTGATATCAAACAAAAACAAATTTTTAAATAATCAATTTAATTCTAATATCAAAATCAAAATAATTCAAGAAGCTCATTTCGACGTTTTTTAATATACTCTTCAAAAAAAACAAAAATTTTCCGAAAAAAATATATTAAAATTTTTGAAATAAAATGTGGGCATTTAAAATTGAAGCACAATTTGAACGCAAAGGGTCTTTAACTGCCAGCTTTATTGACTGTAAGCCTGTTTGGACAACGTCACCAGTGGGCACTTAAGCGATTTTTTTTAACTTTAACGACTGAGTGTTCTTAGTTTCTGAAGATATTTCGTAAGGTTGTAGTTTCGAAGTCCAGGATAAAATATTATGTATTTAGTGCCGATGGGCCCTTTGTGGTACCATTATTGGAGAACGATTTATCCCGTCCTGGCTTCCTAAATGTAGAACTAAATTTAATAAGCTATAAATCTCCATGCCAAGAATTCTTCTGGAAATGGGTTCTGGGTAGATTTCGAGTTTGGTTGATTCAGCTTTCTTTCGTTTTGGTCTTCTGCTCGAAGATAGCAGGGCCCATGGGACATCGCAATGCGTTTTTATTCACAACACTACAACTGTTAACGCAGCTTAGTTGAACAAGAGTATGTAGTAATGTAGTATTAATGGAAACAATCTTTTACGACAACACTACTGGTTTATTAGACACAATAAATAACCGAAATTTACAAACTGCGGCCAATATTGAAGATATTGAAGAAGATTCAAAATAATGAAACGAAATTTTTAAATAAATCGAGTAGATTGTTTTATATATATGTTTCCAAATTTGAACACATGTATTCAAGGAAAACTTGATGACTGTTCTTAAAAGAAGAAGATTCAAAATAATGAAACGAAATTTTTAAATAAATCGAGTAGATTGTTTTATATATATGTTTCCAAATTTGAACACATGTATTCAGGGAAAACTTGATGACTGTTCACTTGATGATTGTTCTTAAAAATTGTTTGTGGTATTTGTTAGACATTAACTCAACTTTTATAGAAAAACAAATGAACATGAACAAAAAAAAAACAAAAAATTATATACATAAGTCTCATTAAAATGTGGAGGTAATATCGTCCCCTTAATATAACAATAGCCTATGTGCTCATAGGCTATTATTTTTTTATTGAATTTTTGGATTCTCCATCGTCGATTTTATATGTGGTCAAAATTTTGTCAAATTCTAGTTCCACAAAGTGGGTCAAAGCGTCAGTCAAAAAATAATAAATATTTACAGACATAACGAGATTAGAGTGAGAGCTACTTTCGACAAAAAGTTTGAAATTCATTTTCTCAAAACATCAAAAAATTTATAGGCTATTTTAATACTAAGGGGACGATATAATATTTTGCTTACTTTATATTTGAAATGGGCAAAAAATATTTTTTTTTAGTTAAAATAGTTCATAACATTTGGGTAACATGAACTTTTTTAGTGCGCCTAGTGGCTGGAGTTTCCCAACGGTGTAAAAAATTCTTGTCTGAGACAAAAAAAAAAAACAATAGAAGAGTTCAATTTTTATGATTTGTTCTTCTGGGTGAACGAAAACTAGTACAGAAGAAATTCGAAAAATTCAGCCTTTTGAAGATATTGAAAGATAAATGTATTTCATGTAATTTGACTTAGTATAAAAATCATTTACATTTCTAGTTTAAATAGAAGCAAATTTAGTACTGAAGAGAGCAAACTATAATTGACTTTAAGAGGTTTATTATTAATATCACTTTTTCCAATTATATAAAAGTATATATGTTATATACTACTGTGGGCAAAAAGTAAGGTGAATTTATTTGTCAAACTTCGCGGGATTAAAATTTCGATCTAGTTATTTTTTTCATGAGTTAATAACATCTGGGCCAATTTTCATGTGAATGCCATTATCAGTAATATATTTACGCTTGTGTTTACCAAACGACCAAGAGTGCATTTTTCGATTTTTACAATGTCTGATTTGATTGAGCAGAGAAGTGCCATCAAATTTTGTTTGCGGAATGAAATTTCGGCTGCGGAAACATTTAGCATGTTGCAGAAGGCATTTGGGGATTCGACCATGTCGCAGAAAAATGTTATGAGTGGTACAAAGACTTCAAAGAGGGTCGAGAACGTGTTGATGACTTGGAGCGCTCCGGACGACCATCGACGACAACAGATGACCAACACGTCAATAAAGTGAAGGAGTTAATGCTAAAAAATCGTCGGTTGACTGTTAAAGACCTTACTGATATGATCGGAATATCAGAAGGATCTGTGAAAACCATTTTGAAAGACCATTTGGGCCTACGAAAAGTCAAATCTCGTTTGGTACCGAAAACTCTCAATTTCTTGGAAAAAAGTCGTCGCGTTGATGTGTGTGAAACAATGCTTTCAGACTATCAGGACAAGCTCAAATGCATCATTACGGTAGATGAGACTTGGATTTTTGCTTGAGACCCTGAAACAACCGACCAATCAAGCGAATATCGTGCTAAAGGCGAGGCCAGACCGAAAAGAGCACGTCAAAGTCGTTCAAAAATAAAGGTCATGATGACAGTTTTTTTCGATTTTCGTCGTGTGGTGCACTATGAATTCCTTCCACCTGGCCAAACTGTGAATAAGAAATACTATTTGAGCGTTATGCGTCGTTTACGTGAAGCAATTCGTCTAAAAATACCAGAATTATGGGCCAACAACTCTTGGTTTTTGCATCACGATAATGCACCGTCTCACACTGCACTCGTTCTTCGTGACCATTTCGCCAAAAATTCCACGCATATCGTTCCGCAACCACCGTATTCGCCTGATTTGGCTCCGTGTGACTTCTGGCTATTCCCAAAACTCAAGAGACCACTCCGGGGACCGCGTTTCGAGTCGATTGAGGAGATAAAAGCTGAACCGAAGAAGGTGCTGATGGCTATACCGGAAATGGACTATTTGGCATGTTTCGGGGATTGGAAAAATCGTTGGCATAAGTGTATTTCATCGAGAGGAGATTATTTTGAAGGGTATTGAATTGATTTACAAGAATAAATAAAGATTTTTCATTTTACAACCAAATTCACCTTACTTTTTGCCCACAGTAGTATATATAATTGGCACTTACAACCTTAAAACCGAGCTCCACCTTCTATTTGTGGAGTGCATCTTAATTTTATCCCACAAATGATGTTACCTGCAGTTTTAAGCCGATTTCGACAGATGGCTTTTATGAGGAGCTTTTTCATGGCAGCAGTACAATCGGATGGTTGCTATGGACTGCCGAGGGGATACCGCTATCTTTTTCTATCATTTGATATTTCATATCTCGAGTCACCTGCCAACCCATTCTGCTACGGCGGCCGTCAATAAATTCTGCTAAATCATAAAAGTAAAAGTTCAGAAAATGATCTTCAACGTTTTCGCTACACACCACAATCTACCCAACGCTAGTCTACTTTTCGCTTTTTGTCTAAGGAAGCATTGAGAGCTAGCCTCTATAACTTTGTGTCTATATTCTCAAGTATGTTAGAAAGCGATTGAAGTAAAGGAATAGATTGTTTTTCTAATCTTGTAAAGCAGACTCACCCTTTCACTCGTTCAACTCTTCTGGATTCAAGTGAATTTTGTATGGCTATTATGGTCTAAAATCTATTCTAATTTATTCAGCTATGATACAAATCCATTAATTAAACACTTTTTCTAAATTTATATTCCTTCATGCCTTGGAAGTTTACAAAAAGCTTGCATTATACAAATACTTATCAAATACCAATAATCCATCAGCTTTTGTTAATTAAAACGCATTAAAGGCGACACGTCTTTTACACTTAACTGATAATAAGCTTATAAATGAGATTTCAGTTTCATTAGAAGTGATAGTGTACACACACGCACGCGCACACACATTGCTGCTTATTGAGCATTGTTGAGAGCACTGGGGCGTAGCATTGAGTCCTACATAATTAAAGCCATTTTATCAGTTATTTGTGCACCGAAGTGTGCTTAGTTTGTTTCAGCATAAATACGTAAACATACAAACATATATGCATAAGAAATGGATTATCGACAAAATACTCAATCGTGTGAAAATTTGCTATTTCATCAATGATTAATGAACCAAGGACTTGGCTTAATTGAAATCAAGTATTGTCAGTTGCGCAACTAGAAGATTCATACATACATACATATGGATATGCTATTTCTACATATAAAATAAAGAAAAAAAAGTACTTCATGAGAAAATTGTCTGAAAAGACGACTTTGTAGTGGCTGAATATTAAAATGCATTTCATTTATTTCTTCAAAGAAGCATTTTGCAGTATATAATCAGATGTTTTCTATGTTACTAGAAGTTGAATTTGCTAAATTTCGACCAAAGTGAAAAAAGATTTTTTCGGAAAGGTTTCATTCCAAAGCTTTTCGCCCACACTCGCACTTATGACTAAGGCGTAAAACGAACCAAAATCGTGCACGGAACATCAATCGATAGTAAGAAGTGTTTCTAAAGGCGGTCTCTCCTGTCAATAAAAAGTTCTTCATAAAAAACCATCTGCTGCACGGAGGCGCTACAAAACCGTAGGTTCCTTCATTTGTGGATAACGTCAAGGCGCACACCACAAATAGGAGGATGAGCTCGAAAAAGAAACAGGTCTTTAGGATTAATATATACGAGTACTTCTAATAGGAGCTATATCTGACCATAAAACTTACCCAAAATCTATTAACTCTACGTATTTGAAAATAAGCACATTCTGCATTACCCCTCTTATACAGAGTCGGCGAGTCAAATTCTGCATATTGAACTTAAAACTAAAGCAAACCCACTTATAAAATTGGCTCAAAAATAACTATAGTCCCTTGCATCTTGCTGCAATGGTAGTACTCTTGCCAAAATTAGTGTAACCCCATCATCTGCAATAATCTTCAACAGTAGGAACCTCAAGCGCCTACCTTAATGAGCACATTACTAATATTTTGGTATATTCTGATCAATACTTTCGTGCTGTTGGCCCTCATAGCATCCTTAGTATTATGAGGTATTGCATTCATCTTTGCTTCAACTACTCCCCACACATGATACCCAGGAGTTAGAATTCCGCGCGCTTGACGGTGGCCACTAAAGGGGTGACTATTTGTAAGAGCCAGTTGCTGTGGAGCCAAGCCTGAGTTTTTGTTGCCCTGTCAACTGAAATACGCCAGTCTCTCGAAAATTCGGAAGCTTTCTTAGGCAGGGAACGCATTTAGTCGATTTGGAGCAAATAAAGTGTATAATAAAGGGTATTTCAACTGTCATTAGTGAAAGAATCTTAAATTTTGGATGTTTCATTTTAAAACAAGATCTAAAATCGTTTTCTGCAAGACTCTTTAGTAATTACAATTTGTCCTTTTTTCGTTTTTTGTTTTTGCGTAAAGTAACTTCTGCTTTCCTATTCAATAAGTAAAAGGAAGACAATGAAGATCATACTGAGATAATCTAAAGGGTTTATTACAATCAAAATCAATGATAGGTAGCTGTAACCTAAATCGATTTAGAGATTATATGGAAGTAAATAAGAATAATTTTAGTATCACCACAGAACTTCTACATTCTAGCATTGTAGCTTGAATCATCAACTTACTAGGTTAGATTAGGTTGAAGCGGTTGTCCCTTGTGGGACACACTCAGGCTCATAGCCCATTGTGCTGCCTCGTGTGGAATTTGACCTTAACTCTCCTCAAAAATGTTAGATGATATCTGACTTCCACAGTACTGAGAGGTTCCACTCATTAAAAAAATGTCTAGCTAAAGAGTGAATCTAAATTTGGATAGAGCACAATGACACAGAAGGCGCGAGATCGTCTATTTCTCTTCCTCATTTAGACATCTTCTGCAGAAGTCATGTCCGCCTATTAGGCAGACCGGAACCAGAAATTCAGTGCGTTCAGCATTGAGAGTCTTTCACGATTGTCAGGCGATTCTGCTAATGGATTCGTTGCGTCATCTTTCATTCGCTTCTCTTAAAATTCGCTCAAAGATAAGTAGCTTACAATTATATAAAGGTAGGCCTCTGTCATTGTCGTCAGTCAACTTGGTGCCAAGTCGCGTCAGTTCATCGGCCCTGCAGTTACCTTCAATGCTACAATGGCCACGTACTCATGCTACCTTTAGAGGAAATGGCTCGGTCATATCGTTAAAAGATGTGTAGCATTTCATGGATAGCTTGGAGGTTGTTGACTGCTTTGTGAGGGATTTTATCGACACCTGGCTATCAATGAAAATGTGGAATCGTCTACATTATAGCATCACATAGTACTAGTATCAAGTCGTTTATTGCTTCCACCATTTCAGCCTGAAAGACACTACAGTAGTTCTCGAAGCCGAAAACTAAAGGATATCCCCAGATGTTTGGACTGCACACCTCCACCTACCCTCCCTCGAGCTTTGGGCTATCTGTAGACATATGGAAGGACTTGCTCTGTTTAGAAGGGTCAAGAATGTTGTAATGGCAATGGTAGGCATACTCCATCAGTTTGAGAGCCTCCGAAATACCAACTAGGATTTTACCGGGCCCGTAGCGCGTGTTTGATTATCATCTTGGTGACACGGGAATAATCCAATGGGACTTTCACTTTTTGCAGAGAGAAAGATGAAACCGCCAAACGCGTGTTGGCATCGTACCCAGCACTGATACAAAAACAGGATGAAGACCCGAGTAAATATATTTTACAAGTGGAGGAAATAAAACTCAATAAAATAGGACAAATACTAAAATTATGAAACTTGGCGATTTTCTGAGTGTGCAGAAAATTTCGAGACTCTCTGTGTACTTTTCCCCTAATGAAAAATTTTACTTAAAGACAGCAACAACATTTCTGCTTCGGCGTCACTGCGAACTACGCTTTTATCGCACCTCCTCCTTAAATATACTCTCAGGGCTTTTTCTGGCTCGACGTGGTTCTAGTAGTACCGCAACTCTTCTGTGCTGCTCTCGACTCATCAACTTCTTTAAAAAAACTATTCAACTCAAACTATTTCACCTTCCCATATGCCTGCCTACTATACTAAAAGACTATACCACAAATGCTTATCCTTCTTCTCAAAATATTTTTGTTTCTATTTGCAGTATTTATATAAAATTCAATTTGCAATCGTTGCTTCATATCCGTAAATCGCAGTCAATACAAATCAGGATATTTTCAATTTGTATTCGAGACTAAGTATAAAAATTTTTTAATGCCTTCCGTCTCATCATTCCTCGCTTGCTCAAATCTCTGCATTCCTCGACTCCTCATCCTTTAACAATCTCGTATTTCAGCTCTTTGTTCTTCATCTCCTTTCAGGCAATTTCAATGGCAAAACTTTATTGACTCAATCAGCTGCATTCAATGCCGTTGAGAATAGGCAATAAGTGACTTCCTTTCAATCAGGCTGCCAGTCTGGCACTCCTTTTCCCAGTAGTGGCTTTATTTATTTACGCCTATCTTCATGCTTTATTACGTTTGAGCCAAGTTAGCACGGCAATGTGCGAATAGATATGAAAAACAATTTTCTCCCTCCGTAAGTGATAGCAAATATTTAATAAGCATACAAACATATTTTTTGCTATCTGACCCTCAACTTTTTGCTGACTTTTTTACTATGAAATTATTTGTATTCTGCCTGATAGGAATTGCCTATCAGCAAATTCAATGACACCAGCTCTGGCTTTCGAAGACGAAATACGTGCGAAGTATACTACTGTGGGCAAAAAGTAAGGTGAATTTGGTTGTAAAATGAAAAATCTTTATTTATTTTGGCGAAATGGTCACGAATAACGAGTGCAGTGTGGCCAATAATTCTGGTCTTTTTAGACGAATTGCTTCACGTAAACGACGCATAACGCTCAAATAATATTCCTTATTAACAGTTTGGCCAGGTGGAAAGAATTCATAGTGCACCACACCACGAAAATCGAAAAAAACTGTCATCATGAATTTTATTTTTGAACGACTTTGACATGCTCTTTTCGGTCTGGTCTCGCCTTTAGCACGATATTCGCTTGATTGGTCGGTTGTTTCAGGGTCGTAAGCATAAATCCAAGTCTCATCTCCCGTAATGATGCATTTGAGCTTGTCCTGATAGTCTGAAAGCATTGTTTCACACACATCAACGCGACGACTTTTTTCCAAGAAATTGAGAGTTTTCGGTACCAAACGAGATTTGACTTTTCGTAGGCCCAAATGGTCTTTCAAAATGGTTTTCACAGATCCTTCTGATATTCCGATCATATCAGTAAGGTCTTTAACAGTCAACCGATGATTTTTGAGCACTAACTCCTTCACTTTATTGACGTGTTGATCATCTGTTGACGTCGATGGTCGTCCGGAGCGCACCAAGTCATCAACACGTTCTCGACCCTCTTTGAAGTCTTTGTACCACTTATAAACATTTTTCTGCGACATGGTCGAATCACCAAATTCCTTCTGCAACATGCTAAACGTTTCCGCAGCCGAAATTTCATTCCGCAAACAAAATTTGATGGCACTTCTCTGCTCAATCAAATCAGACATTGTAAAAATCGAAAAATGCACTCTTGGTCGTTTGGTAAACACAAGCGTAAATATATTACTGATAATGGCATTCACATGAAAGTTGGCCCAGATGTTATTAACAGTGCTGCCAACTCATGAAAAAAAAACTAGAGCGAAATTTTAATCCCGCGAAGTTTGACAAATAAATTCACCTTACTTTTTGCCCACAGTAGTATGTGAATTATTATATACAGGGTGGCGCAAAATTAATCACCCTATCGGAAGATTTATAATTTATGTAAGTGGTCCCGTATGTCAATCATATTTAACACAGCTGCAGCATACAAACAGACAAGCAATAGAGCGCATAAAAATTAAAATAAAGATTTCAACATACAAAATATTTTTTTTTATTTAATTAAAAAGTTAGTCAAGACCAAAAAAATAGATAGGATGCTTAATTTTACGGAACCTTTTTGCCACCAAATATTTAATATACATAACTCAAATAGTGATAATTAATGCTCCAAATTAATTAATTCATTTTGACTTGTATTCTTATTGGTAGTACTCCCTCATTCAAAACCTCTATTGATGGTCCATCATCTGTGTTGCTCGAAAACAGCGCTTATCGCTCACAAATCCATTAATGTTAATTTTTTGATAAGTCGCTCCCTGCGGAACTATGTCTATACAACTGGAAAAAGGCCCCTATAATATCAATCTTTAAAAGCCAGATTAAAAACGGTGTTACAAACTTCAGACCTATTACGAATTTGCTAACAATGTCGAAACGATTTGGAAATGAACGCGTTTTTAAGCCACTGAAAGCTTGCATTATATTCTCTTAAAATTTCAGGGGTTATAATTCTGCATACTCGAAATTTTTCTAAAAATTCTGCCTAAAAGTTGGGAATTTTGATGGAAATTTGTTGAATTTGAATGTTTAAAATTAGTGGAGATTGCTGATTTTTGCTGTATCTAACCACATTAGGCCGAATCCGCATGGGTTTATTAGTGCAAGGTCTACGGTGTCTAGCTTCCAGCCTGCCTATGAACTATAGTACCATCAATACTGACTTTCTGAACACTCTTGATAGGGTATCCCATAATATTTTGCTAAACAAATTATCTTACCAACTTAATTAAAAAGTTCCCGGAATATATTCAGAAGATTCAAATATAAGTGATATTATCGCCTCCAAAGTACTCCCCATAAACTGCCGAGCAACAGTACTACCCATAAAGAGGCCAATGTTTGATTCTGCTCTCGAAACATTTCTGAAACTTTATTTTCCGTATAGCCATCAGATTTTTCCTTTTTTCCCCTTCCTTTCGGCTATTAAAACTCGTTTTCCTAGTAGGTTTTTGACTCGATCAAAGAGAAAAAAATAGCTGGGAGCTACATCACGTGACTTCAATGGCTGTTGGACGGTATTCGTTTCGTTCATGGTCAAAAATTGATGGATGACGGTGCGTTATTGTGATGCAAAATCCAGGAGTTCTTTTCTTAAAAATCCTTTCTTTCTAATACCAGGTATCTTCATGATAGCCACATCGCAATCGGAAGCTACATTTTTGAGCTCATGCAATAGTTTAAATCCTTAGGGGTAGTACTCAGCCGTATTCAGGGAGCTAACAGAGCATTCTTTGGCCTTATCACACTTACGAAGTCTTCATTGATATCAAAGGAACAAAAGCTCTAGCTGTACAAAACTATAATAAGAGAGGTTCTCACTTACGGCTGTGAAATATGAGTCCTTTAAGTCAATGACGTGAATTTACTGATGCGATTTGAAAGAATAATTCTCAAAAAAATATTCGGCCCTTTACGATTAGTAGACGGTACACACCATTTACGGTATAATTACGAGCTCAGTTAGTTAATCGCGGAACGAAATGTAATAAAGTTGCAAAGACTAGAGTGGTATGAGCAGCAAAAGAGCAACCAAAAAAGTGTTTGAAGCAAATACTGAAGGAACAAGTAGAAAAGGCCAGCCAAGGCGACGGTGGTTTCAAGACCTAGAAGACGACATACGTAAGATGAGTATCTCACAACATAGGGCCAATGCGAGCTGTCGAGAAGAATGGAGACGTATTGTAGAGGAGCCGATAGTCCACCTAGGACTGTAATGCTAAAATAATGATGAAACGTCCCATTAAGCCCAAGTAATAGTCCCTGTTTTTTTTAACTGTCTGACCTTCTGGAAAAAATTCATGGTATACAATACCGTTGTAATCCATAAAAAATGTGAGCTGACTTTCTTTTTTGACTGAAAAGGACGTGATCTTTATGGGTCTTGGTTGTTTCAGAGCTTTGCACTCACTCGCCTGATGTCTGGATTGCGTACCGTACTCATAAACCCCCGTCGCGTCCCTAGTAATGATGCATTTGATGAATGTTAGGTCTGATTCAGCCATGGCAATCATGACTTCGGTGATATCAACGCGGTCCCTATTTTGTTAGAATTTCAGGTTCTTTCGGACCAATTATGCAGCAATACATCGCAAACCCAAATCATTAAGTACAAAGTTCTGAACGGATCCATAAGCAGTGTTCAAGTCCTCTGCCAGGCTTCTGATGGTTAATTTGCGGTTCAATTAATCTATTTTTCTTTCACTTTATTGATGTTTTTATCTGTTTTCTTTGAAGTATCATTACCGAAACAGTTTTCCAATATTTTTAAGGTTTTCGCACTATTGAATCCATTTTTAACGCGAAATTTAAAACAAACTTGTTGCTGCAAAATTCAAATACATTTCTAAAACTGTAAAATAGAAAACACGTGCAGAGATGGATTTACTCAAGAAGTCGTAACTTTTATAAATGTCAAGCAAGGATGATAATGCGGTGGGTTTGTAGGAATGTTAATCAAAGATGTGGCAACCTAACAACAAAACAGTGGATTTCAAATAAGTTGACTTGATCACATTTACTTAATTTCAAATCAGCGTCACCAGGCGCTTGTGCCGAGAACTTCTTGATTTAATTTAGCTCATCAATGCTCTCAATTAGTCAATCTTGCCTCATATTTTTGACTATTCTTTAGAAGGCAAGAGAGTACTTAAAACCGAATGTGGAATGCAACCCAAGAGAAGAGGCTTTGAATCAACTAATTTTCCCCTTTTGAATAAAATTAATCTCCACCTCATCTGCAATCAAGCTTTAATGTGTCTGCTTATTATTTTATTTCGTATATAGAGTTCTTGAGCCCGACACAAAAAATTCACTTTCTTCTTGGTGGCGAAGCATGCAATCGATAGTTCAGAAGAAAGTATATAGGCATTTTTGTGGACAGCGTAACTCTCGCGCCGGATGCTTTGCCGCAACGAATAAAAGTTTTACTACTTTCCATGTTTGCCGTGTGACAAGTGCGGAACTAATATCAAAAACAGACAGAAGACGATTGACATTTTTTCTTTTCCTTTTTAGTTGATACTGTCTGATATAGGAAATTTCAGAAAATTATGTTTGCATAAAGCATAGTAGCAATAAGGAAATTAGACAGTGGCAAATATGATAGAAGCAATTGGCAAGTAAGCTGTCAATATTTTATGCTTTCGATAATTGAAAATATTTGGCGCAATTGTGCCTAGTTTGTGTGTTTAAGTACATTTATTATTAATAGTATTATTTCCAATTGCTGGTACAAATTATACTATCTGAAATTAGCGGCTTTAGTTTGAAAGCGACTAAAATGTATACAACGAATCTATTTTTATTATTATCATAGGCAGTTTAGCAGATAATACTAACTAAAATTGACTTTGTTAACGCATTGAATTGGCGACGCTGCCAAAACTGTGGTATCAGTACGGTGGGGAAACTATCTGTATACAACTGATGAGCAAATCACTACAAATAATTTTTCATTAAAATACATTTTTCATTAAAACTTAATGTTAAGCGATAGTCGAATTCAATATCACTGTATATGCATATTTATGTTTATATGTACGAGGTGTACGAGATGTACGAAAAGTTCGTGCAAAAATAAAAACTACTTACTTGTTTGGGGTAAACCTTTTTTATTTTTCGACATAGTATCCGTTTAGACACATACACTTCTAATTTGTTGATCTCTTCCGAATAAAAGTATTTCTTCAAGTCAAAGTTCAAAATAGGCATTCGTTTCTGCCTCTTCTCACCTCCGTGATTGAATAAAACCTTTTTCTCGCCAGTCATTTCTCTAAATTCAGGAGCAAATAGAAGTCCGAAGGAGCCAAGTCTGGAGAATAGAGTGAATGTGAAACGAGTTGGAACCCTATTTCCATAAATTTTGCGACCACAACTGCTGAGGCGTGAACTGTTGCGTTGTCAGGATGGAAAAGTTAAATCACTCGACTTCCTCGATGCAAAAAATTTCCAGGCAAAAAGGAATAAACCGATCTGACTGAAAGTTGGTGTGTGTGTTTCTTCCAAGAGATGTTAATAAACATAACCTCGCACGGACTTTGCAAATGACCCTCCTAAACTTGCTTTAGTGACCCGAAATTGAACATCACAGCTAGAAAATAACGTAGTAATGGGAAGCATCCGACGCAATACGAGAAAATTAAATTTAAAGGTCTCCAAAATGTTGTCAAGCAAAACTTTGCGCTAGTCGATCTTTGCAGCCGTTCAAGCGTGTGAAACAAAGCTGCTATTTGGTAAACTTCCATAACATTTTATTCAATTTCTACTTGATTTTGGCAGTTGCTTGACAGCAAAACAAGCGTGCATCCTAAATCAGGTGGTTTGATGGTAATGGTAATGGTTTTACGGGTTAGGCTAAGGCCTTTATGCGCTGCGACCAGATTGATCTTTCATGCGCCCCAAATCACTTAATTATAATTATTTAATATACCGAGGAATCGAACCATCACCTTAGGAGGGAGCAACTGTAGGTCTATCTCCTCTAGTAGGTACGAGCTCAGGTTTGCGTGTCTCCTGTGTCCTAATGCCTCACAGTTGGTAATTAAGTGATCCATAGACTTCTCTAATCTTGCACTAGGTAATCCTTTTGAGTTAAAGTGCTTACTACAGGCAAAGTGACCTGTAAGTGTTCCACAGCGTAATCTGAGGCCCTTTTTATCTAGGGTTGGAGCATATTTTACTCTGTTGGCATTAAAGTTCAAAAACTTTTTCGAGGAATTAAGGCCGCTTGTACTCTTCCAGTGTTCCGTGATTTTAGTTTGGATCCATTTTTTGATTTCCTTTTTTATATTATTTTTGTTAATAATAATAGCCCAATAAATTGCCCTTCTGTCCCTTTTTTGGCATAAAAGTCTGCCTTCTCGTTTCCTTCGTGTCCCCCATGTCCTGGTACCCAAATCAGTGAGAGCTGATTATAAGTGGCCAGTTTGTTGAGTGCATTGTTACATCTATTAGGACTTTTGACTTGAATGTGAAGCTATTCAGGGCTTTAAGAATCGATTGGCTGTCCGAAAGTATTTTAATTTTTACTTTCTCGAGCTGTCTTTTGGATATGATTTCTACTGTTTCCATTACGGCGAAGAGCTCCGCATGGAAAATCGTGGTATCTGTACTTAGTGTTCGGGTTTTTGTTCTCTAGGCCCCAATGCTCCTACTCCTGCTCCTACTCCTTGGAGCGTTTTGGAACCATGTGAGTACAATTTTCATGAGTCATCATTTAGTCATGTTGGGTTAGTGTTCCACTCTTCCGTAGACGGGAAGATAACCTTGTGTCCCTTTATAAAATTGAGATGGGTTCTATGTGGTCATTCGCCTGGGTAATGCATACTGCATGTTGAACCCTGTTCAAGATATTGAAGTGTTCGGTAAGTCCTCCTGATTTAAGTTTTTCTTTCATATGGGGTAGTTCCCACGGCTCCTGTTATGCTTAGGCACGCCAGCCTTTGTAGTTTACACAGTTTTGATATAGCAGTAGTTTGATTTGGTGGTTTGACACTTCAGACTTACTCGTGACAAACATATGTGCATGTAAATCTCAACAAGGCCAATAAAGTCTACATTCGCTCGACAAATATTTTTAAGTTGATTAAAATCACAATACAAATTTATAGTTGAAAACACATTTTATTTATTTATTTCTTCATTACATTCTTAAGTTACAGTCATGACAAATATTTTTATGAGGAGATTTTTCACAGCAGAAATACACTCGGAGATTTCCTATTTCCTGCCGTGGAGTGACCGCTATTATAAATGTCTTTTTCTATAAATTTGGTGTTTCATGCGCGGAGATTCGAGCCTACGCTCTACCGAATGGTAGTCACGCACCAACTCATTCGGCTACGGTGGCCGCCGCTTTAACATTACTAATTTAGCCAAATTCAGACATATTGCTTAAGAAAATATGAATTTTTAAAGATTTTATCGATTCTCCATCTGATCTTTCCAACGCAGAGGAGGCCTTCCTCTTCCTCTACTACCACCAGCTGGTACCGCATCGAATACTTTCAGAGCTGGAGCGTTTGTATCCATTCGAACGACATGACCCAGCCAACGTAGCCGCTGGATCTTTATTCGCTGCACTATGTCTATGTCGTCGTAAAGCTCATACAGCTCATCGTTCCATCGCCTGCGATATTCGCCGTCGCCAAAGTGCAAAGGTCCAAAAATCTTACGCAGAATCTTTCTCTCAAACACTCCAAGCGTCGCTTCATTGGATGTTGTCATCATCCAAGCTTCTGCACCATACGTTAGGACGGGCATGATGAGAGCCTTGTAGAGTGTTAGTTTTGTTCGTCCAGAGGGGACTTTACTGTTCAGTTACCTACTTAGTCCTAAGTAGCACTTGTTGGCAAGAGAGATTCTACGTTGGATTTCAACGTTGACATTGTTATCGGTGTTAATGCTGGTTCCTAAATAAACGAAGTCTTTTACAACCTCGAAATTATATCTGTCAACAGTGACGTGGGTGCCGATACGCGAATGCGTCGACTGGTAGTTTCAAGACATTTTGTCCTCGTTCCCCACCAGACTCATTCGCTTTGCCTCTTTATCCAGTTTAGAGAAGCCAGAACTAACAGCGCGGTTGTTAAGGCCGATGATATCGATATCATCGGCATACGCCAACAATTGTACGCCCTTATAAAATATTGTGCCTGAGCGATTAAGTTCTGCGGCTCGTACGATGCTCTCCAACATTAGGTTAAAGAAGTCACACGACAGCGAGTCACCCTGTCTGAAACCTCGTTTGGTATCAAACGGCTCGGAGAGATCCTTCCCAATTCTGACGGCGCTGCTGGTGTTGAGCAACGTGACCTTGCAAAGCCATATTAGTTAACAGACATTGTAAATTTAGGTCGAACTCTCTGTGTTTATTTAGTATTTGCTTTACTGTGAAACTTTGGTCTGTTGTGGATCTACCCTGGCGAAAACCGCACTGGTAGACATCCCAAAATTTCTGTGCATATACGCTCAACCTTTTGCTTCTCATAGAATACATCAATTTTTGAACTTCACACTTCTGTGTTATTTTGTGCTATTTCTAAGGGTTCTGCTCGACCTTTTGAATGTTTTTTTGCAACTTTTTTCTTGAAATATACCTACAAATTTTCTATTGGACTAAAATCTGCGCTTCCGATACAACCACATTCTATGAGCTTTATGGTTTGAATCATTGTCCTGGTGGAACGTAAGCTGAGGTTTATTGTCAACAATGCAGGAAAAGGTATTTGCTCCATTTATCAAATGGCATTGCAGAACATTCAAATACAGTGGACAATCAGTCATATCGGTTATAAATACCAAATCACACATTCTCCTGCTGGATAAGCGTCCCCCCACCATTATTAAAATCATCGCAGAATATCACATCATCCCAATAGCTTTCTGGTTGAACTAGGTATACTTCAGCGAAAGATAGCCGAAAGATAATGAGAAACTTCGACCACACACTCATCTCTAATCTCACTAGCAAGATTTCTTATCGAAAGTACGAAGTGCTGCTACCTAAGTAAATGAAATAATTTTCAAAAGGTCTCCAAACTCAATAAGAAGCGATAGTTTTAATTAAGTGAAGATTACTTGCAAATTTATTAAGAAAAACATTTTTGTAATAGTGGTCGTCCCTCGGCAGGCAATGGCAAACCTCCGAGTGTATTTCTGCCATGAAAAAAAGCTCCTCATAAAAATATCTGCCGTTCGGAATCGGCTTAAAACTGTAGGTCCCTCCATTTGTGGAAAAACATCAAGACGCACACCACTAATAGGAGGAGCAGCTCGGCCAAACACCCAAAAAGGGTGAACGCGCCAATTGTAGATATATATACAATATATCCATACAAGGATTTCAATTTCTGGTGAGCTGTTCACCGCTTCCAAAAACAAGTTACTAACTCTACTCACAGAAACTTCACCTGTGTGGTTAGTTATAGAATTTTTTAACACTTGTCGCTTAGGGGGGTGAATTTTGTTTCTTCCATTAAATATAATATTTTTATAAATTAAAAAATATACCAGTAGAGTAATTCAAAAATTGAGTAAATTTTTATTCATTCCCACTATTAAATATTTTTTTTTATTTTGCTTTAAACCCCCTTCATTGTAATTTATTTTTATTTTTTATGTAAATTGATCCGACTTAATGTGCATAAGTAAATGCTTAAGTATGTGTGTGTATATGTGTGTACCGATATTACACTCGAATTGCTACTCGTAGTCTTGTTGACTAGTAAATAGTGGAATTAATATGTAAATAAAATATTTAAAACACGATTTGTAGTTGAGGGAAAATTCTACTTTAGAGCGTCGACTGACTAGAACATTTTTATAACTTTTTCGTCCACGTATGCACTCACATTCATGTATATGTGTGTGTGCCTATTTACGCAAGCATGCATGGTAATGATTATGCAGAGGAAGGTTATAGATATATATGTATGTACGTAGCTACATATGTGAATATGAGTAGCCAATTTGAATGCGACGGTAGCCATTAAGCATTCCGGTAGGAAAATAGCTGGAGACAAGATATGAAAATAGAATTGCATATCTACGGACTTTGGACAAAACTGTTTTTTTAACTTTCACTCGTTTTGCTTTATAACACTGTGCAAGTTCAAAGTGTGGATAAAGGTTTCGAAAGTCGATCTTACTTAATTGGACTTTTTCAAATTCAATAGCGTCCTCGCTTTTGTAAAATTAACTCCAGGTTTCGAAACAATGATATTTGAAAATGTTCGAACGGGTGTTCAGTAATTTTCCCCAAATCGCGTAAGCGGTTATCGCGCCAATTAAGAAGAAGAAGAAGAATTAAATGAGGTTATATTAAAAAGAGTTCTGTTGAAAACTTGGCAGTATGGCTTTAAAACTGAGGGCATTATTTAAAAATAATTGAAAATTAATCAATTTTGCTAAACAACAAATTGAAACAAGAAATCAAAAACAAATTAAAATAGATTGCGAATAGTTTTTTGCATCGCATATTAAATAAAAATTGACATTTAAATGGTTTTCCATTTAAAGTTGCTTCTTAATGAGCTCTAAGTGACTCTGAGGGTAATTTTCAAATACAATTATCCCAGAAACTGGAGCCAATCTGCAAAAACAGAGGACGCCATTGAATTTAGAAGATCCAATTAAGTAAGATAAACTTTTAAAAAACTTGCCCAAAAAAAATAAAGTTGGTAGTCCGAGCACAGTGTAAATTAAGATTTTTCAGAGATTTTTTTTTAATTATAAAAAAAATCTTATGAAAATAGCGTACTAAGGTTCTAAGTTAGTGGTTAACAAACGATTTTAGTTTGCTGTAACTACAAAAGTAATTAAAAAATAACAAATAATATAATAAAATAAATGCCGTCAGTGCAGCTGATGACAAATTTACGCCATCTGATGACAAATTTACGCCTCGCATAAGTTTAACAGCAGGAACACTACAACAAAAATGGGCATAGTTGAACAATGATCACAATGATCCATACATGGCATATATTACAACGAATTGAAATGCCAGCATGTCGATGCGAAACTGTTGCACTTATGGCTAATCAATAAAGAATTTTTCGGGGAAACAGAAAGTGCTATATTTGCTATGCAAGATGGATTAGTACCCACGCGAAATTATGTGAAGTACGTCATCAGAGAGCCCAATGCTCCGGAAGACATATGTCGTACATTTTATTGTTACAATATTCACACCTGTACCTATTAGTCCTACTTTAATTTAGAGTACGATAGTTAAAAACTTATTAAAATAGTGTAAACATATGACTTGCAGCTAAGCTGCCGGCAAGTTGTGTAAGTGCCTCCCACAGAATGGGAGGTTTGGACAAATAAAAAAAAAAAAATAAATAAATAAAAAATAATAATATAATAAAACAAAATAATTGAAGCAATAAATTTTATTCTTTTATATTTCATAATTATCGCCAAAAAATTTCACTCCTTCTTGTGGTATTTGTACTATCACATTCGTCAAAATTTGTTGAGTTGGAGATGCGTTTTTTGACAAATGTTGTTATTGAGAGCCTGGAGGGCCTGTTTACGTAGACTAGTATCGTTCCTTATCCCCACATGAAGAATGATGACCCTCAAAAATCTCCTAATTAAAAAACCTGGAAAAGTGTTCCTTAAAATCTGGTGCCTCATGCAGAAGACTAAAACCGAGTATTTTGTCTATTTTTCATGCCCAAAGAGGTAGAACTTCACGTAGAGTTAAAACCGCTTATGAATTATTCCGTAGTTTTCACAAAAATTCCTAGTGGAGTACCGTATGTCTCACCCCGTCACTGTCACGTGTCATGCATACAAAAAACAATTATATTAACCCGCAAATGACAGAGTTTCAGCGTGTCACCTTATGGAAAGTACGAATTCGACTCAATTTGAATTTATTATACCTATCCCCAAAAATCCACAGGTATGGAATTATATTTTCATAAATAAAACTTAAGTTTCACGCGAGCATCAATTTTTAATTACTCTAAACTAGTCACAATTAAGAAACAGTTTTTTCTAACAGCGGTCGCCCCTCTGCAGGCAATGGGAAACCTCCGAGTGTATTTCTGCCATGAAAAAGCTCCTCATAAAAATATCTGCCGTTGGAGTCGGCTTGAAACTGTAGGTCCCTCCATTTGTGGAACAACATCAAGACGCACGCCACAAAAAGGAGGAGGAGCTCGGCCAAACATCCAAAAGGGGTCCACGCGCCAATTATATATACACATATATATATAAACTGGTTAAAAACTTAGATTCAGATAAGAAATTGTAGAACCTGAATTATCACTATTAAAAAACATTTCCTGCAAGTACTCAGAATTATTCTAAAATGTATGTGAGACTTTTCCCAGCTGTAGTTTCATTCAACAAACAGACACACTGAAGCAGTGAAGCCCATAAAGCAGGTGATTTAGTTTTGCGCACACCGAGCGTTAACTAACTATTTTCTAACAAGGATGCATATAAGTATAAGTTTACCTGTGTAAATGTGTTGTGTATGTGTATAAAAGGTACACGTATGGTCACTGATATATATATTTAGAGCCGAATGGTTTAGTGCAAGATTGATATTAGTTGTCGAAAAAGTGAATAAAACTTTGCAATGCGTGAAATTAGGTATTGCCTCTATTTTATTTTATTCTCTTCTACTACGAACGGACTCCTTATTATATTGCATGAGTGTCTATTTCGACCCAGTGTAAGTACTTCTCAGCTCTCTATCTAAATTTGCAATCACTTTGACGGCTAATTTGACTTTTTGTTTGAAGTAATTTTTAAAGTGAAACTTCTTTACGCGTGTCAGAGTATAATTTCAAGGCCGCGACACACGAGCTAGCGTTACGAAAAACCGTCACGAAAATCTCAAGGCGGTACATATTCTGAAATAGTCTATGAATACGATAAAAAGCAGTCACAATCGCTAGTGTATGTCGCACTGTCACGTGTTACTTTCACTGATGGATTGTTTATAATTACGCGCAATGATGATTTGAGATTCTACGATGGCCGGAGACCATCAACAACAATGACATCATTGCAAGCAGAATTTCGAAGACTGTTGATGAATTGTTTGGAAACTCTTGATCAACAAATGATTCAATTTATACATCAAAGAGAAGGATTGTCGATATTATCTTTTAATTGTCAAAGTCTACGTGCTCATGTTACTGACGTATTGAATCCAGTTATGGAAAAATGCAATGTGGTAGTTTTTCATGAGACTTGGTTGCGTGGAAATCAGTTAACCGAATTTTAACCGCATCATTCAGTGTAAAAGAAGTAATGTTCGAACCGGAGGAGTCGCTATCTATCACAACAAAAATGATACAGTGAATGTCCTCACACCACACTTACGATTTACCGCTGTACAGTCAACATCAAATGCAGCTATAGCAGAAGACGTCGGTGATATTTGTATTTCTGTGTGCCGTACGATAAATGGACAAAACATAGTAATTGTGGGTGCCTACATAACTCCGAATTCACATATCAACAACATTATCGCATTTTTACATGGTTTGTTATTGTATTAAGATACACTCCTGATGGTGGTAACTTCTTCCTCAACGCGACGATCTGAAACCACTCATATGAACTGGAGATTTCAATGTAAATGTTGCATCGGACACTTCCATAAAATTAATAGAATTTTTAGAGCATCAAGTGAATTTACAAAGAGTAATGACCGCTTTATTTCAACAACAAAATCAGGAACAACGATAGATGCCGTATTTTCTCGCTATATCGACACAATCGAGTCAAGAACCTATTTCAGTTACCACAAACTGATTGTATACTTTGTTCCATCAATACAAAATGTACAAGCTATTCAAGTATCGACTTATGTACAAATTTCAGAAATAAATGAATAAAAATATTATCCACTATTATTGTATGTAATTTTATAAAAAATCATTTCAATCCTCATTAAAATATTTAAATTTAATCCAGAAATTAAGAAGTTTCACATCAAATATGCGCACATAGTGCGGCTGGCCTTTTTTCTAATGTTAATGACTAACTGTACTCAATCTTTATATTGGCTGTTCTGAAAAATGTGCCATTAAAGTCAAATCTTGTCGATACAAATTTGCAAAAATGGCTATAAATGTGACTCTCTACAATTTTTACCCCATTTTCTCAAAGCGAAAAGAGTTTTTATTTCTCTACATTCTTCTTAAGCTCATTTCACTCAAAAGCTTTATTCAGAAATTTTTTTAATTTTTACTACATAATGCAGGACAAGTACGAGGTATGTAGTTATAGATAGTTTTTTTTTTGCAATGAGACATCTTTTCTCGGGTTTTGTTTTAGCTGCATGAGACCTATCGATATCGATAACTATGGGTTGACAGCTGAGAATGGCAAATAGTGTTGACATTTTTGTTCAGTAAGGTTTGGCAAGTCATCATGGACCGTTTAACGCCAGAACAACCTATCCAAATTGTGAGGATTTACTTTGAAAAAAAATGTATCTCTTCGCGAAGCTCGTAGAGCGAAATGTTGCAAAAAACTTCGAAATGTCAATTCCTCGACGTCTTGTAGGCCTTTGTGCTTTGAATACATGAAAAATGTTACGTAAGGATATTGGCTATAAAATACAGCTCATGCAAAAATTGAAGCCAAATAACAATCGCTTGCGTCGCATTTTTGCTGCTTAAGCTCATTTATATTTAAAACTCAGATTTCCTGATAAATAGTATAAAATTAGTATGATCGAATGGACCATTTAACTCGTAGAACTTACAACTCGCGTTGTGCATATGTATGCCGAATATAATATTCAAAAAATAAATGGGCTGAATTTATCTATCAGAATATAACAAAAATATATATACAAAAATAAAAAAATCATTCCAACAATATATATGTTTTGTGTTATCATTTTAAGTTATCAAGCTCTTAAAAAAATACCCGACTCATAATACATACATCAATAATATTTCCATTTTGTATTATTACAATAAGTTCTCCAGCTCTTAAAAACAGTCCTTCCGCATGTCTTCTTATAAGTGTGTAATCTGTATGTAGAACTAGAATTACACCTGCTTAGAAACATCCACCTCTAGTTTATTGATTTTTCGTGCAGTTGTACCAAGAAAACCGGCGCCATCATCCCACAATTAAAGTCGCCACACTTGAAATCTTTGATACATTACACGGCATGATATCGAACGATCCGATTCCGAAAGTATGCGAACCGAGGCTGTCACATACATTTTGAGTCGAATTAAAAGATTGTAGATTTGTGCAAATATTTTAATATCAGTCATTTGCTCAACATTGACAACAGAACTAAATTGTCACATAAATTTGCTGTCTCAAAATTGCCTGAATTACGTTTAGCAATTTTTCCAGATTTAGCCCCGTGTCTATTTTCTAATTTCGTATTTGAAGAAATAACGCATCCACCGAATTAAAAACTTATCCATTAAACAACGTCTATTTGAAAAAAAAAAAAAATACCATTTGAGACATCAAAAAATTCGAAGAAGATACGATAAAGTGTATCGAGCTAAAAGGAGACCATTTAATTAAATCTTGCTTTTCAGTAGAGAAGTAGTGCTGGAGTTATTATGTTCTTTACAAAAAATCCATCAGTTGAAAGGGTCGCTTCAGTGTATCCGCTATTTCATTCAGAAGGCCTAAGAGGGTTGTTCCAATTGGTCCTTTGTGTCCGTTGCGGCAACGCATTTGACTGGCGTGACGTGTAAAACGTACTGAGGTGCCACAATGAAAGTATTGCCGCATAAACAAAAAAAAGCAGAAGATGTTCTTTTCGTGAAAGCAAGTATTATATTTCGTATGTATAAACATGTTTCTGTTGTTTGTGAAATATATTACAAAATTAATGCTTATTGAAGGGAAAGATGCTTCACATAAATAGAATTTTTAGTGGTCGTAGAAGATGGGTGCGATCATAACTTCGGGTGGTCAATATGCAACCTGCATCTTTTAGGTTCCTTTGAAACTACTAACGATTTAGTTTTTTCAGTTGGCACTTCCATATTATTTTCTGCAAGTTTCAACAAAGCGAAGTAAAAGCCTACAGGAATTTATATACTAAAAAAGAACTGAATCCAAAAACACGTTTACTCTAAATATGCAACCGACGCAAAATAAACCCAGGCACCCCGTATGATTACAAATCTTTGACATTTACTCTTTTTATTTACTTTTAACTAACTGTGAATAATAATGCAGTTCATTATTTTATAAAAGCCGTATGAATTAAAATTTTTAACCTTATACGAAATTCAGGAAACCTCTTAAAATTTTCATCGAAATTTCCAAGTTTTTAACCAGCATTTTCAAAAAACTTTTCGGTATGCAGTTTCATGGCCTAAACAATTTTAGTATAAGGCAAAGTTCAAAGTGCCTGAAAACTCGCATTAATTGTTAGCATTATTTTTGTATTTTTTTTGTTTTTTTTGCTTACGGTGTTGGACATTTCCTCCATATACAAAAGTATTTTATGCTTGTATGGAAGAAAATGCACAACATAAATATAAATATAATTAGCGCTTACCACCTTTATTGAGTATTTGGCTAAGCTCTTCCTCTTATTTATGGCACCTTGGCGTTTTATGCCACCTTCGAACGATAGATTTTTGTTTGGGCAACTTTTACATAGCAGAAATATACTCAGAGGTTTGCCATTGCCTGACGAAAGGCGACCGCTTTTAGAAAAAAACATTTTACATCTCTTTGGTGGTTCGTGGCCACAACGGATTTCAAATCTTAGCACTGTTAAATGGCAGTCACGCTCCAACCCATTTGCCTACGGCGGCCGCTCAATACGATCAACAAAAATATTGTTGAAAAGGAGTGCGATTTCTGAGGCATTTTAAACTTTCACTTTAATATGTTATAATAAATTTGATTGAGCTACAAAATTGCGTACACAAAATTTTTCCAATTGGAAATTTTGGTCAGCATTTTCTGTATTCTTCTGAATCTCGTACAAAGTCTAGAACTTCGATTCGTTTGGCTTTTGTTAAAAAATGTACAATTGTTCTATTGGAAATTAGTTAAAATTAAATTAAAAAAATAAAATGTCAAAATTTATAATCAAAAGAGGTGCTTGGGTTTTTTTCGACGGGTGTACCTACGAATATAAAAGACCGAGATGCAGATAAATAATTCAAAAGGCACAGTTCAAGTCATAGTAAACGCGAAAATAACCATACAGGTATGGGCTAAAAGAAAATCTGTGTTTTCAAAATCACAGTCTGGGAATTTTATTTAGTTTATTTGTGCAAGTATAAGTAAATGAGTATTTTTTAGCTTTTTTATGCAGTTAAATTCTTTCTATTCAAATTCTATTCTACTCTCAAATCACTAATTAGTCTTGCTAAATACAAAATTAGTATTGCTTTTGCCAATTTTTTGCTTTTATAGCAACAGCATAAAACATTTCATAAAAATTGCTGACGAATACTATTGAAGTGGCACTTCTATGTCGTTCATTAATGCCCGTCGTTCCAGCAACATAAATCCAATTGTCATGGAAACGCATTCTTGCTAATCTTTACTCCTTTTTCTGCTTGCACAAAACGAAGTGTATTTTTTGTCTAAAAGTAGCAGTTTTTATGCAAACGTAAGTAAGGGTAAAGCAAAAATACTATTACCCTTTTTTCTTAACAAGAATTACATTTTACTCAATTCACCTTTCCAAATTTACTAATCCCAGAAGGAGAGCATGTCACTCTGCAGCCTGGTTTTAATTTGTAACTAAATTTCATGTGTCAGACCATTAGCTATGTCACATAAACGTATTTTGTGCGCAGCATCACCGAAAAGCGTTCTTACATTTATTTGTTCCTGACTTTTTTGCTGAAATATCCTTTTGCTACGCTTTTGCATTTTTTGTCACTCGGCAGTGTGTTTTGCCTGAAGTGGACGTAATAGAAATAAATGATAACTATCAGGAGTGCATATGTTCACATACATATATGTAGGTATGAAAAGCTCGGTATTTTTCATATTCCGTAAATATCGGGCTACCGAAAAAAATTAATATGGAAATTAAAGTGTAATGAAGTAAATTGAGAATTTCAGGAATAGCTCTCATTATTTTCGGGATCGCCAAAGAATAATTTCGGGATTAACTTATCTTAATTTCGAGATCCCGAAAAACTTGCATATCAAATTGAAAGAACTAATGAAGTAAATTCAGAATTTCGGTATTACTTTGCATTAATTTCGGGATGCCGACATTTTTTTAATATCGAAATGAAAGATATCGTTTCAATTTCCAAAAAATTTTCAATTTCTATTAGTTTTATTTTGTGAGCAAGTGCTACAAAGGACTATTTAAAAATATCCTAATTTACCGATGGCTGCAAAAAAACTTGAATCGGGAAAAAGGCTAGTGACTTAAGGGGGTAGTATGGTTAATTCGGTGTAAAACAAGCATATTTTTCGAAATTTTTTTTGTCGACACAGTTGATTTATTCAAAATTTTAAAATTACTTCATTATAAAGTCATATTTAAAGAATATTGTGTGAAATTTTCATTGATTTTTATGAAGAAATGAGTTGGTGGCAGCGAATCTTCGCGGACGTCTCATAAAAAAGTTTTATTGCGGTGTCCCTCAGAACTCATTACTGGATCAACTAAAATCAAAAAACCAAATTGATTTCATCAGCTAATAAAGTTTCGCAGGTAACAATGTCGATTTTTTTTTTTTTTTTTTTTTTAATTTTTTAAAGCGCTTTGAAGTCAAAACACCGATTTTTCATAAAAAAAACTTGAAAACTTTGTTGTTTTAAAATATGACAAAATTAAAAAAAAAAAACTCGACGTCATTACCTCGTGAATAAAGTAAAGAAACAAAAAAACCAAATTTGAAAAGAATCGGTGCAGTAGATATGAATCTGCAGTGGACACCGACCGTAAAAAAGGCAAGTGTGAGAAAAACGCGTTTAAAGATTTTCGGCAGCGTGAAATCCGGTTGGAGAGGTAAATACTTAATCCTTTGTGTCTTTGTCAATTTTACTCTAATGCACTTCAAACTTTCACACAATAATCTTAAGATGTTATAGAATAATTTAAAAAAAAAAAAAAAAATGAAAAAAAAAAGAAATACCATACTACCCCCTTAAGTTCCACGGCCTTTACTCAAAAGGGGAATCAAGGCTGCAGTTAAAACTGTTGTTCAATCAATGTGACTGCAACGATTTTAAGTATCTTTGATTGCATTACTTAACACCCCATGATAATAAGAGTTAATTTCTTTATATACTTTCAATTATTGAATTTTGACATATATTAAAAATATTCTATCCCAACTTGAATCCCGGCATGAATCTTGGAATCCCAGGTTTGCTTTAAAAAATCGCGATTTTCCGTGAACAAAGTTTTTTGCTAATATTGGCATTCCTAGTGTGTACATATATAATATACTGTGCATATAATATTATATTATACTACGTAGCCTCTTGAATGTGTTGAGCAGCGTCATACAACGGGTCGACAGGATAATAATTGTCATCCTGATAGTGCTGGCGAACTCATAAAATTTCACAACTAGTTGTTGTATATATGAATATTTCGGTGCTGGTGCACAAGTTTTATTTGTAGCGCAATGAAGGCCAACTAACACGCATTGAGGAAGCAACAGAGGCCAAACGCGTAAAGCGTAATTCTCCACACACACACACACACACTAAAACATATTCACAACTCCCTTTTGCACCAAAAACAAAACTGCTACTCAAGGTTAGGCAAGCAATTTTAAATATTTTGAAAAGTAAGTAATGCAATAAGTATGTTGTTTGCTTCATTTCACACTCGAGTATTCCTTTTTTGTTTTTGATACCTTAAAAATTCTCTTTTTGCGCCTGCTACAGTTGCCGCTGGCATTTTCTTGTAGATTTGCCTCCTGTGGAAAATTAAAATTAAAATTTCATTAATACCAAAGTTAAGGAAGTGTGTAATATGTACCCATAAAATGGTAATAAAAACACGGAATACGCGTACATATGTAAATACATAATGTTGTTTCTAAAAATGATCACCTGCTTTCGACCCACTCCCATTGGAAATATGAGCCAAGAAATTTTTGTTACTTTAAACAAGGCACCAATTCAATAGAAGTAAGAGATGGAGCTCAGTATTTTTAGCCTAAATGTTTGTATAATATGTGATCTGCCGGAAATATTTGTGAAGTTTGAAATACACTGAGGGCAGAATAAAAGATTTTTTTTCATATTAACCGCAAGCAATGCTGAACCTTCCAGGTCAATTCTGCCATGAAAAACATCCTGCTATTAAAACCAAGTGCCCGAGCGACAAGTGGGTAATTCTAACTTTAACGGATTACTCCAATCAAAATGGCTTGGAAGGTTTTTCACATATTTCAAATAGACGTAGGAATTGATTTAAAAAAAATATCTTTAAAAAATTCTGAAAAAAATTAGTATTTCAACACCTCTTTCCCCCTGTTACTTTTTTTAAATAGCCGAAAATTTTCCTAAACTTATAGGTTTTCTACACTCCTATGGGCCTTTTGAGCTACAAATAAATATGTATGTATGCCTTATAGCCCAACTTAGCCGGAATAATGTAGGCACCCCTAAATGTTCTACGGGTGGGCCATATAGCGTTTGCTTTTTGAACCACCTATTTTTTTGAGAATGGTAACACAAATGTCATGTCAAATGTGTTCATAGTTTACTTAAAGGTTTGAAATTTACGAAATGCGACGCTATACGTTTGAACAAAATTGGGAAATATTGAAAACCTATTTCCATAATGGTGAGTCTTCTTCTTCCACGGTTACGTAAATGGCGAGCGTTACCGTCACATGCTCAACGAGTTTTTGTTTCCAAAAATTGAAGAGGATGACATGGACGACATTTGGTTTCAACAGGACGGTGCAACTTCTCACACTACCAAAGTTACACTCGAACTTTTGGCTACCGTTTTTGAATTCCGATATCAATTGGCCGCCTCGGAGCTATGATTTAAGCCCGTTGGACTATTTTTTGTGGGGAGCCGTTAAGGACAAATGCTATGCGAACCAACCAGAGACGATTGATGCTTTAAAACACGAAATCGAAGTTGCCATTCATGAAATTGGAGCGCAAACAATCGAAAATGTGCTTAAAAATTGGGTTGATCGAATGGCCTACTGTAAAGCCAGTCGTGGCAGTCATTTGAACGATATTATTTTGTATGCATAAATGGCAATGTTCAATCTTCAAAATAAAAAAAAAAGTTTGAAAAAATATTGATTATTTTTTTTTATAGCCGATTCAAAAAGCATATTTTACTTGGCCCACCCTATATATAGCTTATTAATAGATCTTTCGAAAGAATAAATACTTTATACTCTATTTTTTATGATAAGTAAATATATTTATTTTAGTTTTATTTTTATTTTTTTTTAATTGTATGTTTTAATTTTTTTATGATTTTAAATATTCATATTTTATATTTGTTTTAGTGAAATTATTTTTTTTAATATTTTTTTAAGCTTTCTAATTATTATTTTTTTAATTTCTTAATAATAATTATTATTTTTAATTTTTATTTTTATATAATTTTTTTTTTTAATTTTTTTAATACATTTTTTTGTTTATCTATTATTTTTCCTTTTCAATTTTATTTTGTAATTTTCTACTAGTTTTTTTTATTTTTTTTTTTTTAATTTTTTTTTTCTTAATTTTTCCATTAACAGTATAACAACTAATTTTTTTTAATTTCTTTAATTTCTTAATAATTATGATATTTTTTCTTCTAACTAATTTGTTTTTTAATTTCTTACTAATTTTCTAATATTTCGTTTTATTAATTTTTTTATGGGTTTTTCTATTTTTTTTTTTATGTCTTAATAATTATAATTTTTAATTTTTCTATAATTTTTTGATTTTTTACTCATTATTTTAATTTGTCTATTATTTTTTCAAATTAATTTTTTTTTCTAATTTTTTACTAAGTTTTTTAATACTTTTTTTTGATTTTTCTAATTACTTTAAGTATTGATGTTTTCGAAAAACTAATTGTTGTAAAAAAAAAAATTAATTGTAAGCATTTACAAAAATGCATGAAATTTCTGGGAACTATTAAGTCTAAAATATAAAATAATATGAAATAAATACTAATACGAATACTTATCCCTGCCAGTATTATGTAGACGGTAGGCCCAGGAAACTTGCCGTTTCAGCAGGTTGGATCCAGAGGGAGAGGGATGTTAGATGAGGGGGCTTAATGGGGCATGTCAAAAGGTGGTTAGTGTCGCGCGGAGTGCCTTCACATTCCGGACATATCGCACCCTAAATACAAAAGGGTCACAACTCAAAATGAGCAGAAGCTCAAATATGAACGAGACGTTATCAATAAAACGGTCCGCGGATGACATATGGCAAAAATAAATTTTTTGTTTTTTTGTAGGACTGTTATAAGCTTACATGGCAAATTTCAGCGTGATATGTCACATAGTTTGTTTTCTGTGGTACTGTAAACAAGTCAAGCTCGAGTGTGGAAAATTTTGAGTTGTGCCCCTTTTGTATTTAGGGTGCGATATGTTGAGTATGTCGGGGTGGATTCTGCAAAGATACGAGTTTAACCTGCTACAGTATGCAGAACGTAATCTAATATTAGTAACCAACTTTGTTGGCTTAGGTGTTACAATTGATCTCAAATTTTATTTTAACACCGTTAACAAAGTACAATAAATAATAGTCTCGAATTTAAAAAGCGAATTTCACAATAGTTCAAGGATCTAAAGTTACTAAAGCGCTTCTTGCCACTATAAGTAAGACCGATACTGAAAATTAGTTCAATAGTCTGGAACCCACGCCAGCAAATTTGGGTGGATCAGCTGGAATCTAAAGCGTTTTTCAGTAAGAGCGCTTCAACTTCTTTTTTGAATAAAACACAAACGGTTTGACTTTTTTAACTAATTTTTTTTTTATTATCGAGTTTGAACATATACATTTAAGTATGAAATTCGATTTCTTTTGCATGACCACCGCGTGCACGTTTTACGAAGTCCAATCGTTGAACCCAATTTTCGACCACTCTTTTGCATAAATCGGCCGAAATTCCAGCAATTTCGCGTTCAATATTGGCTCTGAGCTCACAAATCGTCGCCGGCTTGTTACTGAAGACCAATGACTTCACATAACCCCAAAGAAAATAGTCTAGAGGCGTCAAATCACACGAGCGCGGCGGCCATTCGACCGGTCCATTTCTGGAAATAATGCGCTCATCGAACTTACTCTTCAACAAATCAATTGTAGCGTGTGCTGTGTGGCTTGTGGCTCCGTCCTGTTGAAACCACATGTCGTCCATACCATTCAATTGCGGCCAAAAATAATCGTTTATCATGTCGCGGTATCGATTTCCATTCACAGTAACGTGGCGATCGTTCTCGTCAACGAAAAAATATGGGCCAATTACGCCGCCGGCATGTAAACCGCACCAAACAGTGATTTTTTCGGGATGCAACGGTACCTCATGAACCACGTGTGGATTGCTTTCTGCCCAGTAACGCATATTTTGCTTGTTGACAAAGCCATTGAGCCAAAAGTGAGTTTCATCACTGAATATGATTTTTTGGAAAAAATCTGGATTAAAGTAGCAGCAACAGAACGATTATTTTCATAAAAAATTTGCATGATTTGCAATCGTTGCTCAAGTGTGTAGCGTTCCATGATGAAATGTATACTAATGAAGTTTACAAATGACAAGCGAAAAATAAAAAATATTGCGTCCTTCGCCCTCCCTATCGGAAAAAAGTTGAAGCGCACCTATTGAAAAACGCTGTATTAAGAGTTGTTCGATTGGGCTCACACTATGACCTGTCAACAAATAACTGTCGTTTAAGGCTCTACAATTTGTTCAATCTTTCTAGCCTAGTAGTAATATAAGGTGGCCCAAAATTTATGATCCAATTTTGATTTTGGATAACTTTTTCACTAAATAAAAAAAATTATTTTAAGTGATAGAAATATCTAATTTTATCTTTACGTGCTCCATTGCCTGTCAGTTTGTATGCATCAGTTGTGTAGTTTACTAGGGATAGGTGATTGACGTACAACGCCATTTGCAAAAATTATAAATCCTTCGATGGGTGGATGCTTAATTTTGTGCCACTTTGTATTTATATTTAAAGCTGCTCGCATGGTTGATTTATAGAACATTTTTTCTCGCCAAAATTGGCCTAAATACTGCCTCTCGAGAATCAAGGCACTGCGGATATCTTTTTGAAACCATGTAAAACAATTTACAAGCTTAATGAACCAATTCGATACTTTTGCTAAGATCTGAACTCAGATTCCTATACTTTTCATATAATGAATCCGCTTTTTATCGGCAACAAAACGGTAATGTATCTTTCAATATTGATTCATGATGGTATGTCTCCAACTTCTTATTAAGCTGGGGGACTCTTTTTATAGCTATACAGTTACAGATTTCGACGCTAGACAAATTCCTGGCTTTCTTGGCACACCGCCAAAATAAAAATTATTGGTATAACATACGTTCGGTTTATTAAAATATTACTGCCTTAGAAAACTGTAGGTCCTTCCCTTTATATATATACAAATAAAGCGTATTTCAAAAAATACCGATGTCAGCAGTGAGTAATTCCTAGACGTTACCTATTTTATACCATCTTTGGTATTTATGTACAATTTTAAGCGTTAGAACAATGCGTTCAAATTACTGAAACTTGTTATGAAAATTTTCGTTTTTAAGAACAGCATATCTCAAATTTCCTGATTTTTTTTGGAAATAATCCTCCAAATGAGTCGACAATTTAAAGGTTGGCGAAAAAATTTGAAGAAACTGGTACTGTCGCATATAACAAAAGGACTGGCAGACCGTAAACTGGCCATTTTATTGAGAATACTCCTGATGTAGCGCAAAGCGTTGCTGAACAACTATCAATATCTTGACGTTCTCAACAATTAGGCATTCCTGATGGCATTCAAATTAACATTCATGGCGGATTTTACCTGTAGGCCTTTAAAGGTGCTCATGGTGGACATGGAAATGATACAATTTTCCACTTATAACTGTTAAGAACCGCATTTTGAAAGTTGTAAATATCTAAATTTTTACATGTTTTATTTTGAAACAGCATTCAGGCGCCTCTTTTTCGGAAAAGTCTTTCTACTTTTCTATACACTTAAAGGTATTATTATTTAGGGATCATTTCTGATTAATTTACTTATATGGCATGATGGCAAAACTTAACTTTTTTGAGATATGCGATTTTAAAGATTATTTAAAAAAAAAAATTCATGTACGTTCATTTTTTTATTTTTTTTTTTGTTTTTTTTTTGTGTTGGAACAACTTGCATGTACAGCACCACAACATTAAGTCCATTGTACTGCACTCGGATTCCCTTTTTAATGTTCTTTAAATCTACTGGACCTCCGAAGAAATCTGAGTGCACTGTCTGAGATGCCTACTTTCCCCATGTGCTGCGCCTATAGAAAGTGGCGCGTCATCAGTCCAACCAGCTACCTACAGTCCCTTCAGCTTAATAACAGGAGCATCTATGACAGTCGGTGGGGCATGACAGGTAACATCGGTTTTGCCCATCTGCAGCCTCTCTCAGCCTGCCAAGCTCGCTTGTGGGTTGAAGTAACCCGTTTGCTAACGGTGGCATTGGTGGCTACTCTGTTTAGTTAAAGTGCATTAAAATTAACATAAATGAATTAATAAAATTCGAACTTAGCGCTGATAGTTAAAAATTACTGCTTTATATCTCTTGAGCTTACGATTATTCAACTTCTTCGCATCATTAAAAAAACATTGTGTATGAAAACATTTCTGTAAATTATTTTAAAAACGAATATGTCTTATTAACTATCCGGTAAATCACTGCTTTTTATTATTATTCTTGAAAAGCAGCTTATAGAGAAGTTTTAGCCTCCTACAAAGTTTTGCTTTAACGCAAGCCGATTCTAGCCCATCATCTGCCACTAAGCGCCTGCCGCTTCACTCACGAGCTGCAGTAAATTTTGATACTCGTTGAAACACTTAACTTCACTTGCCGATACTATCAATAGCAGCTGCTATATTCAAACACTTGACCATTCGTACATAAGAGTGCTTGCGCCTTGAAAAGAAGAAAATCGGCAGTGGAGTGCTAAAGTACTGCAGCATTGAAGTTTCAATGACTTGGAAGTTTCCGCGTCGCCCACTTTGTAGACGAAAGAATAGCGGAAACTTTAAAGCTTCAAAGTACTTAAATGCAGTTGAGTATGTGCATCTACCCACAAAGAGTCAAAAAGAAGTGTACACTATTAGTTGCAAAGAAAATACTTTTTTTTGCATATGTGTGCGTGTGTATGTATATGTATAAGAACTTATGTAAGTTGAAGTATTTATATAATATGAATTTGTAAGAAACTACTTTTTATGCGCGCTATTGGCAATTTTTATTGCTTCTAGACTTTTTAAAGGAGTCTCGTAAGCACTTTTTAGGGCCTCGTTCATTAAAGTTTTTCTATTTAGCTTATACAGAAAATAAAAAACAAAATTTACAAAATAAAAAAATTAAAGAAATTTAAAAGTAAGGATAAAGGAAAATGTGCAAACGGAAGATTGCGAAAATTTTCGTACTCCCCAGCGAGTACCTTGGCACAATTCGTATTTTCTTGCATCCGGTTTGCCTGACGGCCTTGTCGACTTGCCACTTCCTCATTCGTTTCGCAACTACGTAATTTACTTTCAAGCACATACAAACGATATGTACATAGGTACTTTCTGCAATGCGCTGCCGCTGCTCTGCCACTACTCGGCCTCTGCCACTATGCGGCCTCTGTCAATACTCTGCCTCTGCTACTGCTTGCGTCTGCTCAAAATCAACATTTCGCTTGGAATTTTCAGAACACACAAAAGAAACAGCAGCATAAAGTACAAGCCCATATACTTGGCATGTTTTGTTTTTGTTTGTATAATTCCTTTCTTTCGCTTTCCAAAGAAAGCGACTACAAAATTTATTATCTGCATACCAAAATGTAGACAGTGGTGCTTACGAGTATGGCTCTAATGCATACTTCCGTTGTGGCTTGCTTTGGACTGGTAGTTGGTAGTTTCGAAAGTTCAGGAAGCATGAAATTTCTGAGCGAGTACTGAACTCGCTACACTCCACCAGGTCGAGAAATGTTTTTTTTTTTTTCATTTTATTAAAAGTTTTGTGCAAAATGTGCACATACACTATGAATGTAGATATAAACCTTTCTGTGTGTTGCAGAAAGCTGTCAGGCGCGGTAATTTCGTGGCACGCAAAATGGCATGTTATTATTAAGTTACCACTACACATAGAGCCTGCCGGTTCACAGCCCAAATAGCGTGTGCAGTGAAGTGCCATTCATAACCCCACCAACAACCATTCCTACTTATGGCAGTTATTACTTTCATTAAAAATTACAAGCACGATATTATTCACTTTTCAGTTATTTTTTATTTTTTTTTTTTTTTTTTGTTTTTCTTTTTTATTATTACACTGTAAATATACTCTGCGCTCACACGACAGCTCGTTTAAAATTATTGCCTATTTTTTGGCGTTAATGCTGTAATTTATCGCATTCATTTAAGGGCATTAATCATTTATTTGCAAGCCTACTCGCATTCATCTACATTTTTGTAGCTATGAGAATTTTCACATGAAGCAAAAAGAGAATTTCCTACAAAAATAATAAATATTAAACTCTTTAATAAAATATTATTTATGAATGAAAGTCAGAAGCACATACATGCATACATACACAAAAAACTCCACCCATTTCCCATGGCACATGAAATATGAAAATAATTAGGGACATAACAATTTTGTGCTTAGGAAAAAAACGCAAAGCGTCACTTAAAATTTACATTAAGGGGGAGTAAAACTTTGTTTAAGAAATTTGATCTCTAAAATACTTTGTTACAATTTCAAGCTGATCGGGGAAAATTTACACGTATGTTGCTTCTGGGCGAGCTTCGCCGCATGTTAGAAATTGATATGTTTCGTTGAAGTTTCTTATTTTTGAAGTTCCTAGCTGAAAATATGCAGAATTGTTTTCTTTTTGCTGTTGTTTTAAATTTGGCGCAGTACTTCACCACATAATACTCTGGGTATCCCTAAGAACTTTTTTTTTGTTTTTTTTTTTTGAATAATTACAAATTTCACAACAAAGAATTAGGATAGTGTTTTAAGTGAAAATCAGTTCATTCGCTTCCAAGTGCTACAAAAAATTGAAAACTGGAAACACATGCATTTTAGTTTAGTCTTTTAATAACACTAGTTTACGAATTTTCACTTTCAAAAATGCTCCTCGACCAAAAAGCGTTTTTTAGACTAATTTGAGGTCGCTGAAACCAAAAATGATTTTTTTTTTTCAAAGAACGGTTTCCGAGATATTCCCAATAAACCTGTTTTTTGGGCAATAGTGCAGTTATTACCTGCAATCTCGAAAACAGTGCGCGCCATTTCTTTGAAGTGCATAAATTTCGAAAGGCACACATATAACCTACATGGCAATATATAATTCGTGTCAATGGAATTCGTAGTTTTCGCAAAACAGCTGTTGAAAGCAAAAAAAAGGCATTTTTGACGTGTTTTACTAAATTATCAAAGTTTATTAACTTTTTTCTGGAACAAAAAATATTTTTATATCGACATAAGATAGATTTTCTGAAAGACGATTTCGTCACCTCGTATCTCGGAAACCGTTCTTTGAAAAAAAAAATTCATTTTTGGTTTCAGCGACCTCAAATTAGTTTAAAAAACGCCTTTTGGTCGAGGACCATTTTTGGTGTAAACTAGTGTAATTCAAATCAAATTAGAAGTTTTTTTTAGCAAACCGAGTTTTTGGCATTCAAGTACTACGAAGAATTCGAAAATGAAAAACGATTATGTTGCAAGTTATGACATACAACTTTTTTTTAGGCGCCTCTGGATTCACTGTGACTCGCTCAATTTGCAATATTTTGCAATGAAATTGAAACTATAAAGGAATTGACTGAATAAATCAATAAAATCTCTATCGCCAAGAGTAAATTAAAAAAAATCCGCCTTTTTTCACCGTATTAAACTGATCAGGCGGCCGCCGTAGCCGCATGGGTTGGTGCGTGACTACTATAAGGAAGTGAATGGTTTTTTCTAATAGCAGTCGCCCCTCGGCAGGCAATGGCCAACCTCTGAGTATATTTCTGCCATGAAGAAGCTTCTCATAAAAAAACATCTGCCGCCCTAAGTCTTCTCAAAACTATAAGTCACTCCTTTTGTGGAAATATGAGGAGGAGCTCTTCCAGACTCTCAATAAAGTTTACACACTTTATCATCCATATTATCCTCCATCTTACTATGTTGAAGTTCATAAATGAGCAACTTGTTAACATTATTATAAATTACTATAGATTTTATTGGGTTTTTGTCCGCCGGTTGATTTCATAGGTCGTGCCATAGATGGACTTCCGTAAGTATCCATGGTATTTTTTCTACATGAGTATGTATCGAATTCGTAGCTGGTTAGGTTGGGTTGACCTGGCTGGCTGAAAGCCATCACATAGTCCTATTGCTGCTCAGTGTTACTAGATGGAGTTAGACCTTACGATTCTTTGTAGTACACTTCTTGTAATAGGCCTGCATTCTTTGCGAATCTAAATAAGCCATGAAGCTCAAACCCCGAAACACTTAAATTTCAACTTCTCATATTGTAGAGCTCCTCAGCATTGCAATCTGGTTCTAGCTAACGCAGGGCAAGAACATTGAAGGTCTTCTAAAAGTTCTAAAGTTTCCCTCACTTCCAGTTCATTGCAAAATCTGCAGTTATTATTGTTTATAATTCCTATCTTGTGTGCATGCGCCGCTAGCAAAGTGTGACCTGTCAGTATACCTACGATAGTTCTGCTTTCTTTTCTAGACAGGGCTAGTATCTGGCGTATTTATCTGCATTCTGTGCATACATGATTTTCGCGGTTTTGCAAGTGGCACCTCCTGTCTATCCGTACTTCGATGTCCACAACGGTGCCATTGTATGCAGCTGTATGTCTGCGACCAGTCTCTCTATAACTTCCCCGCTCTTAAGAACGTTTTGAGATGAAATTTCATATGAGTTTATTGCCTTTATCGCCGATTGACTGCCAACGTATATATTTATTTTAGAGTTATTAGATGTCTTTGCGAATGCAGTCTTTTCTATAGCAAAGACTTCTGCTTGAAGGACACTGCAGTAGTCGGGGAGCTAAATGGCTACCTGATGCCTAGCTTTGTGCAGTAAATCCTTGCCTACTTCGTTCAACATTTTTGAGTCATCGGTAAATATATTATTGAGAGTATTTGGGCTAGGTTTCATTCCTCTTTCCCTCCTCTTTGAAATTGAAAAAAAAATATAAAAAAATTTTAAATTTTAATATGATATATACTAAAACTTGAAACGAATTGTCTAATCTGATTCAAATAAACTGAATTTTACTGTGTAGAGGGTGTTAAAAATATTTTTGTAAGTCGCTTGTTTTACTAATCCGAGTCGCAAGAACTACTTACCGCCTTTGCGCAAAACACAATGAATGATCTGTTGAAATACCTTTGGACTAAAGGCGACAAATAAAGTTCCAACTCATTTTTCGATAAAACATTTGCAGCAAACCTTTTCACGTAGTTGGATGTGGATAGGAAGGATCTGTATTATGGCTTGCGAAATTGCCTAATTTGAACCCTCTAGATTTCTTTTTTTTATAGATACTGGTAGATATTGAAATGGAATAAAACAAGCTGTGTGTGAGTTATTTACAAAATTATTTTTTTATTTAACGGCGCATGTATGCCATTAAATGTGGAATATGACATCATTCAAATGCCCGCCTCGGCTTCTTACGGTGGAACGGATCCGAGTGGTCCAATTTTCAATGACTCTTCCGCATAGATCCGGCTGAATTTGAGCGATGGCCTGTGTTCGGTTCACCTTTAGAGCATCGGTCGATTTGTTTGGTTTATTTGCATAGACCTGAGACTTCAAGAAACCCCACAGGAAAAAGTCTAGCGAGGTCAAATCGCATGACCTTGGTGGCCAATTCACATCACCCCTGCGAGAGATAACCTTACCCTCAAATCGTTCATGCAGAATGTCAATCGTGGCGTTTGCTGTGTGGCACGTAGCGCCGTCCTGCTGGAACCACATGTCGTCTAGGTCCATATGGTTCAATATGGGCCATAAGAAATTGGTTATCATCGTTGTGTAGCGCTCCTTGTTGACGGTGACCGCCTCACCAACGTCGTTTTCAAAAAATTACGGACCAATGACGCCGGCGGCTAAAAATCCACACCAAACGGTAACTTTTTGAGGATGCATTATCATCTGGTGAACCTCGTGTGGATTGGTGTCGCCCTATATACGGCATTTTTTTTTTGTTAACACAGCCATTCATCCAAAAATGCGCCGCGTCACTAAAGAAGATTTTTCGCCCAAAACTGGGGCGAAGTCAGCGAACAAACGTCGTTGTCTATGGTCATCAACTTTAAGCTCCTGGGTCAGTTGGATCTTGTACGGGTGTAGGCCCAAGTACCGACGCAAAATTCGCCAAGTTGAAGTCTGCGAAAGGCCAAGTTCTTGTCCACGGCGAGGAATAGACTGCCTCGGGTTCTGCTGTACACTTTCACGGATCGCGGCAATGTTCTCGGCTGATGTTGCGTTCCTTGAACGTACGGGAGTTGGCTGATTGTTAACTGACCCGGTCGTCTCAAATTTGGCCACCAAACGTTGAAGAGTCGACTTTGAAGGGCCACTACGTCTACCGAAAAATGGGCACAATGTGCGCAACGTTTGCGTTAATGAACACTCATTTTGATAATAAAGTTTTATCATTTGAACGTGCTGTTCAATCGTGTAACTTGCCATGATGATTTGGCATAAACAACTGAATAATAAACAAAAGATTTGACAGATGTCACCAAAACAAAATGGCTGCCACAGGGCGCCAAAATCGACCCGCGCCAATTGAAAACCCCTTTATAAATACTCGTAGCCTTGCACGACGGCAGTTACAAATTAAGCAAAAATTACAACAAATCAGAGCGACTAAAAGGGTTCGAGTTTGAGTTCCTTCCAACAAAAATCTCAAACTCATTCAAATTGGCACAAGAGCACCTAGAATAACTTATATAATTTTTTTTTATGATTGCTTTGTTTTTTTTGTTGTTGTTTGATTGTATCGGCTGTTTTTTTAGCTGCATGAAAATCATCGATATCGATAGCTATGGTTTGATCGCTAAGAATGGCAAACTGTGTTGGTATTTCTGTTCAGTAAGGTTTGGCAAGTCATCATGAATCGTTTAATCTCAGAACAACGTTTCCAAATTGTAGAAATTGATTTAAAAATAAATAAATAAATCTGTTCACGAAGTTCATAGAGCGCTGACTTTTTTATCTCTCTTTATTTCCTTTGAAATAATGAAGGTTCAGCTGTTAGGGTGAACAGCGACGCTATCAAGCCATGCTGACTGAATTAATGTCAGTCACGTTTCCATGACCCCCTTTTTGGCTTTTTTAATTTTCCATTCTACTCATAAGTGCAATACGTACCTTTTTCTCCGCTACTTACTATTATTACTTTATGCCCTGTTTGCCCGCCTTTTGCTTTTTGTGCCAATTTCCCATTGACTTCTACTAAATTTAGTGCATGAAATATTGACAAAAGCTTTCCCATATTTGTGAGCTTTTTGCGACGCTACATCAACTATCATAGGAAACATTTCCCATAGGGTTCCTCCAACTCTACTACACTCGAAGTGGCACTTTTAAGGTATTGATCTACTGGACGCAGGTGCGGGTCCCATGTGTTCACTCCGCCAAAGCAATAAATTCACTTTTCAGATACATTTGCCCAGAATTTTTGTATTGTTCACTAATAAATTCCTGCATTTACTCGCAGATATGCTTACATACGTTTGTACATACATTGTACTTGCAGGGCATAAATAAATATTGATAGTTCGGCTTGAGAAGTAGGGCGGAAGGTCGTTCATAATTGACGTGTGTGTGGTGTTAAGTGCAGGAAATACATATCTGTATATGTGTATATACACCGGAAAAATGACGAGTAAAATGAATGCGCTTTAAACGTATTTTACACGTACAACTTCCACAGCTAAATTCAGAATAAATGGCAAATTAAAGCAAAATAATGAGTGCGATAATAAATGCTTGGAGGGATGTGAAATGCTTAAATGCTGTAAAATGCTGAACGAAACTTAAATCAGTCGCATGTTACACAGGCAAGAAAATTACCAAAAATAAAAAAATTTAATTCCTAGAAATAAAAAAAAACGATTAAGCAGATTTTCAAGTTCTATAGCTCAAATCAAAGGTAAAGGCAAGGAAGCACTATGAAGCAAGATGAGGTCGAGGTGCAAAGCTCATTTTCGTTCATTCATTGAAAGGTAAAAATAAATGTTAAGCAGTTTGGATGATTTCAAATAGGTGTCTTAATAATGTCTTAGAATTACATATAAAAAGAGATGCGACATGAAATGAAATATTGATACAAATATTTGGTAAAATATTTACGTACCTTTATTTTCCATAGCCCATCAGAGAAATAATAGAAGACTCCCGGAATATTTTTTTCAATTTACTGTCCTGTATTGTCAGTGACTAAAATTTGTTGCATTCCTTGATCAATCAAATATACGCACCTAGTGATATTTATAAATTTTTGTGCAATCTTAATCAAGGCATTTACTAAAGGTGGTGGCACTAGAGCAACAACAATGTTTTATACGTTTGATTGTCACGACAAAGTATTGGCAAAGTAGAAAAAAAGAGTGATTTCGCCTTGTTTCATTCTGTTCTGACAGCCACGAGTTGTTGTTGTTGTTGAGGTGGTTGAACATTTCTTAGCTGAAATGCTCCTAATTAGTGACCAGCACCGTTTTAATACCACTATCCCGTGAAATGATGAGTTGTTGTTGCATTTTTTTTTTTTTTTTTTTTTTTTTGGTGTTTCCGGGTCAGATCCACTTAGTGAGGTCCAAGTATAGGAGCAAATCTTTTATCTCGATGACTGAGATCTCCTTAATTTGCTGTAGGAAAGGCTTACCGAAGGATCGGAGTCGTGCCCTGGCTAGTCCCGGACATTCACATAAATAGTGGAACAGACTTTCCTTCACCCCTTCCGTTTGACAGCTTCTACAGATAGGATTAAAGGGTAGGTTGAGTCTAGCTGCGTGATCCCCTACTTTCCAATGTCCTGTAAGGGTTGCAGTGATACGTGAAATGTTTGGCCGAGAACATCCTAACAGGTCATTCGTCCTTTGGATTTTATATGACGGCCATGTGTTTTTTGTTGTGATACATGTAGGTATTTGCTTCCATCTTCTTTCGGCTAAAGCATGATAGTGTGAAGCAATAGATGCTTTAAGTTTGTTCAGTGGGGTGGAAACTGCCACCGCCTCTGCTATGTCTAGTGTTGAGCCCTTTCTTGCTAGCTCATCCGCTATCTCATTGCCTCGTATGTTCCTATGACCGGGAACCCATATCAGGGTAATTTCAAGCCAATGGCTGAGCAGTTTCAGCTTCTCTCTACACTGTAGGACCAGTTTGGATGAAATGTAGTTGGAGTCTAAGGCCTTGATAGCTGCTTGACTGTCTGAGAAGATAGCTACTCTTGCACCAACTACCTTGTAGAGTTCTAGGGATTTGCATGCTTCTCTGATCGCTAAAAGTTCTGCCTGGAACACGCTGGCATAATCAGGAAGACGAATTGATTGAGATAGGTTGAGTGGCTCCGAATGGAAGCCAGCTCCCACACCACAGTTCATCTTAGAACCATCGGTATAGATTTCGATATCGTGTCTTCCAATCACCTCTCCTTTGCTCCACTCGGCTCTCGGTGGGAAGCGTACCGTAAAGCCTTTCTTGAAGTTTAGGTCGGGGACTGTGTAGTCTGATCCGTTTTTGAGCAGCGGGGGTCCCTGTAGGAGGATCTTGCTGTGAGCGTACGGCCTTGTTGTCCAGCTTCCTATGTCTCTGAGTCTCACCGCGCTGCAAGTAGCTATTGTTTTAATGTGTAAATCTAATGGCAATAGATGTGTTAGTACATTGAGCGCTTCAGTAGGACTGGTGCTAAGCGCTCCTGTAGTTAGGATACACGCTGTTCTTTGTATCTTGTTCAGCTTAGTTTTGTTGTATTTCCTTTCTGTTGCAGGCCACCAAACTAGTGCCGCATATGTTAGTATTGGCCTTACAATGGCTGTGTAGGACCAGTTGGCTAATTTTGGTTGGAGACCCCATTTTTTTCCCAACATTCTCTTACATGTGTAAAGTGCTATGTTCGCTTTCTTTACCCTGTACTCTACGTTGGACTTCCAGCTGAGTTTGGGGTCTAGGATAACGCCTAGGTATTTGGCCTGTTTGGTTAGCGTGAGGCTGACGCCGTTTAGTTTTGGGAGATTAAAGTTTGGTACCTTGGTTTTCTTGGTGAATAGCATCAGTTCAGTTTTTCTCGGGTTTACGCTTAAACCACAGTCCGTGGCCCAATTGCTGAGTAATACCAGAGCTCCTTCCATAATCTCACTGATTGTGGTTGGAAACATTCCTGAAACCATAAGCACTATGTCGTCCGCGTACGCCACCACTTTTATTCCCTTTTGGTTAAATTTGGTGAGGATGTTGTTGGCGACTAGTAACCACAGTAGAGGGGATAAGACTCCTCCCTAAGGGGTTCCCCTGTTGACAGAGCGTTTTATCGTGCTGCTGCCTACCTCACCGATGATTATTCTAGTTTTGAGCATGTTCTCTATCCATTCGTTGAGACCTGTGTCTATGCCTAACATGTTAAGAGCCTCAATTATGGATCTTGTGGTGACATTGTTGAAGGCCCCCTCTATGTCGAGAAAAGCGACTAGTGAGTATTGCTTGTATTCTATGCTCCTCTCAATCGCACTTACAACCTCGTGAAGAGCTGTCTCTGTGGATTTTCCTTTGAGATAGGCATGTTGAGATGGTGAAATCGTTGAGTCTGTAATCTTTTCCCTGAGATATACATCCAACAGTCGCTCGAGAGTTTTGAGGATGAAGGAGGATAGGCTGATGGGTCTGAAATCCTTCGCTGTATCATGACCGCGTCTACCAGCTTTAGGGATAAATATCACTTTTACCCTCCTCCAGCTCTTTGGTATGTGCCCTAACATAAGGCTTTTCCTGAAAAAGACCTCCAGCCAGGGAATCGTCGTTTCTCGAGTGTTCCACAGCATGGCTGGGAATATCCCATCTGGACCGGCTGCCTTATATGGTTCAAAGTTTTTTATCGCCCATAATATTCTATCTTGGGATACGATGTGGTTGATTATAACAGCCACGAGTACACGGCGAAAGAAAAAAAAAACAAATCAGCTGATTTACCGATACTACTTTCAATAGATTCGCCTTGATCTTAATGTATTTAAGAATTTAAACAGAATGAAATTTTTAAAAAGGTACACTTTGGCAAAATTTTCGAAAAATATCTATGCGAAAAAACTTTCAGTTGTCATTGTCGTTCAGTTGTCATTGTCAGTCTCCGATCGTCATTGTTGATTCCATCTAATGGTAGGCCCAGTAAACATCCTGTTTCGACGGGTTGTGTCCAAAGGGAAGGGAGTGCTAAGTAAGCGAGTTTAAAGGGGCATGTGAATAGGTGATTAGTATCGGGCGGGGTACCTCCACTAGCCACACATATATTGTTTATTGTTGAGTTTCACCCACTACAATATTCAGAACGTAATTTTGTCACAATAAAGCAGGTCTCAAAAGGCAGTTAGAGCGATGGTTGGTGCTTGGGATATTGTGGAGAAAAATTATAGTAACCAAAGTTGAGTAAAATCGCGCTGCGCACGTTTAGTAGCAGCATCACGCGCATAATTTGTATTGAACTTATTTGGATAGAAAGGAAGTGCGCTACGAAAAATTCTTATATCAGCTCACCTCAAAAATTCATCATGGTACCTATGGTATCGTGGATGAATTTTCAAATTTAAAGAAATATTGAAATGCTCGGATTGTTTGAAGCTCCGTCTAGCAAAATTGAAATATGTGCTTAGACAACAACTTCTTTAAAAAAAAGACGTTTCAGAACGTACTCAAAAATCAGTAACCCAAACTTGTCAATAGAAAGGCCGAGCGATTAGTATTGCAGTCTTCATTCAATCGCAAACCGCCAGTGGAGGGTACTTTAGCAGAGTCTCATAGTGTTGAAAAAAATGAAATAGCTGCTAAACCAGAGGGATTTATGTCTATGCGGCGGTCATTAAACTTTCACTTCGTGAATTGACTTCTTGACTAATGGCAATAACTATCCCTATTTGAGGTAATTTTAAGGTTTCAATGCAAAAGGTCTCTAATCAAAAATGTTAGCACCATACTGGGCACTATCCCATTACAAATACATCCCATTTTAGTGGATCAGTATTCGGTTTTTTGAAAAATAACCAATTAGGATAGTACAAATTATTGCTGGAAATCGTAAATGCCGATTACTAAAATATTTAGAATTTATTTTTCCTTAAAGCGGTGCTACCCTTAAGAAGTATTTAAAATTACGTGGTATTATCTCTCTTTACTAGAAAATCTAATAACAAAATAAAGTAAATAAATAATTCAGTGAGCCGCAATGTGTGGTTCAGTGGACAAAGTTAATATGCCGACATCTTAAGTATTTTCAAACTTATTGAAAGCTCTAAAAACTCATATATTTCAATAAGAGGCAAGAGACTCATAAAAGTCTATAAATATACACTCACGACTTCTTTGAAGCATTACATTTGTGGAAACTTAAAAGTATCACAAACTTTATTCTGTAAAATATACTTCAACAATCTGCATGCACACATACACTAACACAGCAGATACCCTGCAAGAAAAGGTGCCATTTCTGGTACTGCACTAGTACATTTTATTTCAGCAATTGCGGACCACTTCACTACTTTTGCTTGCAATTAGGGTAAACGGCTACCCTCTCGCCCACTATGTAGCTATGTGAATTGGCCCCGCCAACTGCTGCAGTAAGTTGTTGTTTCGTGACTGGATAGAGTGATTATATCGTTATTCGAGCTCAAGAAAATAATTTACTAAGTGTTGGCAGCGACTGCTGCCGCGAACAAAAATTTGTTTTGGGATACCTGTATTAGTTTTTTTGAACGAGAAATTGATGAGAATTCATCAGATGTTGCTGACGCTTTTTCGCGGAACACTTTAACTCGAACTTTGTTCACCAATCTTAACCAACATGGATTTATTTCCCCCAGTATCGAATCTATCTGTATTCACTGAATACTGCATCGCTGCTTTCTCTGCTGGTTACCAGCTGGACTGTATTTATACTGATTTTCGTAAAGAGTTTGACGCTGTAGCACATACAATTCTTATTGACATAGTAAACTTTCCTATAACTCCTTCCTATATAACTCTATTCATGCTTTTTAGATTAGATTAAGTCATATCCCTCTAATAGGACACATGATTACATCAGGGTTACCTCAAGATAGCGTTTAAGGTACACTGCTGTTTGTCTTCTGCATTAATGGCATACTGTGGGCAAAAAGTAAGGTGAATTTATTTGTCAAACTTCGCGGGATTAAAATTTCGCTCTAGCTATTTTTTTCATGAGTTGGCAGCACTGTTAATAACATCTGGGACAACTTTCATGTGAATGTCATTATCAGTAATATATTTACGCTTGTGTTTACCAAACGACCAAGAGTGCATTTTTCGATTTTTACAATGTCTGATCTGATTGAGCAAAGAAGTGCCAACAAATTTTGTTTGCGGAATGAAATTTCGGCTGCGGAGACGTTTAGCATGCCGAAGGCATTTGGTGATTCGACCATGTCGCAGAAAAATGTTTATAAGTGGTACAAAGACTTCAAAGAGGGTTGAGAACGTGTTGATGACTTGGAGCGCTCCGGACGACCATCGACGTCAACAGATGACCAACACGTCAATAAAGTGAAGGAGTTAGTGCTCAAAAATCGTCGGTTGACTGTTAAAGACCTTACTGATATGATCGGAATATCATAAGGATCTGTAAAAACCATTTTGAAAGACCATTTGGGCCTACGAAAAGTCAAATCTCGTTTGGTACCGAAAACTCTCAATTTCTTGGAAAAAAGTCGTCGCGTTGATGTGTGTGAAACAATGATTTCAGACTATCAGGACAAGCTCAAATGCATCATTACGGTAGATGAGACTTGGATTTTTGCTTACGAGCACGTCAAAGTCGTTCAAAAATAAAGGTCATGATGACAGTTTTTTTCGATTTTCGTGGTGTGGTGCACTATGAATTCCTTCCACCTGGCGAAACTGTTAATAAGGAATATTATTTTAGCGTTATGCGTCGTTTCCGTGAAGCAATTCGTCTAAAAAGACCAGAGTTATGGGCCAACAACTCTTGGTTTTTGCATCACGATAATGTACCGTCTCACACTGCACTCGTTCTTCGTGACCATTTCGCCAAAAATTCCACGCATATCGTTCCGTAACCACCGTATTCGCCTGATTTGGCTCCGTGAGACTTCTGGCTATTCCCAAAACTCAAGAGACCACTCCGGGGAACGCGTTTCGAGTCGATTGAGGAGATAAAAGCTGAATCGAAGAAGGTGCTGATTGCTATACCGGAAATGGACTATTTGGCATGTTTCGGGGATTGGAAAAATCGTTGGCATAAGTATATTTCATCGAGAGGGAATTATTTTGAAGGGGATGAAATTGATTTACAAGAATAAATAAAGATTTTTCATTTTACAACCAAATTCACCTTACTTTTTGCCCACAGTGACTGTTTTTCTTATGCCGACTTTTTACTGCATGCGGATGATTTGAAATTGTTTGCAATAATTAAAGATCAGTCCGATGTTAATAAACTTCAACGTGGCATTAATGTTCTTCATTTCTTTTTCCTTTGCCTGACATTCGTCGATTAACCACTGCTTCCGTAATTATCTTCCTACAGATTTATCAATTCTCTACTGAGCGCCACTAGTCCGCTTCCTATACGGTTGTTTTTTGAAGAATGGTATTGGTGCTCGCTTTAAGGTCTGAAATCACAAACCAAAAAGGTTTTTGTTCAATAAGAATGTCGTTATCGGGTGAACTACGATCTTAAAAAGAAATAAAATTTGATGAAATGACGGACGTTCAAAGATCAAAAATCGTTTATTGACCTTTTATTTTTGACTTTAAAGGTCCGAAGAAAACACTAAAACATTTTTTTCCCGAATGATCGTAGCTCACACGATAGCGATCAATTCTACGTCATTTACATTTTATTTCATCAAAATCGGTTCAGCAGAACCGGTGTCCAACTTTGAAACTCCTATGCCATCGTTCATATTAATATTAATCGTCCTATATTAATAAATCTGCAAACTCTCGAAAGCGTAGGTCTACTTTATAGTTAGCTTTTGTCTATTCTAATTGTTTTTGTCGTTCAAGCAAAAGTGGACTATCCTTGTCTCTTATAAAGTATTAGTTTTAATGTTCCGAAACGGGGAAAAAGAAATCCATTATTTTCGCGGTAGATGGCTGTAGTGATCGATATCTCGTAAAGTATCGATCAGACAATTTAAAGCGTATGCTTGTTGTCAAGGTGACTTTTCACACTAGACAAACTCGTTTGCTGTTTTTTGTTTGTTCTATTCAGTTGAGAATTACAGAGTGTCCTCAATGGAAGTCGACAGAGAGAAAATTCAGTATATTTTGCAGTCTTTCTTTGATAAGGGCGAAAATGTAAACCCAGCCGCTGAAATTCTGAATGGTGCTTATGGGGCCGATACTGTAACAGCCAATTACGCGCAATTTTGGTTTCGTCGATTCGTTCAGACATTTTTGATGTTATATATGTCGATAATATCGAAAAAATCGATAAAATCATAGAAATAGTCGTAGTTGACCGGCATGTTTGTAGTCGTGGCAACACCCGGGAGCTAAAGATCGACCATAAAACATTTGTGCAAAAATTTGATGCATAAATAATGGATTTATTTTTCCCCAACCTAATATATGAAATAATTTTTCTCTCTCGATATAAATATTCTCTCTTAAGCTAAATACTTACGTAAATCAGATCTTTTATAAATTTATTTATACCACAAAAAAAAACATGTTTTTTCTGGGCTTACACAATGGAGAAACGCATCCGACTTCACTTCGTTTCACACCAGTGGAACAATCATTTTAGGGAGACGGAGAGTTGGATAAAGTTTAGCTCCACCTCATAAAATTTTTGTTTCATCATACATTTGATAGAAAGCCTTCATTCTTTATGCTCATGGCATATGATGGCGATTAGATGTCTTGAAAGGGTCACAAATATACAAAACATTATTAAAATTATTTTTACACACTTCCATTTCAATACTAAAAAATGCGAAGTTTCACGATAATATCACATTTTTAGTACCCGAATTTCTAGAAATCCTCAATTTATTATTATTTATCCTTTTCTAGTCTCATCTTAGTGAAATAAATAAATGGCGCGTACACTTCTGTTAGATGTTTGGCCGGGCTTCTCCTCCTATTTGTGGCGTGCGTCTTGATGTTGTTCAACATGGCAGAAATGCACTCAGGTGTCTGCAAAATAAAAATAAAAATAATGGATTTCTCTTTCCAAACTATCTAATTAAATAATCTGCAAGAATTTTAGTTCATAGACTTGAATAAATAAACAAATAAAGCCATATTCTCTTATTCTGAAAATCGAAAAACGAAATAGAGCAAATAAAAGAGAACAAATATTAACTTGTCATGGTTCTTAATTCCCTAAAAGCACACTAATTCAGAATTAGTGCATTTTCTTGCAGGGCTACCGTTCCCCACAAATGTTTCATTCCTCGTCTCTACACAGTAGGCAATGTATTTAATGCACTCAAGAGAGCCAAGGTGGCAATGTGAAAATTCAGCGAGGCAATAAAATATACTTTTATGGAGAAAAGGAAGCAAGAACCAGCAGGCTGGGCATCTGTGGACTATACATGAGCCCAAGATGATATTATAAACCGCGACGAATTGAAACTATTTTAAAAATTTCTTGAAATGAAATAAGTTGCCGTTAAGTCTCACTACTTTGCTGAACAGCCATTAAACAAATAAAAAGCACAGCTGGACAGAGTAGCGGCAAACGTTGGCTACTGCGACTCATAAGCATACCGACAACAATAAAATAAAAGGGATAAAGTAGGATAATAAAGTTGTCATTGTGCTAAATGCGCCCAGAGCACAAAAAACAGGTAACAGAGATAATTAAAGTTACCACACAGATGGCTAAAATAAGTTGAAGAGCCTTAGATGAGAGAAGGAAAGCGAATAAAACAAGGAAAAAAAGTACTTATCTGCATACATTTAAAAGCAAACTTAAAAGATAGCGCCCGATCAGCGAACAAACGACAGAACAAACGCAAATAACAAAAGTATGCAAATGTAAATGTTTAGCGAAAAAAATGAAAGCATGAAGTTTTAAAAATGAACCAAAACGAATATAAAACCAGGGTAAGCATAAGAAAGCAAAGCAGTCCTCCCAGAATCTGCTTAAATGGCAAAAAGTGCTGCACACGAAAAGGATACCCGTAAGTGGCAGACAAAAAAGTGAGGTACTCAAGAATATTGGAGAAATGGAAAACTTAAAAAAAGGCCAACTTTGGCAATTCATTAAACCGGCGAAGGCGAGGCCGTAAGCATGACTTCTGACAAGAGGCGATGTGCTTTTCTGTGAATCTCACAACACTTTATCAACAATAAAGTTCTTTGCAACGCCCAAATGCGGTTCCGCCTGTCGCAAATTTCAAAATCTATGGTAATGAGCAAATTAATGGGTAATTTGGGTTGCAAGGCGTGGAATGTTAGCGAATTTTTTTCATCGCTCACCTAAACTTGTGAACTAAGCGAATATGCTGACCGCGTTCTTTTGCTGGTTCTTACGAGTATTCTAAGTTGGCACGGTCACACTATTGAATTTTTATTGAGGCATGCATTAGGGTGGTTGAGCGTATTTTTGCAAACTGCATTTAAGTTGTTTCGAGCAGATTTTATTTTGAATTTTTTAACAGAATAATTGAAGTTATTACGATTGCCTTTTGTGCTTTGTTACGAACTCATTTTTTTTTCTTTTTTTCTCCATGGTGAAATTTTGAAGTGCAAAGCTACTTTTGTCAGCTATTAGGCATAATTTTTAATAAAATATGGATTTTTTCCTTACTTGCATTCTTACTTCGATCAATATAAGGTAATCTAGTTTTATATTACCTAGAAAGAATAATATTTTTGTTCTTAACTGAAACTTTTAGAACTTCTACGGAAGTCGAAAGCCTATAGCTGTCTGCAGGTCTCACCAGACCGCACTAAAAATATCCAATTTGTTTTTAATGAATGCATAACATCTCAAAAATATTGTGTAAAAATTTGAAGTTGATTGAAAATTTCTTGATTTGGCAAGATGGCTGAAGGGGATGGTGAATATTTTAGCGTATTTTGGTTCTGATCGCCTTTGTGTATCTGCTCGGCTTTCTGTCTTCTGTTTTTCTGAAGCTTCTTATTTTAGGAACCCGTATACACCATAGTTATAAATCTTATAAAGCAATTCTTCTTAATTCTTCGAAGTGCGTCCCATAATGCACCAGGTACCCTTGGATCTCTTCATTTTTTTAATAATTATTAGGTAAAATCGGTTTTTTGGTTTCTAAGTACTTTAAAAAATTTAAATATAAAAAAATAGTATGCTTTGGGATACAGGAACAGCTCGTTTAACAAAGGCATTCTGTACTTTTTTGCTTTGTTTCAGATGATGTTGCGAGTTATTATATACACCTTGCCACTCATTCAAATTTCTGAATTGTTGCTTTACTATAAGCAAATTGATTGAATAAACTTACACGATCTGTGTCACAAAGAAATTTTCTTAAAAGCTTCTCTTTTTCACCCTAGTCGACCAAGGAACGTCGCCAGCACGAAACAGTCGAACTTCTCGAACAATAAATTCAATGATTCGCCTGCAGTCACCCGCTGTAGCCGATATGTTCGTGAGAGCCTTTCAAACCATCCCGGTTCTCAAAAAGCTTGTTAGCATAGCTCGATATCGGCCACTATTGGTAATGATGTCGATGATATCGGCGAACCAAAATCCAAACCAAGCACTGACGCTTTCAAAGCGTAATGGTACCTGATGAATCTCTCGTGAGTTTCCGTGACTTCAAATTCAGCAAATTTTGCTTGCCTAAACGTGAATTTCTTCCTAAAGTCAGAGCGCAACACTTGGAACATTTAGCGATCAGAGAAGCACTGGATTTGATAACCCAAAGGCCAAATACAAGACCAAAAAGTATTCCTGCCAAATTTTTCAAATGCAGCTTTACCAACATGATCTCTACTTATATATACAGTAGGCCGGGTCGATTTGTGGGGAGCCAAAAACATCGCCCATTGCTCTGTGAAAATCATATTCTAGAGATCAAAATAAGAAACTTTGCCGAAGGAACCATACCTCCAAAACGAATTCTGATGTCTCCCAATTTGGGTCGAACTTTTAGTGTCTTTTGTGGGGAGGCAAAAAAATCGCCCATTGCTCTGTGAAAACCATATTCTAGGGATCAAAATAAGAAACTTTGCCGAAGGAACCATACCTCTAAAACGAATTCTGATGTCCCCCAATTTGGGTCGAACTTTTTAGTTTATTTCCTCATGTAAAGGCCAAAAATGGTAATATTTTGAAATGATTGTATGGGGAACCCCCCAGGGGAGTTCCAGGGGGTGTACCACTGGTATGGGTGGATCGGCGGTCCAAAGTTAGTGGGGGTCGGTCATGCATTTAGACTCGATTGGAGCACTCTACATGGGTCAAAGTGGGATTTTTCGTTCGACCCAAATTGGGGGACATCAGAATTCGATTTAGAGGTATGGTTCCTTCGGCAAAGTTTCTTATTTTGATCCCTAGAATACTATTTTCACAGAGCAATGAGCGATTTTTAAATCGACCCGCCCTTATATACAGGGTTGCCAATATTCGACGGACCCATCTGGCAACCCTGTATCTTTTGACAGAGACGTCAAATTGCTTAATTACATACTGCGTTGGAAGCGTCAGTCCAAGCAGATTTTTACTATGGAACAGTACACGCCACGCGAGCGCTCTCAAATTGTTGAAATTTTCATTCAACAAAAGAAGTCAATTGTGAAAACTCAACGTGCGTATAAAAAATTAAATAATGTGAAAAGTGCGCCTTCTAAGAACACCATTAGACGTGTGTACGAAAGATTTTCGACTTCTAATCCAAAGAGGCCAAATCGCCATCTCACAATCGCCATTCTCACCAGTTGGGCATTGCTCGGACCACTTTACAACGAATTATCTGCATTGATTTGCATTTATTCCCGTATAAGATTCAATTGACGCAAAGATTGTTGCCTGCGGACAAGCCTCGTCGATTGGAATGGGCCCAAAGAGTCATCGAAATCCGTCGGGTTCGTCGAGTATGGGCAACCCTGTATGCATTGTTAAAGTTCAGGTGCACCTTTTCAAAATCCCTCTCTTCAGAGAACAAATTTCGAAAGACTTGCTTTTCCTACCGACAGGCGACGTTATTAAAAAACTATACAGGAAAACCATGATGATAGCTGCTGATTTCTTATTTCGTCTGTTTTTTCGGGAAGACGCACAGATTTTTCAGTTTTGAATACATGAGAATATATACCAGCTTCAATACCATAATCCATTTTTGAACCATCTGTGTAGACTGTAGTGTCGAAGTTGTTTAGTAGAAGTCTCTTACTCCATTCCTCCCGGGATAGAAAAGGGGTGGCAAGATTCCTATTGAATGTCACCGTTGGTTTGAAAGAATCAGTCCTCCCCAAGGTGAACTAAGTTTGTCGGAATAATAGACTGGCATAACCATAAGTTTTTTGCCATCAGCGACGCGCTTTGTTTAACTTAAATGCATCTATCTTCTTGATATGGAGATCTACCGGAAGTTCATGTGTGCTCCCTATTACATATAGACTAAAAACAAAAACAATTGCAAGCAACTGAGTTGCCGCATATAAACACAACCGGCAGATCTCAACGAGAATCCGGAAAGTTGATTGCGCAAAAGTTTCCCTGTATGAATGCGGTTTTATTAATACCCATTAAGTACTTACAAATTTAATTTTGACACCTTTTTTCTAGTGTTTATCAATGTTTATTCAAGCCAGTTGATTCATCTAATCGCCTCTCGCTAACTCAAGGCAAATCGAATACCCCTAAAATACTAACAATAATTTCATTTACTATAAAAATGGTATTTATCATTAATACAAGCGACACTAAAATTTACGGAATCACGTGAAGCCTATAAAAACTAACTAAACGACCACCCTAGTAAATATTTATGTGTACTTTTCCACTATTTCCGGTATTCTAAAGTAGTCAGCGCAAATAATTTGCATATTTTTCGTAAATTTTTCAGTTTCATTCCTCCTAAACACAAACAAAAAACAAAATAATAATAGAATAAGTAAATGCAAAATATTCAAGTAAAAGTTTAAATGAAGGCCGTGTAAAATGTAAAAGATAAAATAAATAAATTTTCAAAGAGCAACTATGTATGTAAGTAGTGAAAATTGTGCCTTTTGTAGCACTTATATGTACACACATACATACATACATACACACATTCATATATAAGTATTTATATGCAGTTTACTAGAAATGCCAGGCGTGCAAGTGGCGTTGCATAGCGTGGCGGAAGCAAACACAAGCTGACCTGAATAACTGTAAATTTTTTCCCAACTCGCAATTTCGCTATTCCAGCTGCACCCAGGCGCTGGCCCAGTGCCGTACCGCGGCCGTTTACGGTGGAACGGTGGAATGTTTGGACGGTGGCATGCATGCATAGCCGTATATTGTAGATATTCGTAAATGCCATATGTAGCATGTGGCATGTGGCATGTCCTGTGGTTACGACTTCCATGAGCACTTAACTCTTTTGCTTGCTGCTGTTATTTTCCAAAAATTTAAAGCCATATATAATTTAACATTTGAAGTTTAAGGTATTCAAAACGTATTGAAGTAAATGCATGTAGATGTTTACTTGCGGTTGTAAGTTGTAAATAATGAATGGTCACGTAATTTGGGCAAGTGAATTTTGAAAGTGAGAATTAAAAAAAAATACTTCTGTGACAGTGCTTAAGACAATTAGGCTAAATGTTAAAACCCCGATCTAGCTTTTATCCACATTGGCCCGATGGGTGAGCTTAAGAACGTTTCGACAATGAATGTTATAATTTGTGTGGGCTTGTGCGTTCTTTGCTCTCGTCAAGATAGTGCACCATATCACACTACTCATAAAACAATCGAACTTTTCGAGCACCACATGCGGAAACCATGTTTGAGCCGTCCTAATGACTTCACTTGTAGTTTTAAGGTTCGATTAGCGATCTTTAAGTCGGTTTCTGCGCTTGCATGTATATGTTCCAGGCATTTGATTCATCTAGTCTAAGCCGCTTTTGTATTTATTGTAAAAATGTATAGCCTCGGACTTCTTTTGGGTACCTCGAGGGCACTGGGAAAGGGAGCAACACGCACTTTTTTTCGGAACATAACTGACTGACTGAAGGACAGATGTGTAGTTGTTTTCAGCATTGTAAAAACCAAACAATGATGAATGTACCGGACGGTGTCTATTTGATCGCAATTCTTCGGGATGGCAAGTCTTGTTCTTGCGTAAGGTTCCCACATATCCTAAGTGGTTGGACATAGGCTCTTTGTACAGTGGAAGTGATGTAAAAATATTATCAGCCAAAACTGTTTCATCCATATTTGTACTACCTGTGAACTAAACGTTTCACAACATTCCCTCCAACATTTCTCTGTTGCTAAGCTCTCCTAAACGTTTAATGGTGTAAAGTTCTCATTGCAATGGAAATTTAGTAATCGCATCGCAGACTCAAATACCTATTTCATACTTTGCCGATTTACTGCATGGATACAATTGTTCATCTACAGTCGCTTCATCGTTGGCTTTATAAAGTCGATTAAAACTAAAATTGCATATATCACTTATGGCAACAGATTTGTCTGTTGATTCTCTCCGAGCGCGAATAACTCTTTTGTCGAATCGAATAGAGCGATTTACAGCATGAAATCTTGGACATTTCATGGTAGCTCGAAATGTCGTTAAGCATTCTGTTTTCCGTAGCTAAGCGGTGTGCTAATAGTTAGTCCAAAAAATCAAATATTTTATTGACTGTGACAATTGTCCACTTTCGTGGCTGCACGAAAGGTTTTGTTTCATTCATGTTTCTGAAAACTTCTTCAGCTTTTCTATTCATCTCTCTGATAATGATGCCTATCATTTCTTCAGTAATTATCTGCTTGAAGATTTCTATGCGAGAAGCATACTCTAGATGATTCGTAGAGCCTCCTATCTGAACAAAAAATATTGTTTCTTATGTTATGTTATGTTATGTTATGTTATGTTATGTTATGTTATGTTATGTTATGTTATGTTATGTTATGTTATGTTATGTTATGTTATGTTATATTATGTTATGTTATGTTATGTTATGTTATGTTATGTTATGTTATGTTATATTATGTTATGTTATGTTATGTTATGTTATGTTATGTTATGTTATGTTATGTTATGTTATGTTATGTTATGTTATGTTATATTATGTTATGTTATGTTATGTTATGTTATGTTATGTTATGTTATGTTATGTTATGTTATGTTATGTTATGTTATGTTATGTTATGTTATGTTATGTTATGTTATGTTATGTTATGTTATGTTATGTTATGTTATGTTATGTTATGTTATGTTATGTTATGTTATGTTATGTTATGTTATGTTATGTTATGTTATGTTATGTTATGTTATGTTATGTTAAAATCAATGTAACAAAAATTTGTAAAAGCTGTCAAAACAATTTCCTGTTCCAATTTGGCAATTCCTTTTAAACTCCTGCTCTTTTTAAATTTCTTTTTTTTTAGGTTAGGTTAGTCAGGTTTCTTGTTTAACGCAAGACACTCGGTGGCCCTAAGGCCCATCATGATACCTGCATTTGTTTTCCCTTCCACTAACTTAGATATTTTCAAAAAGGTAACTAGTCCCTCCAGTGAGACATTTTGCAAATTTCCCAGGTCTTCAAAGAAATAATCCCCGATATATTTGGTACGGCTTTTTTGAAGTACGGGTCATCCACAGAGAATGTGTTGTACCGACTCAATTTCTTCTTCATCTCCACAGCTCCTGCAAAAGTCATTGTGAGGTACACCCATTCCACTGGCTAGGGTGCCAATAGTTCAGTGACCCGTTATACCACCTGTGAGGACGATGGTAGTTGATCTAAGCAGACATTTTGTCTTTTTAAGATTCAGCTTTGGAGATACTGCAGTTAGTTATCAGAGACCACCTTCTACTGGTTTTCTTGATTGCGCTCAGCTCAAGGTCAAGTGCTGTGTTGTTGGATGAGTGAGAGCGACCTCCTGCATTCTTTAACACATCTTGAATTGATGCGCGTTGAGGCCAGTGCCTTGATCGCTGCTTAACTATCAATAAATATGGTAAGCATTGCTGGAGTCCATCAGTATTTTCGTTTTTGCTGCTTGGTCTATACGTTGATCTCAGCTTGGAAGACGATGCACCAGTCTGGGAGTCTCTTATTTGGTTTATCATTTCGATTGGGTGCTACAATATTTTTATATGATTGTAAAACTTCACTTTTGCGCACTTTTTGGACATGACTTTTCGATTTATAGACCTGTTTTGCAGCATCTCGAAGTGAAAGGCAAGGTTTTTTTCGAAATAATGACACATCTTCTTTGGCTTATGACTGTGACACAAATCCTTTTTATCCTTCGAAACGCTTTATGTTCATTAAGCTTTGTTAAGCCACATCCTGCATATCAGTCTCGTTTGGTTTAGATTAACTTAAAGGCTTTGGAAGTAAAAAGGCCAGTCCTCTGGCTTACTCTTATGGGCTAGAGTAAAAAATCTGAACAACATCGTAAACTCACCAAACCTCCTCAACTATTGTCTTTCAGTATCTGAGTCGTTATGAAAAATGTACGCGGTCTGTCGTTGTCTAGGCGTGAGTCGAAGTTTCTTCTGATCTCTACCTTATTAACTAAGGTAGCTCTGGTAGCTCGGGCATAAGGTGCAGCGTCTCCAGCACTTGCCATTATCTTCATTTTATTGAAATGAAATCTTTACTACGAGCTCAAATACCTACACGAGTTTTACCTTATTATCAACAGCGCAATGGGGTACAAATATTGTCCTCTTCTCTTTGAACTCAGTTGTACAAATAACAACCAATCAAGGCAACGCTCGTGAATGCCATGCAAATTACACAAATTGCAATTGACTTTAAAACTGAGCAAAGTAAATTTCTTCGAATTGTTATTAAATAACGATTGTTACCGCCAAATTGCCATTTCTGCATAGTTCAGCATATATGTATGTATGTATGTGCTCGTAGCATTGGCCCAGTTTTCGCGTAACTGGAAAAGGAGAACGAGCAGAATATCAAATAAATGAATATTAAGTGGACGCATTTTTATTTTGTTTGCTTAATTTTCTCATCAGCAAATCACTAAAGTACGAATACTTAAAAAATCTTGTACTACAGCAAGGGAATTTTTAACTACGGACTCTGCTGAGTTTGGAATTATGAAGGAATATGTACACATCTTTCTTTCCCTCTTTTCTACGTAGTAGGAAATGATAAATTGTGCAATGCAATACTGAGCCTCTTCGACTCTTTTAGTTGAAGAAAATAACCGCATTCTTTGAGGTAAACAGACTTTTTCAACAAACAAAAATTTTATAAAACAAAAAAAAGACTGAAAAAGCGAGTGCGATTACTGGCATGAACGGAATTTCAAGAGCAATGTTTGGTATCAAAACACTAACTGTAATTTTAATTTTGATTTGTTGTTTTTAACCAAATAATCTCTGACAAGCATTATCTTGATGCATAGGCCATACATTTTCTTCCACAATTCCGGGTGTTTTTTGCGTATTGCTTCATGAAAATGGCGCATAACTTCAAGGTAATACTCCGTTCTTACCATACGACTTTGTGCTACGAACTCCTGATGCACTACGCCACGTGAGCGAAGAATTCAGTGAGCAAAACCTTAACATTCGCTCGAACTTGGCGTGCTATTTTTGGTGTTGACTCTCCTGGACTCTTCCGTTGGGACGATTGCGGTTTGGTTTCGATGCCATATCCATATACCCATGTTTCGGGTCCAGTTTTGACCCATTAAGCAAATCTATATTATCGTTGACGTCATTCAACAATTCCTGAGCGATGCTCATGCGACGTTGTTTTTGGTCAAAATTCAGTAATTTTGGAACGAACTTCACTGCCACAAGCATTTTGCCAAAATTTCCGAAAATATTGCATGGATACTAGAATCTATACCTGAACTGGAGCTCGCGCGACTCCTATAATTCTCGAAAAATACGCGCATCTTCCGCTAAATACAACTCTAATCTGGTGTCGCTATAATCCAAAATGGTCTCTCCGTGGCTTCGACCAGCCAGTATAACCTAAACCTTAACCTATACAGACATCCTCAGCAACTTCTCTTATTGTGATTCGACGATTCTCCATAACAATTTTCTTCACTTTCTCGACATTGTCATCGATTGTTGATGTGATGGGGCGTCCAGAGCAAGCGTTGTCACTCACACCTTCTCGACCTTATGTGAAAAACTTGTACCACTTGTAAACATTTTTTTGACTCAGAGTACTCACACCGCATGCCACTGTGCACATCTCAAGTGGTTTTGAGCACTTAATTCCACTTGTTACACAAAATTTTATGCAACTTCTTTGATCCATTATTTTCGATAGCAAAAAATCGCCGAACACGCAAAACAGTCAAGAGGCAATTTATGCCTCTCACAAACAAACTAAACAGGCTATATTGCTAAAACCGTGAGCATATCTTCGAGACGAGTGTACCAACATAAAAAAAAAAATAATCGAAAGTCGAATATACGTAGCCCGCGAAATTCGAAAATTCACCTTACTTTTTAAACACACCTCGTATATCAGAAAGAATAAAGTGTATGAAACTATGTATAACATAAGGAATTGGGAGCTGAGTTAGTTACTTAGGCGAGGCAACTACCAAGTAACCAAAGAGAACTTTACGGTAATTTCAAATAAAATTTCCAAGGGCCATACAAATCTTAGGGCCTAATTTAGATCAGACTAACATGAGGATTATGGGACAATTTTCTTATGTTTGAATTTTCCTGAGGGAAATATATGTAACGCCAATTATGCAAATCTATGATGCAGCTCGGCATAACACTGAGAACGAACCGCGCTTTCGAATTTTCAAAGCCACTTAGAGTGCTCTAATGGTTCATATTTCCCCTTCTTCTTCAACTTCCAGTCAATTTACATACAAATTTGAGGCAGGCTCACAAACTGTGAAAAAAAAAACTATCAAAATGGAAACGAAAGGCAACGAATAGCCAAAAATGTGGTTTTGTTTTAACAAATGCCTAGCAATATTTCTTGACACTTATACATATACGCATAAATACGTAAAATACTATATATATATGTATACATTTTTTCTGTAAAAAATAACAAATGGCTATGCATAAATATCATCAATTTGCGTTGCCGTTACCGCTTCTAATTATAGCTATTTTTCGTGCGCTTGTTAACGGAAACGGAAGCACTTCTCCGCGAGCAGGGAAAAGTGAAATATTATAAGAAAAGCACCGGATAAAAAATTATGCGATTATTTTATGCTATCTATACACCTGTATCTATGTACATACATATATACTCATGTATGCATGTGAAAGTATTTTCAGCCAAGTGCCTGAAAGGGCAATAAAGCGGAAATTGCTTGTTGGGAACTAATTATGCATGAAGCGCATTTGTGGCCACAAGGAACGAAAAGGAGCACACACAGATGTTTATGTTTTTAAGATTATAAAGGCACCACATGTCGATAGATTTCGATTTTTTACTTATTTCTTAGTTTCAAGATTTTTTTTAATACAAAATGCAAGTCCAAGTTTTAGATTTTGTGCAAATTAAAAAATAATTCTAAAATTTGTTGTCAAAATCTCAAAATTTTGAATGAGAATTTTTAGAAAAATTTCAAGTAAGTAGTTTTATACGTCATTGGATTTTGATCTACAAAAGTGCAAATATAAAGAAGTTCAAAAATTGCGCTGATTTTCGATAATTTTTTTATTAACGATTTTTATTGGTATCATTTGGGATCATTTTGGAAATTTCACCTTGTATACGAGTATATAAAATGCTAAAATTAAGCAATTTTCTTTCGATAATTAAACTTTTATCGCTATTCACTCTTCATAATATCTGCTACCATTGTGCGTTTTAAACGTCTTAGAGAAGAATTCACCCAGAGTAAGCTGGGTGCTGCATCGTTGACATGATTTTTTAGTCATTATTAGCCATGGCAAATTGCTTGATTACCTCTGTCACAGATCACGATAAAGTTCGCCATTCCGTATATAGTATGGCGCGTTTACTAGGCTCCGCACGATTTTGCTTTACAGACGTTAGATAGAGATAATGTAAGTTAAGCAGAAATAACTGCTAGCTATCTACATAAACGAATATGCCCTGTTGTCCAACTAGCGAACATTATACACATACGACTCTACAGAATCCCACGCAGGTACAATGCAAGTGTGAGTTGACTGGTGTGAGAGGCAGTGCAGTTAACAGCGAACATTATACGCATCGCCTAGAGTTGATATTTAAGTGAATCGACTGCTGTGAGAGCAACCAGAGCAGTTAACGGCGAACATCATACGTATCGTCTACAGGTGCTATGCAAGTGTGAGTTGTCTGCTGGGAGAGCCAGTGCATTTAACAGCGTACATCATACGCATCGCCTACATTTGCTATACAAGTGTGAGTTGACTGCTGTGAGAGCGACTAGAGCAGTTAACAGCAAAGAGGAATTAAGTGTGAAGTTCAGCTTCGTCTAATTAGAATTGGTTAATGGGAGTTCTGTTGCAAATGGAGCAATTTGGAAATGACTACGGTTGCTAGTCTTACTAAGTATACAATATTTTTGTGAATATTTGGCATCAAGTTTTATGCCCAGATATTTGACCTCGCCGACGTATGGGATTATCGACGCATCGATGAAGATTGACACTTACAAGGGACACTTTTTTTAGGGAAAACACTAAATGTGACGCTTTTTCGTTGCGTTTTCGATTTTTGTTATCGACTGCAAACGTCACTCGTAAATGTTGATTTGATGATGATTTTCCGATGATAGAACGTGGGTATACAGGATATATAGTAGAGGGCCCAAAAGTTTCCCTGTGGAAAGTCAACGTTCATATTTTTTGGTGACGAATAATGATTTTCGGGTTTTTCTCGCAAAAATAGCTATCAGATATGACGAGAGCAATTCGCAGTATTTGGTTGGCAGCATGGACTTGAGCTTTCAGAGGAGCCCTTTGTGCCTTTCTTTGTCGAAAGCTTGTGATATATCATATCGGCTGAACAAATTTTTTTCTTTTCCATAGCGCTTTCTATGTGGCTTACGACTCTTGTGATTTGATCGAACATTGAATGATGTTTTCTGATACCAAAGTGGTGAATGGGAATCAGACATTCATTTCCAATGAGTGACTGTAGACGTTTTATAAGTTTTTTTTTTGAAAAAAAAAGCTTCGACATGGCTGGTAGCAGAGATATTGGCCTAAAAGATGACACTTTATTGGGCGATTTAACAGACTTAGATATCATAGTAACATTTCCAATATAAAGCTGAGGCACCTGTTAAATCAACAATGCAATTTTTTTTGGTAGATCACAAAGGACTTCAAGACTTCTTAAGCCTTATTTTATTTATTTCTTAACCAACTTCTTCTGGTGTAACTGGAATACTATATTCATTGTACTCAGGCCAGTTCGCAATAGGTTCTTCTCATTCAGTTAGCCTTCATTATCGCTAAAGGTTTTTTCCGAATGCTCAGCAAATAATTTCGCTTTTTGTTTGTGTGTCTGGTCCTGATGATGTTGCATGTTTTCTCCATATAAAAAATGTGCTTACTCGTGGTTGTATATTATATGAAAAAACTGCACAAGACCGCCAGGGAAAAATTATCAAGAATCAGCTAAAAATTTTAGCTACTTCAAACTTATGCTACTATACGTTTTTATGTTAAATATTGTAATTTATGAGTGTAAAAGCAAAACGAAAAAAGACAACCAACAACCGAAAGAGTTTCGAAACTCAAATCAAAAGCAACGACACTCGTATAAACACCTGAAATAATCCATTAATGTTACATAGAAAAATAGCAAAGGCAACAACTATGATAAGTTTAATAGAAATAGCAAAATTAAATTGATTACGTGACAGCGTAGTCGGTAGTGCAGTGCACACCTTGCGTCTGTGCCAGTTCGTGCAGTTTTCTCATTTATTTAATTTTTTCAATGTTTATTTTTTTTTTTTTGTGTAATGCAAAATCTCATTGCTATCTTCATCACTTTGCCAACTTTTCGTGCAAATCAAACCTTACGGTTGCATTTCACTGCTGCGCCAAAGACATCATTCAGTCCTATTCTCGTTGGCTGGCAGCAAACAAACTCCATGAAATCTGACAACAGCTGTGCTATTGCACGCCATCACAGTTGGAGCAGTAGCGCTATCCACTGCTAAGTTGTTAGTTGGGCGCATATTTGTCGGCAGGTGAGCTAACTGTATTTAATTTAAAATCTGTCAAGTTGTCAACCTCAGTGCTAAATGAACTTAATAGGTGTGAATATAGTAAATCGAGGCATAAATATATACACAGCAGCGAGCATCAAAATAAATTAGTTTGTACTAGAAAATAAATTCTACAAGGTGAAGTCCAAAATAAACAAGACTGAGCTAAAATAGAAACGACAGGATAACTTTGAGTTTATTTATTCAAAATATTCCCCTCTGGCCTCGATACACTGTTTTGCGCGATCTAAAAGCTTTTCGAAAGAGTGTTTTAGGTCATTGACCGGAATGTCCTTTAGGATGTCGGTACAAGCCTTTTGGATGGCTTCTACGGACGCAAACCGGTTTCCTTTCATGGCCAAATGCAATTTTCCGAATAGATAGAATTCACAGGGAGTCATATCAGGCGAATATGGTGAGTGATGGATGGTTAAAATGCGATTTCTAGTCAAAAAATCAGTCACAAGAGTGGATCGATAAAATGGTGAACTATCATGCAATAAGCGCCAGCTTCCTACTTCGCGGTATTGACGGCGAATTCAACGAATGCTATGCGACTAACGCTTCACCATGCCAAGATAGAAAATTACATTGACGGTTTGGCCCGTTGGCCCAAACTCCTTATGGACAATTCCTTTGGAATCGTAAACACAAATGAGCATCGACTTGATTTTTGACTTCTCCAAACTCGATTTTTTTGGGTGGTGTCTTGTCTGGGGCCCTCCATTCGGCACTTTGACGCCTAGTTTCGTGGAAGCACCACGTTTCATCACCAGTTACAATGTTGTAAAGGAAGTTCTGGTCTTTTCTTACCTCTTTAATAAGGTCTTTCGAATGTTGAATTCTGAGCTGATTCTGTTTTGGGGATATTCAACTCCGATTCCATAAATTTCACCGAAGATTTCATTTTTGATAAATTTACGAACAATTTCGATGGAGTTTTCGGTGATTACTGGAGGATTCGGGCGGCCCGTATATTCATTGTCATTTATGTCCTCACAACCATCTCTGAAACGTGTAAACCACACATGAACTCTGGCACGAGATAGACAATCATCGCCATAAACTTTTTCCATCAATTCAAATGTTTCGTTAAACATTTTACTGATTTTAGCTCTTTGTTTGTAACTCATTTTTGTATCGATGACACAAACACACTGACACTTTAAACGCAATAACTTCGCTTCCACTGAACCGAATGCCAGCAAGCTTTCACAACTAGGGTTGTAACTTCCGACGCACTAACTCATTAAAAAGATGGCGCCATCAACGCCAGTCTTGTTTATTTTGGACTTCACCTTGTAATACAAATTTTTCACATTACAAGGTATTAGTGCCGATAACTCTATGTTCCCCTGTTGATAACATCTCTACATTAGCTGGATTTTTTTCTTTGGTTTTACAAAGAGGGAGCGTCGCAAGCCGAGCCCATTCAGTGTGGGACTTTAAACCGAACTAAACCCCCAATCGTCACAGTACGGATACCCGTATTACCATCAGGTATTTCGTCGAGAAGTGGACTGAGCATTAAAATCAATGTCCGTTACTGCCCTGTTGCAATACGTTAGAAGTCGCCACCCACTATTTGAAACACTTGAGGAATGAACCATTCGTGGCGAATCTGTACGCGGGGGTTACCACCTACATATTTGTATAAAAAAAGTTATTTATAAAACAAAACAACGAAACAAGAGATAAGTGCCACGAATAAGTGCCGCTATAAAAAAAGAGGTTGTCTGTAAAGTCGGTTTACTGACGATAGTTTGACGTGATAACGTCATAAGAAAATACTGATTGAATGGTTGCATTTTTCAAAAGAAAATTTTAATCTTATTTGTTTGATAGATATTTTGTATGGATATAGAGAATGAGTTAACATTAACATAACATAAGATAACATAACATAACATAACATAACATAACATAACATAACATAACATAGCATAACATAACATAACATAACATAACATAACATAACATAACATAACATAACATAACATAACATAACATAACATAACATAACATAACATAACATAACATAACATAACATTACATAACATAACATAACATAACATAACATAACAACATAACATAACATGCTGTTCAAGCAAGGTAACGACGCATGAGCAAGATAACGACGCATTTTTTGGTGCGTGCAGCCGGCTACATAGAATTATAAGACGTTATCACGTCAAAAAATAATAATAACATTAAAACAACAGGTATTATTAACAAACTTGGTTTTATTTTAAATTCTTCAAGTAAATCAAATTAATAATAATCAATAATAAGGCATATGCAAATACAAATACGTGAATTTATATATGTACATATGCGCATATACATACATATATACGCTCACTTAAGTAGGAGAGATGTCGAAGATGTCGAACGTTGCCGTTCGTTTGCTTTGTTTGCTTTGTCGTTCGTTCCGCGCTTTCGCTTGCAGTTCATTCAAGGTAACGGCAATGAGCAAGGTAACGACAAATGAGCAAGGTAACGGCAATGAGCAAGGTGACGACAAATGAGCAAGGTAACACTAATGAGCAAGGTAACGACACATTTTTTCGTGCGCGCAGCCTGTTAAATCGAAGTATAAGACGTTATCACGCCAAAAACCATTTGCCGTTCGAAGTCTGCTTAAAACTATAGGTCCCTCCATTTGTGGAACAACATCAAGACGCACGCCACAAATAGGAACAGGAGCTCGGTCAAACACCTAAAAAGTATTTAATTTCTAACAAACTCGTTCACTGCCGAAATTGCCAATAAATTTAAAATTTTGTTAACTTTAGTCCTAAAATTAGCACAGCCATTTCTATGAGCTTCTCGCCTTACACAAAATTCTTCGCGAGCAAATATTTTTACTAGATGGGTATCCCATCGGAGTTCGTTTAAAATTTACATTTTTTTAACTCAGTTTAATATTCAGCTTTTGCGTATATTTAGTTTTGAAGTTAAAAATAAGAATAAAAATAGAAAATTTCATTAATATCAACCCAACTTAAATAAACCTAATTTCTATTGGGCGAGTTTCGATCATTGGGAGTTACTAGTCGTAAATAAGCCGCGAGACAATTCAACGGTTATGATACAGAAGTTCGCTGTGAAAGTAGTAAATCTTGATATGCTAACAGAATCTTTGGAAGTTCCGCCATAAAGTTTTCATTAATTTAAGGCCATTTCACAAATCGATTCTTTTGTTTGCGTAAATCAATAGAAACTCAATTAAAAATTACACAACAGCCAAGCAATTTGTGATGGCTTAAGAGAGAGGACAGCAAGCAGCGGGGGAAGAGTTGGTGTGTTGCATTACTGAAGCACCAGCAGATATTGTCGATATAATACAAAAATAGAAAAATAAAATTTAGTACGGCAACGAATGTGTGGGCGGAGCAATGAAACACAGGAAAACAGGCGAAATGCTATAAACCGTCAAAGCACTGCAACTATGCAGCAAGCAAAAATATAAGCAGCTTAGGCTGTATAAATAAATCAAAACCCATGCCAGTGAGGAAGTAGTCCCAAAAATAGGATGTGAATCGATTGATTTAAAATATTAATGACTTCAGCAACACAGCTGAAACTACACAGCTATACAACGCACACTTACCTTACTTACTTACAAGGCAAGCGAGACGAGCGCTGCATATTTTATAAATGTTGCCTTAAATGGCTTCTAAACAAAAGTTGTTGCCGTTTGTTTAACATTTTTCTACTATTTTTTGTATTTTCAGCCAAAGCCGCTACTAAAATCCAAGCCGTTTTTCGAGGACACAAAGTACGAAACACCATGAAGAAGAGCGAAACTAAATCCACCCCCACCGCTAGCGCCACCGCTGCGTCCTCTAACAAACATGTTGATAGCAAAAATGTGGCAGCGTCGGCGGCAGCCGCAGCAGTTGCAAAGGCGGAGCCAACTAAAGCTGAATTAGAGGCTGAATTCGATCCTAACGACAAAGGTAAGTCGATTGCATAGAGAGTAGTGATTTGGAAGTGAAAATTACAAAGAAAGACAAAAATGGGAAACGAAATTGAAAACTGGTGGTGACTAGTGCGTAAAAAGTTTAACAAAGTGATGATACTAAACAGTCTTAATGGACTGAAAGGTTTATTTATTGTAGTATTTAATAAAATATGATTAGTATAAGTAGCAAAATTTATATAAATAAATAAAAATATCAAAATAGTGGCAAATATTTTATATCCCTACATTAAATAAAATAAAGTCCCAAAATATTTGTGTACGTCCGCTAATAACTTTGCACAAAATGCCTCGTTTGGCACATGATTTTCTGCATTTCAAAGCTAAGCTCTTCTGAAAGGACATAAGCTGCATAAACCTACAAAAATTGTATCGCTTTAAGTCGAAATGTGTTAAAAAAATCATAAAATTTATACTCATACTACAAAAAATCAAAACTTACTCATCCGTTTGGTGTATTGTTTTTTGTTATAAAACTAGGAAGTATTTGCTATCATTTGTATTCATCTAATTTATCAAACATCACCTAATAAATTTAAAATTTTGAAAACAAGACTTTTCAACAGGTTAGGAGAAAAAAAATATATTTTTGTGTTCGTTGGGTGCCAAACACCGGTAAGCGGTAATACTTGTAAATAGACGAAATAAGGATGAAAAATGTATGCCTTATGATTTTTTTAACTGCTGATTTTTTTAATGCTGATTTACTTTAGCTTGAGACTGCGCAGTGCAAGCCACGTATTCACTGGTAGTATTCCGCGACAAAATAGCGAAATAGGCAGGTTGCTTTTTACTGAAGCTGGTGTAAGCAACTGAAAGCCGATGGCGCATTAGTCCATAATTCATCTGCTACATTTGACATGGCTGTACTAAAAATATATAACGGAAGCAAGCAGGTTTTTGGGTATTTTTTTTTGCAGTGAGGTTGGGTTCAAAATGCCTTAGCAGCAAATAGTAGAGGTCGATTCCACTAAAACATCTCTCCTCTTTTCTTATATTTTTCCCTCAACCCCGAGACTGCTTCCGCATTGGATGGCGTGCTAAGAGGACACATTCACTTACTCACCCTGCGTCCCTGAAAAACTTACATAATACTCTTCAGCATAAGTTTCCATTTCGCACCTCTTATTCGTGATAATATCGTTAGCGAAATTTGCGACTGCATTCCATTTTACATAGCCTATCATCATTTCCTTGATTTCTTCATGTGTAAATGAAAAGGTCTAGCCAATGAGCACCAGGAGATTTGGTGGCTCCTATAAGACTCAGACTGAAAATCCCACTGTATTTGAAGCTCTGGAAAGGGGGTAGATAGTCAAGGAGGGAGGGAGAAAAGTATCAAAGAAAGAGATAGGAAAGAATAGAGACAGAGATAGAGATAGTTAGTCCTGTGAGATTTTCCAGATTCTTTGGCAAATCTGTAAATATCCTCCAGTTTTAGAGAACGAATATTACTCCAGTTTTAGAGAACGAATATTCTCACGACATCGGAACCCAAAACTCATAGCCGGGCTCTAGCCAAGGCAGGACACTCACAAATAAAGTGCTCAGTGCTATCCGCCTCCTCCAAGCACGACAGGCATATTGGGTCCTCAATGATTCCAATGGTGGTCATATGCTGGGTTGTGTCCTGTAATAATACCGACCACCAACCGAACGTCTTTCCTTCCAAGTTTTAGTAGAAAGTTTGACAGTTTTCTGTTCGGACTTGTCACAAAGCACTTTGCAGTTCCGCAGCGTTCTAGACCGGGCCATCGCTCTTTATGTAGATTGCATACATAATCGCTGATCCAATTCATGATTCCTGCGGAACTGATTCCGATTATTGGTTTTGGCCCTTGTGGGGGAACCGCTGATCCACGGTTGGCCAATTCATTGGTAATGTCGTTTCCTTGAGCACCGGAGTGTCCTGAAACCCATATAAGTACAAGCCTGTTTTGTCTTGCGACAGAATTAAGGTTCTTCTTACATTCTTGAGCATTCTTCGGGGTATGCTTCGCGTTCTCCAGGGCCTTTATTGCAGCCTGACAGTCACTGAAAACTCCAATCTGTCTCCTGCTCCATCTCCTCTCGATTATCCATTCGGCTTTCCGTTTTGAAAACAGTTGCCATTTCCCCCATAGCATAGTGATAGTTATTACTATCGTTTAAGTACCATTCGGCGCCAGACCCTATTTCATTCTTGCACCCATCGGTAAAGAAAATATTCGCCAAACCTCCCTGAATGCATTCTGGAGTGCTCTATTGCTCACGCAATGGAAATCTGACATCAAGTTTCCTTCCAAATGAAACTGTAGTTATCAGGTCGTCTTTAGGTGCCAAAAACAGAGGATACTGCTCAGATAGCAACTTAAAGATTTCTCTGTGCGACGAAGTTCCGTCTTCGTGCCAGAAACCATATTTATGAAGTCTACACATTGCCTTTATTGCTTCCTGTTGTATCCTAAGATCCAGGGGGAGCAAATCAAGCATAGCAGAGCAGACTTAAGTTAATCTTGCGTCAAATTAGACTCGGCTACTCTTTTTGTCGATAAAGTGGCATCGAGTACTTACATATCTACTTGTAATGAGATACCTCTGTTGGTTAGAAGGATCAGCTCTGTATTCTCTGTGGCCAGTTTTAATCAGTGGCCCTCTAGCCATGTATGTACTCGGATCAGCACTTGATTTACTTCCTTTTGGCTTCGTCAGTGTTTCGAGCAGTTATTTCAGCTACATTGTGTGCGTATCCTACTAGATGCACATCCTCAGGCATCTCTATTCAAACGATTTTATCGTAGATTAAATTTTAAAAAGTTTAGGTCCGAGTAATGATCATTGGACCGCATCAGCTGTTATTTGTTTTGCCTTGCATCTATTGCGGGTTTCCTATAAGTGCGCGATTGCTTAGGTAGCTGCAAATAATTTTGAATATATTACTCGGGATCTTGAATTTTGTCTTCTAGGCTTCAATTACGTGTACCCATCTTAAACTGTTGCAAGCATTCTAATGTCCACTGTGGCTAGTTCCCTGGGAGCAATCAGTAGGACGTTCCAGGGTGCAGTCAGTAACGCCCAATTTAAAATCCACTCATGAATGCCGGAGATCCCAGCAATCTCTGCTGTAGCTCAGCATAAATCGGCTCATGCGCTAGTATTTCAGAAAGTGGGGGTGAAAAGCTGACACTCGAGCACAATCATGCAAACTCCACTCAAATTCCAGTCTTGACAATTTGGGTAGATGGCTAAAACTGCAATTCACAAAACATACTGCGGCTATCATACACAATAATACGATTCCTTACGGGAATACCAACGCACGCGGAGTTATTGGCTATTTATCGGGCAGGATATTAGCCCTACGTGCCAATGCTGTTGAAGCTGTAGTGTAATGCAGATGGAGTGGAGGCAGAAATCATTACTTTGCGAACGCCACATACTTCGAAGAATGTACGTCTGATTTCTGGGATGCAACTTCTTCGAGGACCTGAACAATTGGATACACACACACACTGCTTAGCAGAGCTGATTGAGTTCGCAAAGAGTACGAAATGGTGTAAGGTTGTGTAGAGATAGAGCTACGAAAATTTTTGTTCGGCATAACAAGGGGACTCGGCCGCTGAGTGAACACTTTTGAAAGCAACGCATCTAACCTGACCTATTTAGCCTATTCTCATAAAATAAATAAAATTTTTGAATGATCTAATATTAGTTAAAAATTATTATATAACAGAATTGATAGTTTTCACAATATGTAGCTTGCATCCTTGACTAAAGCCTGCTTAATTGCATATACTTACACTTATATGTATGCAGCTCTTTAACATATCATACCTCACCTCACCTCACCTCACTTTGATTTGATTTTATTGGTTCAAATCACTTGTATCCCTCCCCACTTGCGAAGCAAAGCCATAAATGTGAAAGAATTCTAATAAAACTACTACATTGCGCTTTTAGTGAACTTAGCTGCACACAAACATACGAATATGTTTGTGCTTATGTATTTTGCGCAGCTCCCTGAAGGTGTAACAATATACTCCGCTCAAACATAAATAGCTTTGCTTTCAATCAAGTTTAATTGTCCTTGAAAATTGCATTAAAGAGTAACTGCATTAACAATTTCGCTTGGTTGCTTCCGTAAATTTTACTACGCATTCGCTACAAGCAATTTTCCGGTTACGTATACGCCACAGCGCACCCTAACTCAATCACCCGGCTTTGTTTACGCTCAACAATGGGCTTGCATATTCCTATATACATATATGTTTAGTAATATTGTTCAAACAATTTACCAGCATTCATCTCATATTTTTACCCACTTCCCTTCCCCACCACAAAACACATCATCATGAGTACTGTGTGCTGCATGAAAAAATTCAAACTACAACCCATTGGCTGTGAACAAAAATTCAGAATTTTAAATTTTTTGTTTGTCACTTGTCAAGCGTGAAAATAATTCCAAATAGCAAACAAGATTTTCAATTAAGAATAACATTGATTTTCGTTCGGTCATTCAATGGCTTCCATTATCAAACGCGTCATTCCCACGTTGGATCGAATTCTGGTGCGACGCGCTGAGGCGGCTAATATAACCAAAGGTGGTATTGTGCTCACCGAAAAGGGCGTCGAGCGTATGGTGGAGGGTATGGTAATAGCGGTTGGTCCCGGTACCCGCAACCCACAAAGTGGCAGTTATATACCGGTCGGTGTGAAGGCGGGCGATCGTGTGCTGCTGCCGAAGTACGGCGGCACTCGTGTCGAAATGGAGGACAAAAAGGAATATGTGCTCTATCGTGAAGCGGATATATTGGCCAAGTTGGAGTAGTCAGCGGGGCAGGAGAGATGTGCCATGTGTAAGAAAGATGGTGGCGTTTAAGAAGCGGGAAGATGGCTGCGTTATGGAGTTTTGTGTGAAGTTTCATGAACTAATATCTTGTTTTGCATACGGGCGCAAATTTTAATTTATTTAACAAAATAAAAATGTTTATTATTTAATTGATCTCATTGATTTAAATTATTACTAAGTGCTGATGTATGTTTCGTGGATGTATAAAATTTATAATTTCAAAAATGTTAAAAAATCGGTAAGACAGTTGGAGTGGCGTCGTAATATTGTACACAAACTCAATAGAAAAGAGTTTGATATATGGACACGAACTTATAGCTACACACATATTTTAGTTAAGAAACTCATTTTGGTTGTTGTTTGGTTGGTACTCTAACTCCTCAAAACTCTTCGAGATGCTGATTTACTGATGTACTTATATTTACCACAGGATTTACCATTTTAGGTAGACAATTTTTTCATGAGTTTGAAGATCTCAGTACTATGGAAATCAGGGTTTTTCTAAAAGAGATACACATTTTAAAAGTATTCACTGATTTTAGGAGCGATAAGGGCTAATTCCCCACGCGGCATCAAACCATTCTACAAATTTTCAATTACATCATTTTAATTGTATAGTTTGAAGCGGCTAATGAATCCCTTTGAGTTTTCATTTTTTTTTTTTTTCTTCTGATGGCTCTTTTTCTCTTTATTCCACACAAAACTGAAAAACAAAAAATTAAAAATAATAAATTTCTGTTTTATAAACTGTGCTGTGTACAGCAAACACCATCATAAAATATTTACTTTTTTAATCAACATGCGCTTTATTATCCCAAAATGCATTAAAAAAACTCCATTTCTATCTAAAAATTTAGATTAAAAATTTAAAATCTAAAATAAAACTCTGTTGAATTTTTCTAGATTTTTTATTATGTGCTGTTTTTTGATGAAAATATAACTTTATTCTGAAAAAATGATTAGAAGTGAATCATTGCAAGTATTGCCCATCGCTGGCTACTACAATACTATTTCCCATCTTTCCGGTGGATCTCGTATGCCGTCGCGGTATAACTGGAGAATATGGCGGCTGGGATAGGATTCCCCGTTTCAGTGTTTCCAGGTATATTGTTTTAACGAGTTTGGCAACGTGGGGCCGAGCGTTCTCATGCTGTTGAATCACTTTTTCATGCCTCTCCGCATATTGCGGCCGCTTCTCGCGCAGTGCTCGGGCATCAATTATATATAAATATAAAGTTTGAATTATATAAGTTTGGCTAAAGAGTGAAGAGTATTTAAGAACGAATTTTTAAAAGTTTGGTTTTTGTTGGGACAATTAGCAAGTACAGCACTCATACAACATTAAGTCCATTGCATTGCACTTCTTTAAGTCTACCAGACTCTTCAAGTTCCCTTTTTAATTTTCTTTAAATCTACTCAACCTCCGAAGAATTCTGGATAGATCTTGTGGTGCCAAAAAGCCAAGGTGATCGCTTCTTAACACATCAGCCCCAAAGCCTGATTCGAGCGAAGGCCGGGCAGACGCACAGGAAGTGATCCGCCATCTCATCTTCCGCTTCACAAGCTGGGCAGACTGCCTGAGATTATTACCTTTTTCATGCCCTTTGCCCAGAAAAAGTGGGCCGTTATCAATCCAACCTACAGCCCGTCATCAGGTGCCTACAGTCCCTTCTGCTTAGTGACAGGAGGATCTGTGACAGTGGGTCGGACTTGATAGCTAACATCAGTTTTGTCCATCTGCAGCCTCTCTCAGCCTACCAAGTTCACTTGTGGGTTGAAAGTTTAGTTGGAAAGTATTAAAAAAAAATCATCACGCTTTAAGTTATGCTCGCCACTGTACATAATTATCCGCAAGCAAAATTTTCTGATCATCCACAAAATATTGGTTGTAGCTAAAAAGTGGGATATGTATATGTAAGTAAGTATGTATGTATGCTTGACCAAAACTTTGTATTTGAGTTTTCATTTTCACATACACACATACATACATACATAAATTTGAATACATCCAGATCCATACATTTTACCACAAAAAATTCGATTTATTTTTTTTTTAGTTTCTTTCCTTTTTTCATATTTTGGTGCACCAAACTTCATAACACCGAAGCCCAGAATTTTTCTTCTTTTTTTTAATTTCTTAAGCAAAACTCTCTTCAAAATATAAAATTTACGGCCTTACAGTTGGCATGATATTTTCAAAATTAAATTAAGCTGCAAAGCTTTATTTCCTGTAACTTCCTCCAAAAGTGCGCGTGTCGTCACAAGCAAAAAAGAAAAAGCCAAAAACAACAAAAAAACCTGAGCTCTAACATATTTCAACTTGACAACAGCGGATGATAAACACCAAAGTCAAACTGCTGCGTACACGCCAAAGAAGCAAAAGGACATAAGGCCATACAGTCATCAGGCCAATAGGCCGCCAACAGGCAATGCGTGAAAAGTCGTTCGTGCAACTCAAGCTTCATTTATTTTTGTTATTTCTCTCACTAACAATACGCCTTGATTTACGGGCATTCCAATTTTTCAAGCAATCTTCCCCCCGCCACACTTTTTGGCACTTTTACTTTTGCAACAACTAATTTTCGCTGAAATTCCAATACTTTTGCGCAAAGTTGTCAGCAAATGTAGAAGAAGATTGCCACACCACACTTTTGTAGGCAGAAATATTTAACTTGGCAAGCAATTTTAATGTTGTTTTTCGTACTTTTATTAACGTAATTGTTGTTGCTTGTTTTCTTGGTTAGAATGCTATAAATTTGCATATGTTGTCAGTTGACTTGGCCCAAAAGAAAGTTGTGTGGCGCTCTGGTAGTGGTGATACAGGCGGCGGAAGTGTCAACGGCAATGCAAGTCAAGTTTGAAGTGCCGCTGGAAATGAATGTGGCAATGGCAGCACCCCTGACTGCAGCCTATGGAATGTTGTGCTTGTAATTGTGTGCACTAACGTAGAAACTGTCTAGAGGCATGGACTTGAAATGCAGGCAGACGTAAGCAGTCAAGAATTCAACTGAGATACCAACATACTCGCATACTTGGGTATGCAAGTATTGCCTTTACAATTTACTTTAGCGCGCTGCTAAGTGTGTACAGAAATAGAGCACTCGTATGTGTGCATGCTGGTAAGTAGTCGTTACATTACAGTTGACACTTTCACGCGTTCAACACCTCATTAGATGTGGCGTGCCAAAGTGTTGTGCCCGACTGACACGCCTGGCACTTTCCACCAGAATATTTTTAGCAAAGCGCAAGATGCTTGAAAATTTTTTTTTAATAAAATAAGCAAAATGATTTGCAATGAGATGGTCTTAATTATTTATGATTTTTATGGAATAATGTGCATTAGGATGGCCTAAAAAACCAATTTTGTTTTTGCAATTTTTCCTGAAACACATTATTTTATTTATATTTTTATTGCATGTTTAACCATGACGTTAACGCTTTGCAAGGTACCATTAAATTTCCATGGAAAAGTAAGCGTTTGCGGGAATTTGGTATACAATGTTTACAGGCCTCTGCTATTTAATATCCTACAATAATAAAACACAATATTTAAAATTAAAAAAAAAATATATTTACTTTTCTCGTTTTTTTTCATATAATAATTTTTTTTTGGGGCATTTGTGAAAATGAAACAGTGATAGAGTTAAAGGAAGAGGTCAAGTATCCAGGTTTAACCTTAGATAAAAAACTCACTTGGGAATCACATATAAATAATATAACAAAAAAAGCCACGAAATCCTTGTGGACAACCAAACAATTACTAGGCATATCCTGGGGCCTCAGCCCTAGTATGGCCCTCTGGATATACGCCCAAATGGTTAGACCAATCATACTGTATGGGGCAGTAGTATGGTGGAGCAAATCTATCCAAAAAACAGCGATAACCAAACTGGGAAAAGGACAAAGGCTTGCTTGCCTATGCATCACAGGGGCTATGAAAACTACCCCAACAGCTGGCATGGAAGCACTCCTTAATCTCCCACCACTTCCTATAGCAATCCAAGAGGAAGCAGCTACGCAAGCACTCATGCTACACATGAAAGAAAATTTCAAATTAGGCAACCTCACCGGTCACCTAAGTATCCTAAATAAAATCAAAAACACCATTAGCATGGCTCAAGTTTCAGACCACATTGACCCAACCCTCTGTTTCACAAAAGGATACACAGTTATCCTTCCTGAGAGGATCGAGTGGCCCAAAATGGATGAATAATGATTCACAAAAATGGTACACTGATGGATCAAAAACACCTTATGGTGTAGGAGCAGGAATAGTGGGGCCCGGAATCCACAAATCATTCACTCTCACCAGGGACACCACCATCTTCCTAGCGGAATTATACGCAATAATGGAAGCAGCAAACATCATGCAACGTAGAAACCACAAGAGAGTAAATATTAGAATACTCTCAGACAGCCAATCAGTTCTAAAAGCTTTAGATAGCTATACCTACAACTCAAAAACTCTCTTAGATTGCCACAAGGCACTCAATAACCTGGCATCCAAAAACAATGTCTCATTAATTTGAGTACCAGGACATGAGGGATATGACGGGAACGAAAAGGCAGACTTTCAAGCCAAAAAAGGGGCAGATGTAAATTTCATCGGACCTAGTCCCATGTTTGGATTTAACAAAAACAGCCTAAAACAAAAAGTAAAATACTGGGCCAAAACTCTATTAAATCAGCATTGGAACAACGTAGAGGGCCTTAGACACTCTCACAGACGCCCTCACGGGTCACTTCACCTGCAACAAACACCTACATAAATTAGGCATAACTAACACCACCACCTGCAGATTTTGCTGCGAAGATGAGGAGTCTATAGAACATCTCATCATCGAATGGCCGGGGTTGACACTTAGAAGGAAAAGGTTTTTAACAAGTTCATGCTTACAGATGAAGACCTTCAATCACTCCCTCAGAAGGAGCTGGTACAATTCATAAGCATACTTAACAGTCAATAGACAGCGTAGGGTGCACAATAGATCAATATGGTCGCAGTGCTAAAGGCCCATACCTTAACCCTTTACTACCATTAATCATTAACCATTGGGGCATTTGTGAAGAGAAATTAGAAGAGGAGATTGAATAAAATGGATAAGTATTAAAAACAAATAAAATATAAAAAAATAATATTTTTTTTTTTGACCATAGATGCAATTTATGTGGAAAGGAAAAAGAAAAGACAACATTTTTTATTTGGGCCATCCTAATGCTCATACTATTATATATACACAAAAATGCAAAAGAAATATATTTGCGATTTTCTGTTAGAGCTTTCATTCAACTTTACTTTGTGAAAATATAAATTAACGGCTACTTTGGTAAATTTAATCAAGCATTAGGAGAACCTCAGATTCGCCTCTAATTAGAATAGCAACTGGAATTAATAAGCAATGCTGATTAATTAGTAGCAAGTTTCGTGCACCGTGTGATTTCTATCTGTTCTCTAAGTTGAAATCCGCATTAAAGAATTGAGACCGTTGATACATTGAAAGTGAAAGTGGCAGGTATCCGTTGGCAGAAGAAAAATTTCACTACTATTTCGAATAATTGAGAATTCGCATGGAGCGTTGTAGGTGTAGGAGCAATGGGGAGGTGTATTTTCAAGCTGATAATCTATACTAAAATAAAACCGTAGTTCCGTTGTGATAAGTGGGTCTGAAAAGTGTGCGTGAATCTACACCATCTCGTGCTGGTCGAGCAATAAAGAAAGTTAAGCAAAAGAAAAGTCCAAAACTTGCTTACCGCAAAGGACCCTGAAGAGCTGCTGGTAAGTTGTGGTTAGAAGCGCAGTGAAAAGCGATGCTGTGGTTGACTGAAATGAAGAATACCCGGAGACTGTTCCTCAACTGTCCCTGTCTCTGATAGCTGACGCCGAATTGGCCACTAGGCAATATGAAGCCTTAAGGTATCCTAGCGAAAGTACTGACGGAAATATGAATAATTCCCAATAAAGATATCCCAAATAGATTTCAGAGGCATTATTATCCAGCTACAGTTCAATTCAGCCACGAAGGACTAACTTTGTCGCCACTAAAACTGTTCACTATTGAAAGCTACAGAAAACCCACTTAGAACTTAATCTGAGGGCATCTGGGGTAAATGCGGTGTATCTTTTTTCTTATAAAATAAAAAATTTGAGAATGCTTTGTTCGAATTAGATGGTTTTTGTTCTGTTTTGTTTGTCGCCGGAAATACCGGAACGGCACAAAAAATATAAGTACTCGTACACATGAAAAATATCATGCGATTTAAGGAAATTATATTTCCTGAGATTTATAAAATCCCACACTGTGAATTGCAACTAATGGCGCAGACGATATATGTAGCTCGCAGTTCTAGCATGAAACAAAAAATCGAATAAAGTTTTAGTTGTTATGATTTTTACTTTTGGGTGAACTAAAAACGTGGATAAAAAAAAGTAATCTTTTTGAAGGTTTAAAGACACAAAAAAAATGTATTTTACAAGTCATTTTAAATTCAAATAGAAGAGAATTTAGTACTGAAGAGAGCATTGGCATTTATCATTCCATCAGTGTAAAACTTTTGTGGTTTCTTGGCGAAAAACTGCGACAAGTAATTTTCACAGGCTACTCTTGAAGCCAACTTTACTCCATTAAGGGAGTTCTGCATTGACCGAAGCAAATGTTAGTCCGTTGGTGCAAGGTCAGGGCTATATGGCGAATGCATCAAAACTTCCCAGCCAAGCTCTCCCAGTTTTTGCTGAATCATCAAAGATGTGTGTGGCCTAGCGCTGTCCTGATGGAAGACGAAGCCCTTTCTGCTGATCAGTTCTGGCCGTTTTTTTTCGATTGCTTGCTTCAATCTCATCAGTTGTTGACAGTAAAGTGTAGAATCAATCGTTCGAACAGACTGGAGCAGCTCATAGTGGATGATTCCTTTCCAATCCCACCAAACACACAGCATAACCTTTCGAGGCGTCAATCCTGACTTTGCGACCATTTGTTGAGCTTCACTATCCTTGCACCATGATCTTTTTCGCACATTATTGTCGTATTTGATCCACTTTTCGTCTCCTGTTACCATTCGCTTCAGAAATGGGTCGATTTCTTTTCGTTTCAGCGAAGAATCGCAGATGTTAATTCAGTTTTCACAAACAATTCATGTGGTACTCAAACATCGAGCTTCTTTTTGTAACCAGCCTTTTTTAAATGGTTCAAAACCGTTTGATGATGAATGCTTAGTGCCTTGGCGATGTCATGGCAGCTTATGTGATGGTCCTGGTCAATCTTTTCCGTAATTTCATCGACTTTTTCAACGATAGGTCGACCGGAGCGAGGTGCATCTTTCACATCGAAATTTCCAGAACGGAAGCGAGCGAACCATTGTTGTGCTACACGAACTGATACAGCATCGTCTCCGTAAACTTCACAAATTTCATTGGTGGCTTGCGTGGCATTCTTCCCTTTTTTATACAAAAATTTCAAAATATAGCGAATTTCTTCATTATTTGCACTAATTTGTGAACAGCTATAACTTTTTTTCAACTTATCCGAATTTAATTTTTTTTTGGTTAAATGAAGCTTAAAATGTCACCTTTCAAACACCATATGATATGACACAATGTGATTGGTAGCACTGGAGATAGATGACTCCAACGACATCTATTGACAAAATACGCAAAGACTTTTTCGACTACCCAATATTTTGATCCAATTGGTCTAAATTCAAAATACCTATGTACAGGGTGCGCCATCTTTTATGTCGGTATGTAAACGCTGAATAACTTTGTCATTTACCAATCGATCGGCTTCAACATACATACATATTTTCGATACGTCAATTCAGTACAATTTCAACCAAGGATCGCTTAACACCGCAACAACGCGCATATCGCAAAAAGTATCGCGGCAAACAGGCAGCGTCTGAAAATACTATTCGTTGTTTGGTGTCGAATTTTTTTGAGCCCGGGACAGTAGGAGATCGCCAACATGCCGTTCCTCAACGACCAAGATGTTCCAATGAACTTGTTGAAGCAGTGAGGGAGTGAGGGAGTGCGTTGCCCAGGAGCCAACAGTGACGTATCGTCATCGCGCTCAGCATTTCGTGTCAGTGAAAGCACAGTGCGGCGCATTTTAAAGGATGATTTAAAGTTGTTTCTGTATAAAGTGCAATTGACATAAAGAGTATTGCCGAAAGACTATTCACATCGCTTGGAATACAGTCAAACAGTCGCTCGAATGGTTGACACTGAACCTTATTTTTGGAAGTAAATTTTAATGACTGACAAGGCAAGTTTTAACCTCTCTGGCAGCGTGAATAAACAAAATTGCCGAATTTGGGGAACTGAGAAACGCCATTGCATGACCGGAAAGCAACTGTTTGGGTCGGCATTTGCGCCAAAACCATCATTGGGGCATATTTTTACCGAGAAAACGAAACGGTCGATGGAAACCGATATCGATGGATGTTGGCTCATTATGTCTGCTCTCAAATGCATGAGAAAGGTTTAAACGGTAACTGGTTTCAACAAGACGGTGCGCCATGCCACACTGCGAATGCAATAATTGAATTTCTGCAACGAAAACTCCCGGGACGTCAAAAAGAGGCGACATTGGCTGGCCCCCCAGATCACCTGACTTAACCCCCCGGACTTTTTTTTGCGGGATTATCTAAAAAGCAAGGTTTGCGCCAACAAGCCGCAGACTATTGACCAGCTTAAGGTAAAGATTCGTGCCGAAATCGACGCTATAAAAATCGAAATGTTTGGCAAGGTGAGGCGCAAATAAAAGACCGCAGTTTGTGATTGCTAATAAAGGTGGCCACTTGATTGATATTGAATTAAGAAAATAGTTTTAATAAATAACCGAACCAAATAAAAATTCCTCACTTACACAAATCATTGGTTTTTTTTTCTTCAAAGTTATTCAATGTTTTCATACAGACATAAAAGATGGCGCACCCTGTATTACCTAAATGAGGACCAAGAAACAATCGTCCAGCTAGATATCCCTCGGAATGAAAAATTTTGAAAAGTCATATTCCAGCTTTATTAGACGAATAGATCAAATTGAGAATTTGTGTTGCAATACTTGAAGAATAACTCATGGTTAACATAACCTCAAAAAAGATTTAAGTTAAATGAAGGTGAAAATGGCAATTTTCTGTAAGCTTCTATAATTTGTGACTATTCTAACCAGCCTCAAAAGAATCAATTTAATAATATGTTACTGGTTTTCCCAATTTACTTTCAAATTTGTAGCGTTTTGAGACTAATACGACGGTATTTAATTTTTGAAAAGACAATAAAGAACAGCAACTTCTTTTTTTTAACAAGTGGTAGGCAAGCCATAATTAAATAAATGTATATTTGGATTAGGAGTCAAGAAAGGGTTAAATATTTTTGGTCGTCAATGGGTTAATTTTTTTTTTTTGTACTAGATTTATCTTTCTTATGCAAATCTTACATCATTCTCGCTCATTAAAAACGATTTTGTGGGTTTTGGGAATTTTTCTGATGTGTTCTGGTATTACCGCCTCATTTGAACGTCCACTGCGTTGTGCATTATCGGTGTCTCTACAACCACGTCAGCCAGTTTGAAGCCAGCGGAGTCCCCATAACATTTTTGAAGCCATTGCCTTACTTGAACGGCAGAAGAATTTCTTTCTGTTCCATTGTTTTGAAAATAACAAAAGTAGCGTATTTCTTAGCGCAATAACTCACGAACTAATGAATAGAATATCATGAATTTTTAACAGCTGTCTTTTGAAGGTTAGTACTAACTGAAAAAGGGGTGAATACAAGAAAACTAGTTCCATCTATGTGTTTGGCCCGGGACTTTTCAACCGATTGGTCTACCAATGGATTTATGCGCAAACTTAATTTACTTACTTACTTACTTAGGTGGCCATAACAACCCGTTACCGAGTTACGGCCGACCTCACTAGCTCTCTCCAGGCGCGCCTTCTCCAATTCTGTACACCAAACGAGCATAGGGTTTCCTCCACCTTCTTTGCTGGAGCTTCTTCATCCATACGCACGACATGCCCTAGCCAACGCAGGTGTTGGATCGCGATGGGTTGAACTACGTCAATGTCGGTGTAGAGCTCATACAGCTCGTGGTTCATTTTTGAACGGTAGTCTTCGCCAACGCGCACAGGAGCGAAGGTTTTACGAAGAACTTTTCTCTCGAACACCCCAAGAGCGGCTGCATCGCTTTGTGACACTACCCATGCCTCTTGTAAAGTGTCAGTTTGGGCATGCGAGAGAGGGCTCGACTACTCAATTGCTTACTTAGCCCATAGTAACACCTATTAGCAAGAGTGACTCTCCGTTTGATCTCCAGGCTGATATCGTTGTTGCTGTTAACGGCGGTTGCCAAGATAAAAAAATTCTGGCACAACTTCGAAGGTATAGTTGTCCGCAATGACGTGCGTTCCTACACGCCGTGTGTTCCGCGTTGTAGACAGCATATACTTCGTTTTACCCTCGTTTACCGCCAGACCCACTTGTGATGATTCCTTTTCGATAGCAGAAAACGCAACGGTGGCATCTCGCTTACAGCGGCCGATAATGTCAATGTCACCGACGTACGCAAGGAGCTGAACACATTTGTAGAAAATAGTGTCATTACGATGAACACCTGCTTTTCGGAGCACCCCTTCCATCACGAAGTTGAAAAGGTTGCATGACAGTGGATCGCCTTGTCTGAAACCTCGAACGGTATTGAATGGCTCGGATAGGTTATTTCCTACCTTGACGGAACTGGTTGTGTTGCTCAACGTCATTCTGCAAAGCCGTATGAGCTTCGCTGGTATACCGAAACTTAACTTAACAAAAGTCAAATGCAAGTTTTTTTCAGAATTTATTTTCCAATGAAAAGGTTAACTATAAATTTAATTGACCGAATTAATACATGTCTTCAACACAGTCTTTTTGACTTGCAGACCAAGAAGTATTCTCTATAAATTTTCTTCGAACTATTTTCACATTTTTTAAATTCATATTCTGCGTTCTTGGTCACTCCTTCTTCGACGTGTAAAGTTGCGGCCCAAGGCACAAATTACTGATTTGTTATTTTTGCGTTCCAACCTAAAAGCCTGCCGAAAAAGTCAAATTTAGCAAAATTTGAATATTAAATGGACTTAAATTTGGTTTTCAAATAAGTAAAAGTCACTCAAGTCCATGCCGAAAATTCGTAAAATAACCGTTATTACGTAGAAATTTTAAACAAATGACCACCCACATTAAATAAATGAACTGCATTCCTTTGGAAATTCTAAACTGCTCAAATTTCCAACAAGTTCGGTTAGATAATTATGCCGTTACGGCGATAATCAACAGCGCACAAACGTAATGATCAAAATCAACGCACCAGCAAATACCACCACAACGGTAAATATTTAGTATTTCACTCTTTATTACGCCATCAAAATTGCAGAGTTTAATTGCTATGGCATGGGTGAGGTTAGAAATTTTCGTTAGCTTTGGGCCATGAAATGGGAGTTTGACATTTGGATAAGCCGCGAGTAGAAAATGGAATAGAATAAGCAAATAAGTAATATTTAAATAGAACAACAATGCATAGCAACGAACAAAGGAACTTCATTCACTTAGGCAACCACAGATAGGAACGAGTAGCAGTAGAGAGCAAGCGGTTTGCATGCGCCAGACAATAGTGGCTCAATTAAAAGTATGAAACCACCGAAAAAGCGAGTATTCGCGCCATTACTTATGCAACAATTGAGTGGCGGGGCACAGTGTTTCATTTTCGATACGGTGAAAACAAGTATTTTTCTTACAGTTATTTTTACGAGATGAGCTTGAGTTGTGTGCAGTACTTATATTGTTCAATATCAATAATCAATACTCTTCAATTACAGGCACACGGGGTTTCACAATAGACAACATGGGTGGCCCAATAAAGCGAACTAACTCACAACTTCAAATTCAATGAGCAAAATCTCAGCATTTCGATTTTTTTACATATGAAGATAGATTTAGAAAGTGAAAAGTTGGCCTTTGAGTTACAGTTAAGACATTTAAAAAAAATATATAACTATCTCATAACCTCAAACATAACCAAAAATTGTAATATTTACACTTTTAAGCTGGAGTATCCAGAAAACCAGATATCCCAGAGCTTTTTGTTCACCAAAATTTGTGTCGCCCTGTATTTTAGTAACTTAAAATTTCACGAATAATTTCATATGACAAAGGTATCCAATTGGTAAAATTATGAATTTGAGTTTTCCTCGCCTATGCGCCACTGTGTAGCGCGTTAAGGCAGCTGGACGCAGATCAGACTCGAAAAGTGTGCATGTATGTGTGTGGCTTTGTGCTGATGTAATCATTTACCAAATGGAGCTACTATAAATTGCTCTCCACTACAAAAGCGTAAAACCTTTTATGCCGCACACTTTTGCCGGCTTTTGCGGCTGCCTTTGGCACTTTGGCACTTCGGCAGTGCATTAAAGGATATGTGCAGACAACCAACTACAAGTAACTTACCAAATTAGTAAGCTCACTATGTAGTGGCACTGAGCACTAAAATCAGCCACGCTCTCATAAAAATCAACCGTTCGGTCGAACGTGCTAGCTTTACCTCGCGTACGAGCACAAGTACGGGTACGAGTTGTGTCACACAGTTTTATATTTTAATTCGTTTATTTGTTGTGCGCTTTAGTAAGCCGCTGCATAACCGCGGCTTTGTTAGCAATTTTCGAAGCTTATTAGGTTGCTAAAAATACTGGTACAGTGTGAGGACAACAATGGAGCCTCGTAAAATTTAATTACGATGAATTCAGCACTACTGACTACAACCACAACTATGCAAGGAAAAATGCCGCATTTCCTTTATTTCACCACTAACAAGTAATTTGTTGCAATTCAGTGGCTGCGAACGCCTGAAACAGCATTTTGCTATACACTCCACCGCCATTTGCAATTTAATGCATACAAAGTGCATTAAAATTCAAGGGGTATATATTTTTTATACACACACGTACGTGTATACGTTGTGGTTTGGCAGGCGGCAAACTGAGCGACTTCCGTTCGTTAATTATTGCCAGTCGTGTAGCGGTTTTATGCAGGAAGCACTGAAATTCGCGTGTCTCTAAAAGCTTTTTTTTTTATAGATATATGTGCATACATATACAGGGTGGCTCAGAATTTAATTACTTACATATTCAGCTATAAATAAAACATTCATTAATATATTTTAATTTTTTTTTATTGGAAAGATGGAATCTTACTATTGGCTGGAGCATGGAACTCCATTTCGTTCAAATTTCATCCAAGGTTGGCTTTAAGCAGTCCATTCTGTCAACTAAATTGCTTAGAATGTTTTTTCGTGTCGCAATATTGTTCTTCAAAAAATTGGTGTATTTGTAGGCTCGAGTATAAGTAAACTGCAAATCGATCGAAGCATCGCTACGTGCAAACAATTGTATCATATGTAGGTAAGGGCTTTGCTAGAACAGTATTTTGATAATAGTAATCTAGTACCTGTAGTGTGCCCAATGGCCACTTAGGTAGGTAGGTAGGTGAAATGGTTGAATTACCACTCTGGCATGCCCCACGTAACACTAAAGCGCCGTTTTCATACCATTATGAAACCTCCAAAAAAAATATATCTTCAGCCAGCCAGTGCTGTTGATATAATGGAGAAGATTAATGGGATTTAGGTTGGCACATTGCCCCAGGCTGTTGAAGAAAGGAGCATCCAGTGACCGTAATCGTCTAGCTGCCAAACCCGGACATTTAGATAGAAAGTACTCAACAGGAGGCTTCTCCGAAAGGTCCCCACAGCTTCTGCAATGAGAGTTAAATGGTATACTTAGCTTTTCTGCGTGTGTTCCGATCGTCCAATGATCGGTAAACAGGGTTCGAATTTGGAAATTGAATGGCGTAGTGTCTCGAGGACTTTCTGAATCCTCCGTATATTGTACTGGTGTTTTCGAAATAGCACATCAAGAAATGGAGCTCCATCTTTTCTGCGCTTTCCTGAGAAATAATTTGTGCGGTTTTCTTTTAGCAACTGTCAAGACGATGCCGATGCTCGGGTAGGAGGTTCCTTAGGCCAGTTCAGTCCTGTTCCTGGCAAGCTCATAAGCAATCTCATTTCCCTATATGTTCCTATCTCCTGGAACCCAGATCAGAGAAATGTTACCTGCATACCCAAAAAAATGTATCTCCTCCTTACAGGTGTTTACTAGTTTCGTTCTGCACCATAGCGTCGTCAGAGCCTTGACCGCGGCTTGACTATCGGAAAAAATGCTAATATCTCCCTCGCCCCCACGTTCCCAAAGCATTTCGCATGCCTGCAGAATCGCAAAGACTTCTGCCTGAAAGACACTAGCATTATTTTAAGGAAATAGATAAATTGGTGATTTAAAGAAAACCGATTCCATCTTGGAGCCGTCAGTGAAGATCGAGGCGCAAGCTTCGGTGCAGATTTTCCCCTCGATCCAATCCTGCCTATTTGGAAAGATGGCCCTTGCACGACCCTCAAACTCTAGTTTGCGGATAGAGAGGTCTGTCCGAAGTTCGGAGAAATACGGGGTTAACTGCCCAAAAGGCCAATCTCCTTTAACGTGATTGCACTTTGAGCTGCGATGGAAATCACGGAAAAGTCGATGGGAAGTAAGTGCAAAACGACATTCAGGACAGCACTGGGACAAGTTTTATATGCTCGGCGATGCCATTGCATGGAGTCCTTTGCACCCTCCCCAGTTTAGTGATATTATAGTCCTTCCCGTCAAACCAGGCAACCATACGTTAACATTTCCAGAACCTCTACGTTGTCCCCATTTTTTGCTAAATATAGATTTGCAGGAGTAGAAAGTTATACTGGAATTATTTACCCGATTTTCAATGTGTAGCTTCCAATGGAACTTGGAGTCAAGTATCACTCCAAGATACCTAAGCACCGATGAAAGCGGGAGAGCGTGGTTGTTTAATTTGGGAAGTCCAAAATGTTGAGGTTTATATTTTCTGGTAAATAGCACCAGCTCCGTTTTGTCAGAGTTGCCACTTAAGACACTTCTATCTAAAAGATCGATTGTGTTCTACTACATGTTTCAGAAGTAGTTTCGAAGAGTACTCTCCAGCACTGCATTTAGCTTCTGCTGCCGTCTCTGCCCTAGTGAGTTCATCAGCAATTTCATTACCTCTTATTCCAGAGTGGGCCAGAAGAAAAGTACACTTTTATTTGTTTGACTAAGTAAGTGTATTAATGTTGCTACATTTCGTCCCAGTATATAGCGATGTGTGCACCCTCTTTGTCCGTCATATGATTTATTGTCCCACAGATTGAAAATGCTTAAATTTCAACCTGATATACGCTAGGTCATCTTCCCATTGGTTCGGAGATTTTCGTATTTGGTCTATAGACTATCGCACCGACACCAGTATTTGTTTTCGAACCGTCCGTGAACGTGAACCATTCGTGACTTCTGGGATCCACTCAAGATCCTCCCATTTCCCATTCATCGTGGTCTGAAATTATGATTTCAAACATACGGTTAAAAACACATTTTGGAATCATATAACAAATTACATTCTGATCCAGTATCTCTGTTATGATACTTGTATGACCAAAGTGAGGAAGGTCTTCCCGAAACAAGATTTGCATTTTGAATGCACTTCTGGCTGCACATTTTCTAAAAGATATGCGGAAGGGATAGTCTTACCATTGCTTCTATAGCAATAGTGGAACAGCTGTAATTGGTACTTGAAAAGTAATGGATCGTATTATGAAACTAATAGGGGTTACTGAACATAAACTCAGCTACAAATTAAAAAAAAATTGGAAAAAATCTGAATAAGGTGTTTTTCACAATTGAAAAAAAAAAAATTTTTTAATTATTATTTTTTTTTTTAATTTTCTTTTTAATTTTTTTTATGTATTTTTTAAGTATATATTTTTAATTAAAAAAAAAAATTTAAATATACTTTTTTTAATTTTTTTTTTAAGTATATTATATCAACTATAAGTAAAATTACAAAAAAAAAATATTTATGAAAATGTTAAAAAAAGCGGGAATATTTTTTCGACTTTAAAAAATCGACTCCAAAATTTTAGAAATTGCATAAGTCTCAAAATTAAAAAAGTTTTTTTTAATTTACTTTTTCTTATACTCAAGTCTGCAAATAAACCAATTTGTAGAAAAAATTGCCGACCGTGCCCCAAATATGTATTATACTTAGATCACTTGACACGAAATCTCTCAGTCTCGGCACTTGAACCGTCTCCGCATGATGTGCATAACACTTATCTTTAACGGCGCTCGCCCCAAAAAATAGTCTAATGGAATAGGAACAGCAACGCAGCAACTGCTCACCATTTCAACTGATTTCTCACCTTCGCGAATTGTTCCAAAATTGTTGTACTTTGTTCAAACGAAAAAAGATCCATTTTACAAATTTCTAATCGTAGACGAAATTTCTGGCACATAACCGCTGTAATTTTAAAAGTAAAAGGTCGATATCTTCCCTTACTAGTTGCCTTAATTGTATAATAAGCCATTTGCAATTATTTTCATGCAAAAAAATTAATTTATTAATTAAGAAAAATGTATATTTTAAATTCGAAATACTAGTTAGGCCACCCTGTATGTATGCGCGTGCAGGATGTGGCTGCTTGCGGCTACGGCAAAGAGGTGTTTAATGAATTTTCCCAAAAATATGTTTTTTTTTTTTATTTACTATGTTTCATTACTCTGTTGCATCTACTAATTAGTTAGATGCAAGATTGAATTTCATTCATTCCCTTTAACCCCTATGGCAATTATGCAAGGAGTAGTTCGTTGGCACCTTCCTGGTATTAATTCTGGTAATAGTTTGAATTGAGTATACTTTGTCACGCTATGCTTTATACCAGAGGGTTTTGAATGATATGAAAATCAAAAATAAATCGAACACAAAAAAATATACATACATTCATTTTCATGTGAAAAATATAACAAAATATTAAAACAAAACAAAAATTATTGGGAATTAATAACTATTTACTTATTTATTTATAAAATGAGAAACAACAATACAATTGTTATTGCACAGCAAAAAAAGGAGCACTGGCTGCCAGGGCCTTCGGCTTACCGGTATGAAAAAAGTATGTGTGAATATGAAACATTATATAAAAAGTATAGGAAAACACTGAGTTGAGATAGTAGTTAAATTGCTAACAATACGTTACTTAGAGCAATAGCTACAGGGAGTTAAATTACTTTACGAAGATCCGTTAGATATTTGGCAATTTTCTCAATGTTTTCGGGTGTAGTGGTTTTTAAGAGATCAATGGCGTTGTCGTAGTTGAATATGTTGCTTCTGATTGACGTGAACTGTGGACATTCGTTGAGCAGGTGTGTGATAGAGAGTGTTGACGCAGGACAATACTGACATGATGGGGGGCCGATACCAGATAGCCTATACGAATGTGTGGCTATGGTATGCGCTAAGCGTAGTCGAACGAAAGCTTTGATATCGTTGCATCGGCATGATGATGGGTACTTGGGTGCATTTCTATCACCATTAATTTGCGTGTAGTGGTGTCGGATGGATTTCCATTCAATCATTTGTTTTATACGCTGTTGTGAAGAAATTAAATTATGCAAGTCCCTCTTGTCGAGGAACTGAAAAGAGATTAAGGTTCTTTTCCGGCGAGCTTGGCACGCAGATCTGCTAGTTCATTTCCTGCGATTCCTTTATGCCCTGGTACCCACATTATTTTAATTTTGTTATGGGTTGCAATTAACTTGTCACGGATAGACGATATGATGTGGTTTTTATTGTTTATGTTTAGAATGGATGCTATAGTCGACATACTGTCAGTGTAAATTATGGTTTTTGGTGAAGAGCTAAGTGCATAGTCAATTGCTTTCAAAATCGCGATGGCTTCTGCTGTATAGACAGAGGAAAATGGCAGTAAGTGTCCCGTTGACATGGTTTCACCACTAGATTTTACAACCGCGAATGATATGTAATCTTCGGATTTTGATCCGTCAGTGAAAATAACTAAAATTAAAGATAAGTAGACTCGAAATTCATTTTAGAGCCATTGAATTGCCATTAAAATACTTTAGGCGCCGGAAACAGAGTAGAGAACAAATGTTACCTGTCCTACTGTTCACTATGCCTTAGAAACAAGTTCTATAAATGTCAACAAAAATCTAAATTGCAGTGGTTTCAGAGCACAAAGTTTAATACCAACAGGCGCCTTCGATTTGTCACTTCTCTGCTCGCTTGACGAAAAATTAGCATGTGAAAGCAACAGCAAACATATCGAGCAAGAGGAGGAGCTCGGCCAAATACATAACAGAAGTGTACGCGCCAATTATTTATTTATTTATTTTAGCTCTCTATTTTCCATGCTGCCAAATCTCTTCTTTCGATATTAGTCAATTTCCACGAGAACGCGTTCATACAGACCAAAATTTTATTGCTTCAACTTTGCGAATTCTCTTTTTGTATTCCCATAGTGCTCACATACCTTACAAATGTTAGTTTTAGTATACAGTCAACAACAACATTGAGAAAAACAAGAACGGAAAGCGTGTTGGTAGAACACGAGCATCTCAAGTAACGAGTTGAAGTAACAAATTTTGCCCTGTATAAACGGGGTCTTAGTAATACTCATTAAGTGCTTCCAAAGATTGTACTTTCTGTGCTCATTTCCAGTGCTGCCAACATACCTTTATATAAATATGTCAGTTCTTCTATTTGTCACTGACTAATGCTTGTCGAATCGAAGACTCCTTATATCCCAAGAATGTATTGACAAGTTTTGGCAATTTATTTGCAACTTAATTAATTTTAATAATTTTATTATGAAAACGTAGTTCATTCTATCTAAGCTTCACACTATGTGCAAAGTTGGAAAAAAAAATTTTAAAAAAATCCCTGAAAATTAACTTTTAAATTAGAGTTTCTAGAAAAATTTCGAATATCGAGATAAGATAATGCTAATAACCCGAATGTTTTGAAAGCATCACCTCAATCGTCGAATCCAAGTCCGATCAGGCACTTGAGGGCAGATTTAGGGCGTGCCATTCGGAAAACCAAATTACGTCAAGGGGAAGCCTTAAAGCAGCGATACTCAAAGAAAGGGCAGAGAGATCAACTGTGAGAACGCAAAAGTTGGACTTCTCAATGCAAAATAGATTAAGAGAAATTATTAACATTAAGGGATACCCTACTGAATTATATGTAAGCCTAGAATGGTTTATTTTTTATTATTTTTATATTTAAAGTTTTTTGGCACTTCGCACGACCGTCTTCTAGAGCATCGAGTGGTGTGGTTCCCGGGACTAGTTTCTACATTACTTCGTCCAGTAGGCCAGTTCTATTCGCCCACGTCTGGGCCCACCATGCTTGTAACCAGCTTCATGCCATAGGCTCGTCTCCAATGTCTTTGTGTGTTAGGCTTCGCTTTGTTGTACTGCGACGAGGTCTAACTTTTTCCCCCGTAATACACCTTCAACGTATCTTTTAACTGCATTCCGGTTATTCTCCCGTCGATCACATTGGTCGCCGCGATGTCGCCGATCTGTTCACTCAGAGCATCTCGTTCCACAAGCCATCTGTCGCAACTAAAGAACGTGCGTTCGACGTCATCGCTCGATGCTTCGAGGTATATGCGCGTGTGGGCGCATACCTTACCCATGCGGGTTTTTCCGGAAAGATCCGTGGCCCGAGAGATACTGAGTCAAGAAATAGCCCACTTCCTAAATTGAAGTTTAGGCAACAATGAAATGACTGAATTAGTTTTTGAGCAATAAATAAGAAGTGAAAGGAGCCTCTGATATTTTATAACAGAGAAAAAATATTTCCGAATACTTTTGTGAGATACTGTATTAGAATGTAAATATGAATCGCATTGATTTTTGACAATGTTGATGATTTTTTTTTATGGCAAAAAATTCTGATTACAAAATTTGAAAATTTGATGATTTTTTTTTTTGTTTTTGTTTTTTTAATTCTCACAAAGCTAGAAACTTGAATTTATATGGTATTTAAGCAACTATATTTTCATAAGAAAACTACTAAAATTAAATGAAAATCAAATAAAATATGAACACTGGCCAATAAGTGACTTCGTTCGTTTAACATATTTCCATTCAATTTAATTAAAGAAAATAACTATCGAATTGGCAATTTTGCTTGAATTTTCACATATATAAATAAACAGTTTGATTTAGTAGTTCCCAAGCTGAGTTAAAGGCGAAGAAAATTGCTGCAAACCGAAGATCATAAAATAAAATGTTCAATTTCCTATTATTTTAAAAACTTTCCTTCAACTCACAGCCAGACTCAGCGGGAAACACTACTTCGCAGAACATCCGCAACCCCAACTTTGTTTGTTTGTTATTGTTGGCCGCCGTTAACTATACGTACCATAAAATTTTCGTTAGCCCACCATTGTTTGCTTTGTTATTTATTGTTCACTTAACTGTTTTGTTTATTTCGCCTATTGTTCCAATGTACTACTCACATACATAGTTATGTACATACAACATGCAAGGAAGCGGCATCGAACATGGCCCAGAAAAGCAGCAGCACTTTTGTTATTATCTCGCCACTAACAGTCAAGCTTTCGATTCTCGTTTGGCTTTTGAATGCAAAACAAGCAAAGCGCAACCTCCTGTTACATCAAAAGCAAAAGTGTTTTCAAATAATTTGATTTATTTTAATGCTTAGAAATACATTTAGAATCTATTGTAATCGAATACAAACGGAAACCCAGTAGAGCCAAAAGTGCGTTCTACCAAAGCAAGAAATAAAGGAGTACTCCTTTTGATGTGGTTCCAGACCAAACCGCGAGTTTTGCTGTTTTTGTATTTTTCCTTAGTATTTTTTGGGAAGCAAAGATAGTTAATTTTTTTTAAATTAAAAATAAAAGATTCACCGCTCAGATTGGCTGCTTTTTGTGCTCCTACGAGAATTTGTTGAGATCATTCAAAGAGATATGATTTTATATTCATATTTACTCTACTCTGGATCATGGCTGCGTTCGTCATTTCTAGTGTTGGGCTAACTAAAATCGCTATTGGCCTCTTTTGAATCCAAATGTTTCGAAATTATCGCACTTTGGCTCTTTTAATATTGAGAATTTTATTTTATTAATATTTTTTCCATCTTTTCTTAACCCTTTAAACCGCGATTTTGTATTAATTTAGAAACGATATTTGACATTTAAGAACTTATTTAATAATAATAATCTTAAACCGGCAGTGAGCCTAAAGGCCGACACTTTGACCTTAAAAATCGTTTGTGTTCTAAGAACTTATTTAGCGCACTACTAATAATAAAAAAGTAATTTGACTCCTTTTGAAGTATTGCCTAAGCGAAAAAATGTATGAAAATATAGTACTAAAATACCTAAAAAGGTTTGATGGTCTTAGACACTATCGATGCTTTACTAAATTAGAAGTAGTTTTAATAAAATAAAATGTTTTCTCATAAACTACCTGAAAAGAATATAGTTTTTTTACCATTTGCAAAAAATGTTAACCTTAATTTACTTACTATTTATCGTTGATATCATTTCACTTTGCAAAAAAACCAAAATAGAAGAAAAGATAAGATACAACTGTTGTTGTTGCTGCTGTTGTTGTTGTAGCAGTTCACTAGGCCCTGCTAGTGCGGTGTAGTCACTGATGGTCATCGTCTAACGGTAGGCCCAGAAAGCGTGCTGTTTCGACTGGTTGGATCCAGTGTGAGACGGATGTTAGGTTAGTGGGGTTCAGAGGGCATAAGAATAGGTGATTAGTATCGTCCGATGTACCTTCACAAGCTGGGTATATATGGAGTATTACAGGGTCGATTAGAGTAGTTTAACCTGCTACAATATCCAGACCGTAATTGAGCCAAATGTTGAAAAGTTTCTAATATTTTAGCCTATTGAAATTAGATCAGTTTAAGTAGAAGAAAACTAAAATAAGTGTCTTTAAGAACGAGTACATTTTTTTTACAATTTTTCAAAAACAAAAAATGTAGGTAATAATTTTTTTTCCATCGGCGATCCATGTCTACTCTGTGCGACTCACATTTGCCTAACTCAGGAAATTTGTGTAGTGCTGGCCGATTATTATAATTAGTATTCAATTACAATAAAAAAATGTCTTCGGAAAGTGGTAACCATAATCTCAGATACCGACTGCTTTACTTTTTCCATCTATTTCAACCGACTTTGCGCAACAAATCGACTCTCGTTTCGACTCCAGATTATACTGACGCAACCATGTTTCATCAAAGGTCACAATGTGGTTGCGAATTTCAAATCAAATTTCCAAATAACGCTGGCATACCTCCAAAAACTCTTCAACTGCCGGCGGTTATTAAATTTTTCTAATTTTTTATCTAATTTTGCACTTGAAAATAATAATAATTCTTGCCTAATCTGTATAACAGATGGCAAAGGGAACCCATCTGTTATCTTTAATTTTTCGGTCAGACAGTACTAACTTTTCGACTTTTTAAACATTTCCTTCGGTCACTGATCGCACTGGGAGATTCGTGCATAGGTCGTCTTGATAAATCTCCCTTACTTGTTGAAAATCCGAGCCAATTTTGTACCATTGTACAGGCTGGCGCAATTTCGGGTATCACCCTTGTGCACTAGAAAGCTGCAGTATACGAACAGAGCTGCGGGATGCAATGGAGCGCGTAAAGGTGAAAATAAGGATTTCCATCCTTCAAAATATTGTTTTTATGGAATTTAGAAAGTAATAATTTTTGTTAGTAAAATAGTTATTCAAAAACCAAATATGAATGAATAATTTTGCGCCACCTTGCCCTTTGCCTTGAAAGTCCAGACAAATATAAAAAATATTGGCACGACGAGCGGAAAGCTAAGGTGGTTCGCTAATGATTTGGGCTGCTTTTGGATATCATGGTAAGACCCCAATTTGCGTTATTTCTACAAAAATAAATTCCGAATAACTCATAGAGCTGTTGGGTGAGGTCTTTACTGATTTCGGAGATGAAGTAAATGCTCACGAATAGATGTTTCAACAGGCTAATGCAGCAGTTCACAGTGCGAAAAGAACTAAGGAATTTCTTAAGTTCCATGATATTCCATTATTCGAATGGCCCGCTTGCAGTCCAGACTTCAACCCAATAAAGAATCTTTAGAATATCCTACCAAATCAAGTTTTCAACAATGGGCGACGATTTGACAATACTATAGAACTGAAAGATGGTATCTGAACAGAGCGGAATGGAAGTGATCAAAACACCGTCAAAAAGCTGATAAATTCAATGCCACGAGGACTGCCGCAAGTCATAATTAACAAGGGCTCATCGGCAAAGTATTGAAATGCGGACGTTAATTTGAATTTTCCTTTCTTCTTAATTGGCGCGATAATCGCTTACGCAACTTTCGGCGAGTTTAACAAAGCGCGTCAGTCATTGCTTTCTCGTGCTAACCAACGCCATTTGGACACACCAAGTGAAGCCAAGTACTTTTCCGCAGAGTAGGCCTTCCCCTTCCTCTTCTATGACCAGCTTGTACCGCATGGAAATTTTCGGAGCCGGAGCGTTTGCATCCATTCGGACGACATAACAAGTCAACAATGTGCAAAGATCCAAAAATCTTCTATAGAATTTTTCTCTCAAACACTCCAAGGAGCGCCTCTTTGGGTGTTGTCATCGTCCAAGCTTCTGCAACATACGATCAGACGGGCATGATGAGAACCTTATAAAAGGTAGCTTTATTCGTCGAGAGAGAACTTTACTACTCAATGGCCTACTAAGTCCAAAGTAGCACTTGTTGGCAAGAGAGACTCTACGTTGGATATCAAGGCTGACATTACTATCGGTGTTAATTCTGGTTCCTAGTTAAAGTTAATTTTAATCAGTTAATTTTTATAAAATTTTTCTATTTCTTATATTTGGCCCTTTTACTATGTCGTTCCGTTAAATTTTTAGTTAATTTTTATATGAAAGGTCGAATATTAAAACTATAATAATAAAACCATTTCTTTTAGAAGTATAAAAATACCAATTTTTGCTTACTTCATTTGGCCCCACTATTATTTCATTAATTTGTTAATGGAAAAAATCATTAACTAAAAAATTTGGTTTAAAAAAAGTAGTCCTTAAATCTATAGTCCCTAATTACAAACTAAAGAGGCTGGAAGGAGCAGTCTCTTCTTATTAATTTAAAGGAACCAGCTCTTCTTTTTTTGTGAGGCAAAGTGGATTTTTTTAATTGACTCCCTCACTACTCGTTTAGGAGAGAAAGTTGAGTTTGTGAGTACTCAAAAGTGTACCACCACATCTACTGGGAAAATTCACACTTACACCCCAACACACTTACACCTTCCATTGTTGCATTGTATGTCATTCTCTTACAGAAATAAAAACATATAAATTCACATAATAGATCAACATTTTACCAAATATGTAGTTATTTACTTAACTAATTGCCTAAATTACATCCTCCATTTTACCACAAATTCTTTGTAGGTTGCTATTATTGCTTTTATTGCTGGTGTTCGTGTCGGTGTGCTAATGGGTGTGCGACTTTGATTTATTTGGATATTATAAATTTTCGCATCCTGCCAACGACAGCTGAGCTTCTCTACAACAAATAAAATTAGTTCTTTCCGTTTGATTGAAATGTGCGATTAGAAAATTTATTCCGTGGCAAAATATAATTAGATTTTTGGCATGAATGTGGGTTTTTGTGTATAATATTTTGTGTTATAACCGATTTTAGTAGATTTGGTCATTTGGTAGTTGAGAATTTGAGTTAATCGGTAATTTCTCAAACGAATTGCTTTTGTTACAAGCGACGACAAGCGAGTTTTCAGAATTGGTAATAATGGTAAATGCTGAAATAAGGAATTAAGATTAAGATAAGAAAGTAAGCCATTAAATTTTTCATAGACTATATGCATAAAAAGGTTTTGAAAAAAACTATGGAGATATAGTAATACAAATGTAGACACAAAAATATTTAAAATGGTACATACAAAAATGAAAAAAAAAATTTTAATTTTAATAATTTTAAAAATGGCGCTGAAGTTGACCCTCCCAAAAAGTTGGACTTGGACGTTGTTGTCCATTTTGACTCTTCTATTTATCTGAAACACAAAAACCAAGAAAATTATTAATCAGTATGACTGTAGCTATGACCCTATGTACCAGAAAACAATTGAAAAAATGGCGCGGTTTTGAATTTAACATTCTAAGAATCGGGGTTTCTTCAGTTGTTTAATCAAAGTTATACGAAGTAATTGAAATAATAATATGATTTCAGTACGGGCGAGAGCCATTGATGTTGTGAGCAACATATTAAAATTTCAGACGATTCGGTTTAACAGTTTTGGTTTTTTTTCTGACAACACCAGGCCGAAAAAAGTAGTTTTGAGATTATTGAGTTTAAGTTTTGTGAGTGGAATGCGACCATTGATGCCGCCGCGTGAAGAATCTGACTCTACCTGCTGAAACGGCTGTAGACTCCAAAATACTTTGAATATCCTTCCAAAAATTTGGCAGTATATTCTTAAAAGTCTATACTTTCGCAATATCAGAAAAAACATTGTTTTTTGAAGATTCTAGACCACCGGGCCCTTTAATTTAAATTATTTCTATCCCCTTATCAGCACATATTAGCGACTTAGTAATAAAGTCGTGCAGGACTTCACTTTTTCGTAGAGCAAATCATAAGCTATTGCAATGAAAGAATGCGTGTGTTCGAACTGTGCAATTGCGGTAGAGCTAGTTTGATCATGGCATCACGTTCGCCTCATAATTGCTGCAACAATAACAATGCCAACGGCACGCGTTACGCCAGTAAAATGTTGAAAATCTGATAGTCATCGCTAGCTACTCAAGCGCGGCATGAAACTTGCACTACGTAGAGGAAATGGCAGAGGAAAAGTAAGCTTTTATTTAATAAATACTACTCTGAAGTTTAATAGTATTCCTATGTGGTTCGTAGCGCAAAATATAATTCAAATGAAACGAAGTTATTGATCCATTTTTCCCTATTTTCAAGCTTTTATCTGGGCGTACTATATATTTTTAAGCTCTTGAACAGAGTTCCATATGAAGAGTTGTCAAGGAAAAGCGCTTCATTTAACGAGCAAAGAAATGTATTTGTTCGGAAGCCCCCCGTTTTTCGAGAAATGTCAATTCATCATTTTAAATTTATGTAAACAGGGTGTAATTCCAATTATTCAATTTGCCCTAGATGCACGTATACATATGGACATTAATTTTATAACCTTTAGACACTGACACTGTCGACTATCTAATTTATCTAGTTTTACTACAATGTTTAGGCGAGGCCAAAGACCGCTCGAGAATCAACATTAACTGCGGGTTAAGACAAAAGCAAACGTATATTTCTTAAGGCTCTCAACTATTTTCAGGTTACATAAAACTGGTACTGAAACCTCTTGATAAATGGTGTAACTTAGGCCAGAACAAACAAATACATATCCTATGGTTTCCAGGGCACATGAAAATTACTGGGAACAAAATGGCAGTTAAATTAACCAGGAAAGGGGTGGCTCCCCTATTTAAATGCCTAGAGCCATTTTATAGCCTAGGAAAGTGTAGCTTCTCCTTACTTATTCAGGAAGTAGAAAAAACACAAAGAAAATCATACATAAACTGATTTAAAAATTATATGGAATTAAATAAAAATACCAGGTATTCTAACAGGGCATTGCAGATTAAATTATCATCTTAGGTTAGACTGGAGTGGGCACAATTGGGCGAAGATAAAGGGATTCATCCTTTGTGATACCATTGTGAAGGAAGTAAGGTGAAGGAGAAAACCGATGGAATGAACGTACTAGAAAGTTGTGCATTCAATACAGGAAACCCAGCTGATTTCTACCTCTAAAGTATGGTAAACGAAAAGAAACGAAAAAGAAATGTTGCTTTTCATTAGATTCGCTGGGATTGCTGACAAAATAATACCGATATTGCGCGACTTAGATAAAGCCCGGGATTGATGTCCCTAGTGAATGTTGATGTTTTGTTATGTTATGTTATGTTATGTTATGTTATGTTATGTTATGTTATGTTATGTTATGTTATGTTATGTTATGTTATGTTATGTTATGTTATGTTATGTTATGTTATGTTATGTTATGTTATGTTGTGTTATGTTATGTTATGTTATGTTATGTTATGTTATGTTATGTTATGTTATGTTATGTTATGTTATGTTATGTTATGTTATGTTATGTTATGTTATGTTATGTTATGTTATGTTATGTTATGTTATGTTATGTTATGTTATGTTATGTTATGTTATGTTATGTTATGTTATGTTATGTTATGTTATGTTATGTTATGTTATGTTATGTTATGTTATGTTATGTTATGTTATGTTATGTTATGTTATGTTATGTTATGTTATGTTATGTTATGTTATGTTATGTTATGTTATGTTATGTTATGTTATGTTATGTTATGTTATGTTATGTTATGTTATGTTATGTTATGTTATGTTATGTTATGTTATGTTATGTTATGTTATGTTATGTTATGTTATGTTATGTTATGTTATGTTATGTTATGTTACGTTATTTTATGTTTTATATTTTTTTAGAATTTTTCAATATTTTTTGAGTTGTCTCTAAACTCATATAAAATTTCAGTCAAATCAGACCCATTCAAAGGATATAAACCTTTTTCAAAAATAAAAAGAACAAATTCTTGAAAATCTGGATGTTGAAAATCTGAACAATCCATGCGGGAGCATTCTCTTATTCTCTGGCATATCCCTCTATATTTTGTAAGGTCTAGCTTAAAAGTATTTGTAGGACAGCTGATTTGTATCAGGATAGCATTTTTTTGTTCATTTTTTCCTCTCAGAAACCTATGGACCAGAGAGCTGCGACGGATACCTAGATTGTGTGTATACGCGATCTTTTACTAGTGCATTGTATGATCAGGCGTTTATGTTCAGTAGCAAATAATGAGCCGTTAGCTGTTTGTGCACGACGGTTGCGGTAACAAATTGATACTCGTGTCTTCTACCACAGTGTTGATAGCATGAACGAGTATAGAAATGTTGTATGTATCACACAGGCTCGCGTCACCACAGCCATGGCTCGAGCCACTCGCGATGTACGAGTATTGTTTTTTTGCATGCATTAGTTAAACAGCGATCATTGAGTGCGTTTCAAGTATAATGAAATGTTTTTCCATAGCTTTAACTCATAGAATTTAAGGATTCTTAGTACTAACCGAAAATGATAGATCTCATGAAATATTTTTTTTTCAATAATAGTAATAAATATTTAATATGAATTAAAACCACATACATACATACTCGTATGTATTAATGTATGTTGCGGATTTGAAATTAACTGTTTCATTTTTGAATAGAGCGCGGAGCAGCAGGTTTCCACCGACATGAAAAAGTTTCGCTATGGTTAAAAAGGAACATATATTCGGTTACTTCGACGTTTTTATAATCATAAAATACTAAATTCAGCGAAAAAACTGCGTATTCCCGCCAAACCAAAATTGCCTGCAAAGTGGGCAAATCCCGATAGTTGGTTTCCCCGTACGCGATACATCCTTTTTAAGTAAAAGTACATACATACATAGTTATTGCGCGGTTAGCTCATTGTGTAAGACAATAGCAAAAATACACATATGTACATAAATATGCTCGCTTCTTCCACTAAAGCGGCGTTAGCGTAAATGAGGCAGGTAGGCTCGTAGCGTTTTGTGGCGCGAGCCACTCGCGATCTGCGAGTATTGTTTGTCCTTGCATGCACTAGTTGAACAACTTCTTCTTCTTTTGCTGTGTATTATAAACTTACGTACATACAGAAGAAAATAGAAATACGCGAGTAGCACTCGAGATTGTGTGCTCCGCTCATAATCAATGCATGTATAACATACTAAACTTCACGAGTATTCGTCATGATGCATACCCAAAAACACAAATCAGCAATCATGCAAACTACACAAACTGAAAAATAGAATGTTTATACTCTACATGCCCGCATAGCTGGCGACAGTTGTGTTTACTTGTACCAAATTTAGGGTATGATACTCGAGACGGCTCGAGACTATTCGAAGCCAGTCTCTGCTATGGACCAATGTTAAGCATCCTCAACGGCCGCCGGTAGAATGGGAGCAAGCAACTACATTAAAAAGTCTTACAATCAGGAGCTAAATTTCCCTTTACCTTATTGGGTAACCGCACCCATACTCAAAATTACCAATAGTTTGTTATAATAAAAATAATTTTTGATACTCCTTTGTCCACCGAACCAACGATTTTTGTTTCGCTAAACCTCTTTTAAGATACAAAGCGGCTATTTTGACGGAAAAAAGGGAAAGAGCTCACCATATCTATTACATTTAAGCTATCACACAGTGGTAGAAATGTAATATACATAAATTAAAATATATGAATTTACATAAAATATGAAATTAATTAAAAATTAATATTTTAATATAATTTCAATGTTTGTATTTCTATAATTAAAAGTCAAATTTCATTGAGTTCAAAATTAGAAGATTGATTAATAAATTTAAAGATTGATTAATATCATCAAAATGCTAATTAGAAATCTAAACAAGAAATGAAAATGAATTTAATATATATTTCTTATATTAAAATATTTATTAGGCAATCAAATCTCTATCTTTCTCATTATTTACATTTTCTTATACATTCTTACTCAGTTTTCTTGGCAACACCATTTGCAGTAGATGCGTGAGCGAATTCTTTTCTTCATTTTTTAAATTTTTAGCAAAATTGAAACGTGGTATTTGATTGTGTGAGTTTTGGCCAGTACTGTTATAAATCTAATATAACATTCAAACTCAACTATTGTGATTTAGGCACACCTAATTCTATCTCCAATAAAATATGAGGTTTTTTTATAAACAAAGCGCTGTCATGACACCGGGTACGTCAGCCAAACAACTGATTCATTCAAATTCGCTGAGAGCCGCTTAACGGCCTAATATTGGCCACACTTTCTGAATGATGATGATGATGTTATTTTTATTGATAAACCACAGCACCTATACAGTAATAAATCACTAAAATGTCTTAATAAATATTTTAGTTTATTGATTACATAAAATCTTAAAGTATTTAAAGAAATCTGATATTCTCTTCGGTTTTTCTCTCAAAACAAATATAAGCCTTTATTCAATATTTACTTGCCTTACTAAGCTCTGTGAAGCAAACAAATGGCATTAATAATATTTTGCCCAAGGCATTCAACAGAGGCAATACTCGTTCAAAAGCACAAATTAAAGGCCTGCCTACACGAATACATTTGTAGATAAACACAAAAATGCTGAGCACAGAACTCAACACGCTTCCAAAAGGCTGTGGTTTGACTTACTGAAACTGTTTACTTTCAGATATATGTATGTATATACAGATTATATATGTATGTATAGTGTGTACTATAATATATAAGAATATGATTACATAAGAATGTGATGTATGTAAATATTATATTTAGACCCAAGCAAAACATCTCATGAACTTCATATATACACATATGCACGTATATCTGCATATGCAAATACGTAAAAGCTCGCATACATTCACATAAATGCACATCCCTACATCACGTCGCCATTGCTGTACATTAATGGACGCCACAAGACTTGAGATAGCACAGAAAGCAGAAAACCTAAGAGCCGTAATGAGAATTGAAATGAAAATTGGAGTTGAATGCAGAACAGCAGGCAGACAAAAAGCGAATGGATATGGAAAAATGAAAGGCCATTTCAAATGTCCAAGTACCACAGCTGTTGGTAGAAAGAGCATTGGATTTATGAGTAAATGAAGAACGCCTATCACGCAGTGACCAAGTGACCTTACCAACTCTCATTTGGTGTTTCACCTCTGCACGCTTTGAAGCTCATCAATGGTACTTTTGCGTAACTCAACAGCTGTGAATTGTTTTTCTACAGCTTTTATGATGTATTTTTTTTTGTTTAGAGAAACGTGCATATACATATTGAATTAAGTTAGTATTTTTGCGTGCTCTGGATGATTTTAATTGGTTTTGACTCGACTTCAGATAAGGCGATAGTTTAATTTATCTAGACCCACTAGTAAAAGTTCTGCGTAAGCACTTGACAAATGTGAGTATGTATTCTATTTTTTTCTGTTGTTTTCTGTTTTCCAACATTCAGCAATATTTGTACTTAAAACTAAAACAATTGATTATACCATTTCTGATAGGTTTGCTTATTCGCATAATAAATTCATTGTTGGCTTCCTCTTCAACCTGTTAAAGGAGATGGGATTGAGAGTTATTCTTGTGATTAAAGGGTTTATGTGTGATGTGGCAAGCTTTTTTATTTTTTCAGCTATTATGAGAAATTTGAGATCACAACGTATTTCGGCATTTGGGATGCAATATGTTGCGTTTATAATCATTCTTGGGATTTTTGACTGGAATCTTTGGAGTATTTCGATGTTAGAGTTAGCTGCAGTGCCCCAGAGTTATATGCCATAAGTCCATATTGGTTTTAAGATTACTGAGTAGAGTAAGAGTTTACTTTTGAGAGAATCATGAGAATTTCGGAAAAGCAACCAGTATTGGTTTCGGAGTTTAATTCCAAGTGCTTTTCGTTTGGTGAAAATATGCGTTTCCCAAGCAAGCTGGAAGTTGAGATATGTCGAGAAATGCGGCAGTGCTATACTTCTGCTGCTCAAAAGCTTCATGACTACTTTTTACGATTCTGTGTACTTGTCCGATGGTACCATGTCTTTTTCTGAAGCCGAATTGGGGATTTGGGATTAATTTACAGTCTTCAGTTATAGGCACCATTCTTTTGAGGAAAAGCGATTCCATAACTCTAGAGGCAATGGGCAATAAGCTGATGGGGCGATAAGATTACACTTTTTCTGTGCTTTTCCCTGGTTTAATCACTTTTATTTGTGCGACAAAGCCAATTAGTTCGATAGCATTATATATATGTATTATATATACGTGAGAAATAAGGGAGTTGTTTGAGTAGTTCTCCAGATCATATTGGGGAGCTTTTTCTTGTTTTGAGCCTTTTTATTGTTGCTTTTACTTCGGTTTTCGAAAAAAAATTTCCGGCAGATCCATCTGGTGAATGAGTTCCAGGGTGTATTTAACTTTTTTGGCAGTGTTTAGGGAGTGTTCGTCTTCATGTGGTATAAAGTCTTGGCATAAGTAACGAGCAAATGTATTGGGTTTTTCAAGACCTGATTTAGCCCAAGTTCTAAATAGTGGTTAAAATAGCGTAAGCTTTAGCAAGCGTAGTCAAACTCATTTCACGTTTTAATTTTAGGGGGCCCGAACGGATCATAGGAATAGATTGTTGAGATCTCCATCTATATGTGTACAGCATTTTGCAAGGTAAAAATTAGGTTATTTTAAAAAATCAGTTACTGAACTGAGGTCGTTCATTCTCAAAGGTCCAAACAACAACACATTGATTCTGGTTTATTAGTTAATACATCTAAAGACGTAGTTGAGGAACTTTCTGACAAGCCTACAAACATATTCAATCTATTAGAAGCCATTTCTTGGCCTGTCTATTGAACCTTACTTTAACTTCTGCTTCTGCTCACAACGAGAAGTGGGTGCTTCTATGTAGATATATTTCTTATTAAGCCCCTGCTACATAATAGCGCGCCAGCAAAAATCAAAATATGTACATTCAGTTTTACAAAATTTCTTCCGCAACTTGGGATAACTATTTCTGAAAATGGAGGTACCACTCGACAGTTGCATCGATCGCAAAAAACCAATTTACCATTTGTGATGAGATAACAATACAAAACTATACAACTGAATACCAGCAAAGAAACGTCTTCAGAGTAACCGTATCCGGTTCAGACTTTTCCGACAATTCGAGGATCCTGACAAAAAAGGAAGGATGTGTCGCCATTTTCATACTCAAAATAATTAACTAAAGTTTTTTAATGGAGCGTCGGTATTTATTTTATTATTTCATTCACCTTGCAAAACCTCTACAATTCGCAACAGGCTTATAAAATAATTTATAGACATGCTGCGCACTGGAAAATAAGATGAGAGCTCTTCAGAACAAGAAGAATATTCTACATAAAGGACTCAGCAGTTTCATGCCAAATGATCCAAGTATTTTGGAAATTGACTTAATAAGAAAGAAACTGGAAACATTTTCTTAAAAAATTTCGTTATTTTACGATTTATTGAATTTTAAAAATTCTGGTATATTCCGGCAGTATTCGCTTGGGAGTATGGTATTACTCACCGTAACTTCTCGCTCTAACCGAGCAATGGGAAGTTTTGGAGCATCTTGCCGCAAATATCTCAAATGAGTAATAAGAGAATTTTTGTAAACAAAAAATGCATTTTCCTGCAAAGCAAGTAAGGGGAAATTTCACAGAATCCTATATAGAATTAACAGTTGAATCAAGAATGATAGAATGCAAGATTGCGCCTTCCGAATTCGTTGTGACGTCATGCCCTGATAATATACACACAAATGGAGCAGAAATTACTTGTTTATGCAGAAGAAGAGCAGACGAAAGCAAAAGAAACTACTAAACACAAGAAATTATACATAAAAAATTTCATAAAAACGAAGAATAACTGCATTTGGAGGTATTTTCATAATTCGTACTTTCATAATTTAACCCGCGGCACCTCGTTTTTATTAGTTTGTTTCATTTAAATGTCACAATATTACCAAGTCATTCACAAAGTTTTTACAAACATGTAAAGTCTCCTCTTTTTGTATGTTTTGCTTATTTTTTTTTTTTTGTATTATTATAATGCATGACGTCAACCTTGTCAAAATCGCGAAAAATGAAGTAACGCTTTTCGGAAGACGCCACCTTCGGATTTCAATTTGCCTTGCAGTTAAGTAATAGTTCTTGAAATCTCCCAAACATGTAACTAAAGAGACTCATAAAATTCTCAATAACGGGCAATAAGAGATTACTTTTAAAAAGGAGCAAAATTATATATTTGGAAGATATAAGACTGGAACGTTTTTTTCTTTTGGCTTAAGTTCAGATACAAACAATCTGACAATATATATTTTCACAATGAGCGAAATTTGCTTTCCGCTGTCGAATTAAAATGAAAAAAATATCGAAGAAATCTCCCCTATTACTCAAAAATCTTGCCAAAAGCAATATTACTCGCTTTTTGCTGTACATTGGCTAACAGTATAGAGTACAGAAAGGAGAAATATCTTCTACTACTCCAAAATCAAATCGAAGAGAGTACTCTGTTATTACCTGTTAGGATGCTCTCGCTCATACATATCACTGCAACCTTTACAGGTCACTGGAAGGTAGGGGATCAAGCAACCAGATTTAACCTTCCTTCAACCCCATCAGCGGAAGCGGTCAAGTGAAGGAAGTGAAAGAAAGTCTTTTCCATTATTTATGCGAATGTGCGAGGTTTAGCCAGAATAAGACTTTGGTAAGCCTTTTCTACAGCAAATTAATGAAGTCTCAGACATAGAGATAAAAATTTTACTGTTATACTTTGATCTAAAAACACAAAAAACAAAAACAAGACATCACACGATAACGGTGGTAGTAAAAAAGGAATACTCAACCACTACAACAGCAACTTTCTTTTTCCTCATCTGAAGAGATCTCATTTCAAGTTCAACTGGGTAATCGCATTCCAAACCTGCAGCCAGAATCAATTTGATATGTCACACCGTTGTTGTTGTATTTACATTTCTTTTATCATTGTGAATTGGTCATCCTCTATACAAGTAAACACCGCTCCAGGCACTTGGCCGTGCTTATGTCCAGCATTTGTAGCTCACTGTAGGAACTTTATTGGATTGTATTTTGCGTGTGTACCACTTCTCTGCACACTTACAGAGATACGCATATGTATATGTATATTATGTATATGTATATTTAGGCATGGTTCTCATTTGCAGAAATGGAAACAATATTCCTTTGTTGTCACCAATATTACCACACTTCAAACAACTTAACGCCTAAAGCTGTGCTATCAAATTGTGTATGCAAAATAAGCGTTGTCTGTATACGCAACCGAAAACACTCTGACGCACTCACCACCGCTCACACATTTCACTTTCTCACTCTTGCACAAACTCATAATCCCTGCCATTACACCTAATCTTTCCAACTCTAGCCTAGACCCAAACCGCCTACATTGGAATATTTGTATTGCGCCCATTGAAGGCCGTAGTCCACCGCCGCAATAGGCGAAGGCCACGCGTATGTATGTGCTTGTAAATATGTATGTAAGCACAACTTGCCATCATTGTTCTAAGATAGCATTACCGCCTCTATTCTCCTTGATGTTTGGTTTTGCTGTTAATGCCGACACTTTATGTAACCACACACTGCTGGTCTTAAGTTTGCATCCGCTTAAATATTTTAGCAGTTTAGCACCTTTTTTATGGTTAGCCTCTCCCCGTACGGATTTGTGTATTTATAAATACTTTGCGCCGATAGCAACTCATGTACGCTCTTCCTTTTCATGCCATTTTGTGCAAGTTTTAAATATTTAAGTGCAAATCCTGTTTTTTATTTTCAATGTGCCGTTATCGCGATTTTGTATTTTACTACTTTTGTTATTGTTTTTTTTTGTTTGTTTTGTTTTGCGGGCGCACCGTTTTTTTATCTGCACGAGCTGTTTCTCGCTCGTATTTTTATTTTTTTATTTTTTTTTGTTGTGCATCGTTTACGACATGCCTTGTTTTGTTTGCATGTTTTTTATCGTAATCGGATTCACTTTTCAAACGAGAGACTGTCGCGGAGAGTGCGATCAAAATTAATGCGATGCAGATTTCTTTGTATGCGTTGTAAATAATTTGCGCGAAGTTTATGCGGGATTTTCACAAGATTTAAGTTGTGATTGGTTGTGAAAAAACATTTAGCAGTAATTACACTGTACAACAACATATGTTTTTTTTTTCAAAATAGCAATATTCCGTTAACGGGAGCCCAGGGATAATGTCCGCCGTACAATATTTTTAAAATTTACGACCGAATTTTTTTTTTAAATGGAGGTCAAAGCTTCCTAACTCTTACGAATTCTACCAACTCAAACGAATGCACACATTTTTCATATAGAGAAAATGAGAAAAAAATTATCAAAAATAAGCGAGAGCTTGGAGCTTTTTGGGCTGTAAAACTGCGTAAGCAAAAAACTAATGAAAAATCTGATTTTTGAAGTGAAACTTCTTAGACGACGAGGGAGAATAGAGAGTAAAATTTCAAGGCCAAGCAACGTTTTGTGCTTTTTCGTTCTACGAGAGAGAAAAAAGATATACTGTAGAGGAAAAGAGAGAGAGAGCTAGACCTCATATACATATATCTTAGATACACTATAGGCTATTTTTCCTCAGTTTTTCCTTGTAGTTGCTGAGAAATAGCGCCTACTTTTTGGCGCTTATTTGTTGGTGCAAACTTGTAGGAACTATACAATATATTTGGTGTCCAATTTTTGCCGTTATATTTCCTTGGTGCCTAATGTTTGGGGCGATTTTTGGTCCCAATATTTTTGGCGGTTTTTTTTTTTTCTTTCCTTGTTTCCGTTTCCTGGCTAGTGCTTGTGTGTACTATAAAGCACTACCTATTCGAGCGTCGGATTTATTGGTTTTGACTTGCGGTAATTTGTGCCGTTGCTGCGGTCCTGGAATGGCTGCGTTTGTGCGGGTGATAAACGCTGGGAGTAGTGCGCGTTGTTGCCACGGTTTGTGTTCAGCGTTTACCTACACCGGTCGAACCTTCTCCGTTTTTTTGTAAATTTTGTCTATTTGTATTCTCTGCAAAAGTTGTGAATTTATTTAGATATATATTCTTTCTCTCTCTTTTTCTCTCTCGGCTCTCTCCCTCTTTCTTTGTCTGCCTTGAAAATTTCACTTCTGCTATGTGTACCACGCTACACGTACTTTTTTTCCTTGTTCACTCTTCTCGGGAGCATAGGGTCTCGACAAGACTCAGTCTTGCATCGGTTTCGTTAAACTGTTTTTAATTTCTCACAGGGTAGGTGATTAACCTGCCGCTAGCAGCCCTAAGTAGTGAGAATCCCCACCTGCCGTTGCTTAGAAACAACGCCTTCTTACTGCTTGGACTGCCATCTGTGTCTCACATTTTTCTGGCAGAAGGATCGCACAGATGGTTGAGGGCTTCGCTAAATTTCATGTGAGTAATAGAGTAGTAACACGGTCGCCCGCTTCTTCTTGCTGGCGCCACTGATGCAATGTGTGACTTTGTGTTTTTCTTTGTTTTTTTGCTTATTTAAGCAGCTACAATGCAAATAATGCGCAGACTATTGTGCGGGAGTAAGGATGGAATGGATAAGTTTTTGGGGTTGAGGAATGGAATTCGAGGAATTTTGTTTTGTTTTTGAAACGGGAAAGTAGGTAAATTTGGAAAGTGCGAGGACCGTGCTTGACCTGAGATTCGAACCCACAACCAGGATGGCAGGCTAGTGCATTTACACTACACTACCGAGGCAGTCTGATTAAAATGTTTGAAATGTTGATGGGAATTGGTTGCTTTCTTATAAACTGTGTACAAAGTTTTGCAAATTTGATATAAATGATAAGTATTTCTGTGGAATTAACTATAAAAAACAAATATTCGTAAGTATTTATTTTATTTATTTATTTGTATTTATAAAGACTCGCATCTGTTCTCGCAACCGGTGCAATGTCAACCACGCCATCGAAAGCATTATATGCAACATTAAACCACCTCTCAGTGGATCTGCAGGCAAAATATGGCATACCGCTCGCAGTCCGACAATACGGTTAAGCTCTTTAAGGAAATAGCATTTCGGAGCTTCCCTGACTGGTGGACTATGCACTCCCGCCTGCACTTGCCATTACAATGTTCACGGAACCCCTACCCTCAAGTGAAGAGTGGGAACCGAACGATGTAAACAGGGTGAGTCCATCCATATACACACAGATGGCTTAAAGCTCGAGGGAAAGGTGGGAGGAAGGAGAGCGTATTCGGAATATCTGGGGATCTCATTGAGTTTTCGTCATTTAGTTTTTCAGTTCCTCGATTGCTGTAGTGTCTTTCAGGCTAAACTGATGGCAATGATAAAAGCCGTGAAAAACCCCCTCAGATAACAGCCGATAACCTCCAAAGCCATTTCCCCTGAAGGTAATATGGACCCTGGCCATTACAAGGAATTGGAGGTCCAATTCACTAGCGAGATTTGGCACCAGCCCATGCGGCATTCCAATGGGTTAAAAACCTGAGTGTGCCCCATAGTAGACAATCGCCATAACCTAACCTGAACTAACTCACTCTGTTCGTCAGTTTTGCTCTACAAATACCAGGAGTTGACCTATGTCTATAAGCAAATTACATTAAACAAATCATAAATGAAAATTCAAAATGTTTTATTCCAAAGGCGCAGCATTGAGTTTTGCGAGAAATAGTTTTAAATAGATTAGAGAAGACCAGGTAAAGCTTCCATTTACATTTTTTGCTAAATAAGAATATTTTTTGTTAGATGGCCACAGGAATAAAAAGGATAACACAGCAAATACACATTTTTTGACTGAATTTAAGATTTTTATTGTTTTATTTTTATTTTTATTTTTGCACTTATTTATATACAACATTTTTGACTTAAATCCGGTCGATTAGTGAAATGTTTGCAAACCCTCCTTCATGCATTTCTAAGCATGTAAATCTATGAATGCTTCAATAATTTTGTCATCTCTCCCAATGGATTATTCTAAATGACATTTTCCATAATCGAGATGCCTTTAGCAAATTTAATTACACAAGAGATTTAAAATAGCTTGCAAAAAGTTAATGCATTCCTATGGAATCTAACAAAAGCAGTCTGAAGGATGAAGAAGCCATTGAACGGCAAATCAAAATTTTGCAAATATGTGCATGCGTATGTGTGTGTGTGATGCACTTACGAAGCACAGTTACTTTGCGCAGGATTTGTGTTTGTAACAAATAATATGCGCATATGCACACTAAGGAATCTAAATAAGTCTATGGATGTATATGCGTATTTACGTATATTTAAAGTGTTTATGAATATGCAAATAGATGTATGTTTAGTTTATGTATGTATGTATGTGTTGCATAGCACTAGTTTCTTTGACTTTCTATCATAATCTCAATACATCGCATTTCCCGAGGCACCGACTATAAAACACATACACCCACATGCACGCATACACGCATACACTATATGAGATCGTACAAAATCAGAGAAGCAAGATGAAAATGTGATGAGTTAGTAATGAAGAGCGCCCGAAGGAAATTGAGATGTGTGTGAGTGTCAGTGGGTGTGTATGCTTTCTTTTGCTGATTGAGTGAGTGTAAAAAAAAACTAACAACTAAAGTTCATATACAAGAAGTGGACGAAGCATGTGGCATAATACAGGATTTACTTGAATAACAATAATTTAAAACTTCTCTGTATTGTTCCCAGCGCACAAATAGGGCAGTGAGTATGACAGTTTGTATTTGGTTGATAATGGAATGGAGGTGGACAGATATATATGTAGGTATATTTGTCGAAAAGTGTAAATTTTAAACAAATTAATTTAGTCACCTATGTAAATATGTATGTCCCATTTATGCGAGCAATGATTATAGTAAAAATAGAGAAATCTTAACAAAACTTGATTTGTTTTTCCTATAGAATTTAAGTTAATTGCTTTGTGCTTCTTCACATTTTACGTTCCGATTCCGGGCAGTTTAGCAAATTACGCAAGCTTTTTTCAAATGATAGTAGCCATAGAACCAACCAAATAACATCTTAAGTGCGTAAATAAGTAGTATTGGGTATGGGAATAAGTTTCCGTCCTTGCCAAAGTTACGTATTATTTAAAGAATTAAATAAAACATGATATTATGTGAAGTTTGTCCCATGGAAAGCTACAACTTTACTCCACTCTTTAGGCAGAGGTACCCGTCTGACGAAAAATTCGAGTTCTTTTGACTTGATCCATTCATTGAGCCAGTTCGTAAGAAGTGAACCGCTCTCCAACAAGGGCTGACTGCATTGACGGTAACAGATGGTAATCTGAAGGTGTAATGTTTGGGGAATACGGCGGGTGGAGCGAGATTTCACAATTCAGTCCTTCTAAATATTTCGGGACCGATTTAGCAACGTGTGGCCTGGCGTTGTCATGCAGCAAAATCAGTTTGTTATGTCTACCGTCCCATTCCGCCCGCTTTTCTTTGAGAGTTCGATTCAAACGCATTAGCTGCAGTCGGTAACTATCGCCAGTGATGGTTTAAGAAGTTCATAATAGATGACACCCTTCTGATCCTACCAGATGCACAACATAACCTTTGAAACACGAATATTTTTTTCCGCTGTCGATGGACCTGGTTCACCTGGCAACCTCCAACATTCTCGACGCTCAGGGTTATCATAAAAGATATATCAATTTTTCATCGCCAGATCGCCAGTGACGATGCGATTTAGAAAACCTTTTTTTTCTGCCGTTCAAGAAGCATCTCACACGCCACCAAACGTATCTCGATATCCCACTCCTTCAATTGATGTGGCACCCAGCTACCTGCTTTCTGGACCATTCCCATTGCATGAAAACGTTTACCGACGGTCGATCTGTCAACATCCAACTCTTTGGACAGATCATCAAGGGTTCGACATGCGTCTTCATCCAATAATTGTTGTAGTTGAGTATCTTCGAATAGCCCTACGCGATCTTTATCATTCACGTCGAAATTGCCACTTTGGAAGCATCGAAACTACTCTTTACAAGTCGTATTTGGTGGAGCGTGATTACCGTAAATATTGATTAATATACGTCTCGATTCAGCTTCACTTTTCTTTAAAAGGTAATAATGAAGCATGATCCCTCAAATGCCGGGACGAACGTAGACATTTTTGACTTTAGATAAAAAAGGATCCTTTCGCATCAAACGAATGTCAACTACTGCGTTCGATACCTCACATATACACCTTCAAACCACCAGTATAGTACTAGAGCGAGCAGAAAAATAGTATCAGCAGCGACACCTCTTTTACGAGGGCGGAACTTATTCCTCATACCCAATAATTTTTTATGGAACATATTATACATTCTGTCAAAAAAGTACCGGAAATTGTTCAATAAAACGTAAAATAATCAAAATTTATTCTGTCACCTTCAAAATAGGCTTCATTTGAAGCAATAATGCCAACGATTAGTCCGGTCATGAAAACACCTTTTAAACACGTTTGAAGAGATCTTCTTCAGTTCCTTCAGCGAATTGTCCTTAATGGCCTCTATCGGCGCAAAGCGGAGTCCGCAGTATGGCAAATTAAGTTTTGGGAAAAGGAAAAAGTCGCAGGGGGCTAAATCCGGTGAATACGGTGGTTGTTTGATGATATTTGTCGAGTTTTTGGTCAAAAAAGTTTTCACAATATGAGCCTTGTGAGACGGTGCGTTATCATGGTGCCAGAACCATGGATTTTCTTTCCACAAATTGGGCACTTTCTCTCTCAAACGTCACATAACTTCCAAATAATATTCCTTATTTACCGTAGAATCATTTGAAATAAAATCTGAGTGCACCACATAATGATAATCAAAGAAAACGAGTAGCATGAGACCGACTTTGACGTGGTTTTTTGGCGCCATTCAGCCGCCTGTTTACTGGTTGGTATGTCAAGCTCATATACCCACGTCTCATTACCTGTTATGATGCGCTGGATAAACGTTGAATCCAAATTCACTTGCTCAAGCATGCCTTCAGCCACCTTCTTCCGATGAATTTTTTGAAAGAAATTCAACTATTTTGGAACGAATCGATCATGCCCAATTTATGGTGTAAAATGTTGCGAACTGAGTCGGTCACGAGCTACCTCCCTCAAACTTAAATGATGGTTGTGCAGCACCATTTCCTCGATTTTGTCGACGTTTTCATCCGTTTTCACGTTGATGGGCGACCACATCGCACAGTGCGGCCGATTCCCAAAAAGCTGGCCAAAAGTCGAAAAAAAAAGTTTCTAGATAGAGTGTTTTTGTCTTTGGGTTGGCTACAGTAATACCTTGAGTACTGAAAACCGTTCATAGCAACGTCCTGTACCCTAAGTATCCTCTGTATTTTCAGTCACAACGTGGCCTTCGTTTGAGCATCGTATTACTGTCGATGAATAGTGAAAGTTGTACACATTTGAAAGATTTTGTAATGGAGTAAATTGAACAAAACCAAATGGAATCATCTTCGGAAGGTTAGTAAAATACGAGAAATCTTTAGTACATATCAATACCTCGACACAAAATTTTTAGCTGCAGCAATACGAAGATACATTTTTTGCAATTTTTTTTATAAAATTTGAGTTTTCAAACTGTATAGTAACACAACGCCGTCATATGCTGCTTTGAAACCTATTAAAGGTTACTCAAAAAAGTAATGGTTACTGAATAAAACAAGATTCAGCTGCTACCACTTGCTACCTTGCGACCCCGAAAACATATAAATTTACATGCATCTTGATTATGCTCTTGAATATACGCTATTTCACGTGAGGGGGTGGCCAATAGGGGTGGAAGGGGGTGGATTTTCAAAATTTTAAGATCAAATTCGTAATCAGCGACCCCGACAACCTCCGAGTAAGAAATTTTGAATCAATTACTTAATTTTTTGAGTTTTGGCCAGCTTTTCGGGAATCGGCCGCACTGTGCAGCGGTCCAGGCTCTATTTTTTAGACTTGAAAGGCAGTAGCTAGTTTAAACTAAGCCAACCTTGCGTGGGCCACATTAGAGTTTAGAACCTATGAAAAGGAAATTTTCTAGTGGTATAAAATCCACTCGCTGCATGCAGCGTTTTTCGCCTCCATTAAGCAGTTTTTTGAAAAAATTAATTATAGATAGAACCGCAGATTGACCAAAAAAATCTTTAAAGTTACCCACGTCCTTCTTTAAAAGTGTATTTACATGCAAACACATTTATTTACTTTTCAAATTGCGATGCCCCTCGTCGCTGCTATGGCCGCTGGCGTGATTACTGACGCATTTTACGCCAGAAATGTAAACGCCTGCAGCAACAATATTGCACAATCCAGCAAATACATTTGTACATATCTACGTACGCATGTTATGTTAGCTCTTGTGCATAAGTATTTGCATATGCATTTTTATTTCAATTCCACATGAAATGTCCGAAATTTGTTGATCTTGCAAATATTTGTATTTGTCCATTCTTTGTTTTTACAAAATTTTACTGTTTTCCCTTCTCTCTTTGTTTATCAGCTTCAATGTCGATGTTAAAACATGAAGATAAATATTGTTTTCGCAATGTAAAAATAAACCAATCCTTTGACACTTTGACATGTGTCAAAATGCATGGTCCAAGTTGGGGAAAATCACCAAATAACAGAAATACATACATACGCACAAGCATGTAAAAGTGTGCATAGATGCACAACAACAGCCAGCAGCAATTCCATCGTTAAAATGTGGATGAAGGTCGCAGCAGAGTGACGACCACTTGCACATGGATTATGCAATAAAGAAGTCAAAAAAACCCTAAACAAGTGTCACTTTTGCATATTTTCAATAGTAGATTTTGCGAACCCAAATTTGTATGTAAAGGGTGGTCCAAGTCAAATGAAATAATCACAACTAAATAACTTGGATGCTTTATGGTTTTATTAGAGACACCTTCCCTTTCTTTTTATTACAACTCAGAATGGTTTCTTTCGATTGTCTGTTATTTGTCTATATGCATCTGCATATTAACAGACAGTTCATGCGCCAATTAACATTTCAATAACTTTTCCAATAGTATCTCAAAAATCATTACATGCACTAAGAAAATTCTGATATCCACCTTAGAAAGTGAAAAATGTACTTCAAGGCCATAAATGATAGAATACAAGATTAATCAATTTGAAATGGAAAAATGAGTGTTTTTTTACCGTGACGTAATTGTAGATCAGATTAGTGAGAGAACTAAGCAAAAGTGTGAAATAGCCAGCTTTTGTAAAGGTTCGGTTAGGTTGAAGCGGTTGTGCACTATGGGATTCCTTCAGACTCATAGGCCATTGTGATGCCGCGTTGGGACCTTGTCCTTATCTTTCCTAAAACCAGTGAGAACCTTTTGAAAATCCTAGAAGATCTCTGATTTCTACAGTACTGAAATCTTTCAACTCATTAAAAAATTTCCCACCAAAAATAGAAAATCTACTAAGCTGTTGTAAAAAAAAAGGAAAGGCAGGGTTAGCTTCAAGGTACATTTGTTAAACGCCAATAACACTAGGCCAACAACAACGTTTTTACATTAAAATGTTACGTCAAAAGAAAAAAGAAAATAAAAAGGAAAAGCGAAAGGAAAAGGAAAAAGACAAGCTGCGTAGAACAGGCGTCATGCAGTTGGAGTTAGAAGCCTACGACCATAGAGCGAATGGCACGGATTTACACAGCGAAAGGAACAAAAAAGCAAAAAGTTAATAAATTCGCCTTGGGTTAGCTTATTGTAAATAAGGAAGAGAGTATCAAAGAGAGTTGAAAGAGTAAAGCTATTTGCAAATAAAATGAAAACAAAAACTTAAGTAAAAGTCTATAATAGGAGAGCACTAGAATTTTAGACAATTATTTTTTTGTATACCCTTGTTTACTCCTCTCGTTAGCATACGGTCTCGACAAGACTCTTCCATCGTCCCATGTGATGTCGGCATCTGCTAGTTCGCGCAACATCGAACTACGCCTAGTGATCTTTGGCCGAGGGCGACCTCTGCTCTCTTATGTTCCATTCCAATACCATTATCGTGATGCAATCTGGTGGTTTTCTACGCATGTGATCTATCCATCGTCACTTTCTGCGTTTGATTTGCCATAAGATGAGCTACTCATTTGTTAATCTCCACAGCGCGTCGTTGCTGATGGTGTTCGTCCAGAATATTATACAGATTATGCGGAGGCATTTGTTGGCGAAAGATTTTAGCCTCTGTGCCACGATGTTTCACTTCCAGTAAAGTATTCTGACTTCAAACTTGAGCTGAATATTTGCAGTTTAGTGCGCCTGAAAATTTGCGAACCCTTTTATAGCCTAAAGTTGGCAACTTCATTTGCTCCACCAGTTGACGTGACAGTGCTGGCGAGGTAGCAGAAGCTTTCGACAAATTCCACCGGACATCCGTCAACCAATATTTGCCTTGAGTTATTGTGGTTAACTCTCATAGCCTTGGTCTTGGCGATGTTGACCTCCAGTCCGACAGTGCGCGCCATCGTGACTAGTTTGTCCGCCTTCGCTTACATGTCAGTGAATTTGTGAGAGAGGAGACACATGGCATCGGCGAAGTCCAGGTCCTCGAAATTTCTGGTGAAACTCTATACGATGAAGGGTCAATTGGTTCATAACGGCGCCTAGGTCGATGGTTGAGAGAAGGGGCGACAGCGGACATCCTTGCCTTACGCATGCATTGGTGGTGAATGCATCGCTGATGTTGCCGTTGTGAGCCACTGCCAGTTAGGTGTTCTCGTAAAGGGCTCTGATGAGGTGGATTATCTTGGCGGCAAGTCGATTTCTACTCAGCGCCAGCCATATTGAGTTTCGTCTGATTGTGTCCACTACTTTCTTTATTATTTGATTTAAAAAAATGTATGCTACAAAAACTATATAAATCGAACTTTTATACTCCGGGAAAATTTCAAAAATATTCAACAAAGTTTCAAACCTTTTAATCAGTAGTCCTAGAAACATATAGTGTATGAAGTTGTATAGCCTCTAAAAATTTGGTACAACCAGGTAAAAGTTTCATTAGCGTTGAATTTTGACAACCTTTTCTTTCTGACGGCATTGAGTATTTTCTTTTATATAAAAATAATGTAGGACGATCACTATTTTTAGAAAATGCACAACACCGTCAGCAAAAAAAATTGTCAAAAATCAAAACGATTTTTGAACCACTTTAAACTTGCATTTTATTACCAGAATTTAGAGGAATATAAAATGCACATGCAAAATTTTTCTAGAAATTCTGTTTAAAAATTTTTCAATTTTGATGAAAATTTGGTAATTTTTTTTTTTTTTTGATTTTGCCCACAGTTTACATTGTTAAAAAATTATTAAATTAAATAAGCAACAAATAAATTGCCCAAAATTTGTCAATAAATCGTAGTACTATAGTTACCAAACATCAGCCGCCAATGTCAAATTAACTCATGATTCAGAAAGAAACGTGCATTTCGACTATCTACCCTGTATATGTTTTTTATGTGCATGCGCTTGATTGTAATTGTGTTAAGAAACTATGTTTTCTGCGCAAGGCCTTGCAACATGCCATAAGTGCTGTGGCACGAGCAACACATCCATAAGCTTTACGATTTTCTGCAATGAAATGTCAACTGTCAGGTCTGCAGCAAAAAAAAAGTACTCGAGGCATAAATAAAGGAAAATTTCAGCGAAAAAAGGCGCTAATAAAATATGACATGAAAAAAGCGAATGTAAAAGCCAGGGATGTAAATAAAAGTTTAATGATTATGGCTGTGTTAGTTGGGAGTTAAATATTTACGCTCATTGAACTATGCGCTTGCATTGGTAGTCGTAAAAATTTGATGGTTGAGGTTGGCAATTTTATAAATATTTTAAAACAAAGTTAAGTGGGAGCGGTAGGGATGAGTACTTTCTTTTTGCTTATAGTATTTTTTATTTAACTAGTCCAAGCACTTGAACTCCTTTCAAAAAGTGGAAAAACAGTTAAAATACCTATCAGAGCGAAATGCCTAGTTTCGACATACATATGTATATAGTAAAATTTCGCGAGAAATATTTTTGTAGAATTCTTTAACCCATTAGCTACCTCAAAATGTGGTAAGTTCTACTGTCTTGAGAAATGTTTGAAAAAATGCATTTGTAAGGCCGCTAGAGGATTAAAATGTTTTAGAAAATGATTCTCAAACTGAATTTGCCTAAAGCCTACAGAAAGTAAAATATAAATAAAAAAAAAATTCAATCGGACGTTCTTCCACAGACATTTACGTTGCACATGCATTTTTTAGACCCTCGGAAAAGAGTTTGCTTATTCTTAAAATGCTTATTGAATAGCTTTATTCACGATTTTTCAAAACTGTATTTTCTTAACTCACATAGATCCGCTTTTTCTTAAACTTAAAGCAATTCCGCATAAATTTCTAACCCAGCTATTCAATGGAAATATTAAAACAAAGTGCATTCCATTAGAAAATTTATGGTTGAAAAATTTTCTCAAAATCTCTTCAGCCGTTGAAGCGTGAAAATCGTTCAAAAAGGCAAAATCCCGTTCGTGGTAATTTCCTTCTTTTACTACTCCACTCCACGAAATTCAATACACAGGATTTTCTGTATTTATTCTCTTCATTTTACGACGAATTAAAAACTTTTTGCATACTTTTTCTTCCTGTTTTCCATCCAATCTGCTTGCACATTTCAAATCTATACTTTCACACTCAATTACAAATCTCAAATTACGCTTTCGTTTGACAGTAGTGGCGTTATTGAGCAGAGTTGTTAGAAAGAGAATTTCTTGTTGCAGGCGATGTTGTTGTGCTTACTTGCATTTCCCCGTCAAGTTGTCTACATCTGAGGCTAAGGAAGTCGAAGTGCAAACTATTGCTTTAATGCAAATAAGGAAATAGCAAATAAGAAACAAACTATGCAAACCAACAACATATTACTGAAAATGAAGCAACACATAGCCTTTGAGGAAAAATGTTTGCGGTTAAAAATATTCTTTTCAGGATTTTATATTTCTGTACATTTTTGTTCGCTAATATTTCTGCTATGAACAGAGCAGTGAGTAGTGAGTAGTGAGCAGTAAGCAGTGAGTAGAGAACAGTCATTAATTTTACTGTAGTTAGAGTATACAATAACAGATTGCTGTTTCCATATGAACTGGGACGACCATCCCACCGATGCTAAACTCTATACTATGAAATCCAATCGGACGTTCCCACTGGAATGGTTTCCCACTGTGATGATGCTTGGCTGCAGATACTCCCTGTTCCCACTTTCCTGGGCTTTTTCTGGCAGAGAACCAATTGGAAAAACCGCTATAGCCTTGCTAGCGGCACCATCTGTGGGTATACCTGTAGAGCTGACTTATTATTATTATTTTTGATTGGCTGATTGTGCACTGCGACCTGAATAGATATATTGTGCAGCCATGTGGCCTATTCAAAGAGTTTTAGGCTATTAATGAATCCTAAAATTGCTGTAGGATTCATTTTTACCAGGTGGTTTGGATCTATAGCCCCAATTCTCAGGTAATTTAGTCTGCGTCGTGCGACTCGTGTGCAGTCGCATAGAACGCGTTCTGCTGTTTCTTGTGTCTCTTTGTAGAGTCTACAGGAATCGTTTTCTATCGCACCTATATTTTTCGTGTGATAATTAAGTTTACAGTGTCCTGCTGGTAGTTGAGTGTAAAATTTTATGCCCTTTCTGCTTAGGTTAAGGATTGATTCTGCCTTTATCCGTTCTGGATCTATGAGTCGTTTCGATTGTCGCATGCCCGATTGGGCTCTCCAGTAATCGATTAGGCCTCGCTGTTCCTGCTCACGTAGAAATGCACTTTTGAAGCTGTTATTTACCCCTCAGAAAGGTTCAGGACCTATGAAGGGAGGGTTTGCCCAATTTTTGCAATTTTGTCAGCAATTTTATTCCCTTCGTGCCTCTCATGCCCCGGAACCCAAATCAAGGGAACGAAGTTTCTTGATCCTAGGGTGGTGAGGATTTTAAAACATTGCTAGGCCACCCTTGATTGCAATGATAAGCTATCCACCGATTTTAGAGCTGCTTGACTGTCAGAGAGAATGTTAATATTGGCACCTCGCGTGCCTCTCCGTAAACATTCTCTGGCACACAGCTCTAAGACGTTGACCTCCGCTTGGAAAATGGAAGTGGTTTTCCCCATTGCAATTGGCATTTTGAAATGTGGTCCAACAATTCCAGCCCCGGCACTACCGTCTTCCATTTTAGACCCATCAGAAAACCACATCTGTGCGCCCTGTTTTAGGAATATTTCATTGTTTTTCCACGCTCAGCGATCACTAATGACCACCTTGAATTTCTTAGAGAATTCTAGCTTCCTTTTCATCTAGTCGAGAATTTACAGGCACGGAGAGTTCAGGATCCTGTAAGATTGCCTTCTTTGAGAGGGAATAGATTAATGCTGCACTGATTGCCATCTCTTTGGCTACAAGATATAGTGGAGTGAGCCCAGAGACCATTCCCAAAGCCGCTGTGGGGCATGTTCGCATTACTCCCGTAACGTTCAGACAAGCTATGCTATATACCTTGTTTGAGTGTTATCTGAGTCTTAGTTTTGGCCACCATACCAGAGAGGCATAGGTGCTGACTTACAATAGTGATCAACTGCTCAGTAGAGCAGAGTGATTGTACTTTAAACCACTTAAAACAATTTTTTACTTTGATATCTATTAAGAAATATTACGAAAACTAAAACTTAATAAAATGTTAAAAAAATGATCCAGAGCCTCTCCACGAAACTTTCCACTGCAGAGCTATTAAGTCGCGAAGGGGTCACTGCGGGTTTCGCAAAGCACAGGGTAAGACGCATTATTGTGCAAATGGGGAATGTTCGACGACATACATTGATGACATGCTTCTGACCAGAGAAATTAGTTAGGTACCCTTAGAGTTTTAGAATTTTTCGAAAGTAAGCAAAAATGCAATCGGGACTCTTCCTAGAATTTAGAGCATCTGGTTGGTACAGAATTTTGTAAAACATTTCATATTTTTATCTTTAAATCCGAATTTATTAATTCCCATTTTTCATCCTAAAGCTTCAAAATTTAATAAAAATCCAAGCATCTGCAGTTCACAGAAAGTGAAAACGAAAATCAAAAGCACAAAAGTGTCACATTGGCCAAGAAGCAATGACAGAATAAAATGAGAGAAAATATTTCAAACGGTGGAAAAAGGAATGTGTGGATATGCAGCGCATTTGACGCACGGGTATGTAAGTGCCTGTGTGTATTCACAGTTCTGTAATGCGTACGAAAAGAAAAGGGCCAACATGTATGAGAACTAAGTGAGTGTGAAGTGTTGACGTGTGCCTCGAGACCAAAGTGGAAGCCAAAGAAAAACACTAACAAAGGAACAGGTGCAATAATACAACCGCATATAGTATATATGTACACACACACACATAATCGTAACGGTGGGCGTATGTGGATGGGCGAGCAAGTGAGTTCACTAAGAGAGCAGAAGCGTACAAATGAATCACAGCAGTGATAAAGATGCAAAAAAAATATAGTTAAATACTTATGGACGCTGTCACTGATGCTGCTCAAAGTCTTTTTGTATTTACATATAGCGCATTTTTATTTTGCTTTTCTTGACCTAAGCACACGTGTAACTACTTGTGTGCTACATTCGCTGTAGTGCTGGAGGAAACGACCGCATTTCGCAACGGCATACGCTCAAGTGCCTCCTGTAGTCTCCATTACCCACATCGCACAACACACACTGCACACTCTACTGCTTTACCTACTTTCTGCACTCACTCTACTCACTCACTCTACTGACTTTCATAGGCATACTCTCCCACTTACCATACATGCAAAGCTTTTCACATTCCCTCCCAGACTCATAAAATTTGCCGGTATGCTATGTGATGAATAAACCTCCATGCCATGGCGGTGCTGCAATTTCAACGCTCTTGACCTACAAGGTTGAAATATATTTATTGTAATCATTACAATGGAAAGTATGAAAAAAGTCTAAAGAAAGGGGAACATGAAGGACGGTATAAAGAAAGCTTCGCTACTCTGTGGTATGCCATCCTCTGCGTGAAAGGACAAATGGCAGCAGATAAGTAGATGAGTAGTGAAATGATGAGAATGAAGAGCGGAATGCCACGTCCGTGCATTTAATTAGAAGGGTTTAGTAAAGCAAGGAGGATACATTGTTTCATGTAGACTTACGGAAAGAAGAATGTGAGCTTCTATATAGTCTTTACATTTATGTATGTACAAACTCTTTAACCAAAAGAAGCAGTTCGGAGGCTTAATTTTCCACTGCATTTAAATGGCTCGTAATTCAGGAAAATACAGAAGTAAAATATAAGTAGCCATACGGCTTCTAAAGCCTTAACTATGTTTTAGCAGTGCAAGAAAATCGTCAGCAAGTGCGAGAGCTTTATTTGGCAGCTTTTATGTGGCGGAACACATTTTCAATCCACAGCGTAAGAAATCTATTTTCCAAATTCGAAAAAAAAGTTTTCCAGTTTTGTTTAGACGTGGAGAGTTCTTACAAGCCACTTACAGGCTCAAAAGTAATGGATATTAGTTTGAGATGGATCTTACTAGGGGAAAATATACTACACTAACTACAGTATTTGTTATGCCCTCGCATTACCCCTTGGTTCTTGGTGAGAAAATAATATGGATAGTATAGAGAGTATTGAGCATTTACGGTTTTGATGTAAGCGGTGTAAACCTAAAGGTAACGCATTGTAGAGAAAAGTCCGCTTTTGTTCATCGATATTTAATTTCGCAACTGACATAGAGGGAACTCTTTTCATCGATGCTATTATATAATAAAAAGTCATATTTAGTTCAAACCAAAAGCCATAATTCACTAACTTAAAACTTACTCGAAAGTCGTTAGAGGAGAGAGTTTATTGTCTCATCTAATTTTGCATTCATTATGCAACGATACACTCATTCTCTTTTTTTTAAATTTCTCAGAACTCAAATGCAGAATGCGTTCACTAGGAACAAGTGGTTGTTGTGATTTCACCTGTGCACTTGCTTTCACACACAGATGCACTTTGATTGCCTTGCTACTCCTCAAGCACAACAACTAATCTATGTATATACGCGTCTGTATGCACTGTGGTAAATAAAGTAGAGTATGCAAATGTCACTGGCGCTGAGATAAGCTATTGTTAGTGACACACGACGTGACATTCGGAATTCGAGCTACTCTGCAAACACTAACAAAAACAATACACACTTGCTTTTCTATTGTGGGGAAGCCATGCAGAGAGAAACAAAACTAGTGGAAAAATCTCTCTTTTTCTCATTTATGGTATCACTAAACCGTTTATGTACACCACTGCAGGTAGTTAAAAAAAAATTTAAATCTCAATGGTGGTACACAATAAAAATAAAATAAAATAGTATAACAAAAAAATATTAAAAAAAGTGTATAAAATTAAATAAAATAAAATGGATTAAAAGTAAAAGAAAAAGTAAAAAATTAAACCAAAATTAAATTAAATTGACTTAAAATAAAATAATATGAAATTAACGAGAATAAACTAAATTAAATTAAATAAACAAAGTAAATTATAATAAATAATTTACAGCAAAATAATATAATAATAGTATAATATAATATAAATAAAATAAATTGAACTATAATTAGTCGAGTCGAGTGGGTTGGTGCGTGACTACCATTCGGAATTCACAGAGAGAACATAGGTTCGAATTTCGGTGAAACAACAAAATTAAGAAAAAGTTTTTTCTAATAGCGGTCGCTCCTCGGCAGGCAATGGCAAACCTACGAGTGTATTTCTGGTATGAAAAAGCTCCTCATAAAAATATCTGCCGTTCGGAATCGGCTTGAAACTGTAGGTCCCTTCATTTGTGGAACAACATCAAGACGCACACCAAAAAATAGGAGGGGGGCTCGGCCAAACACCCAAAAAGGGTGTACGCGCCAATTATATATACATATATAAAATTAAAATTAGAATTTAAATTTAAAAAATCTTTTTGGTCGCCGTCTTCACCATTTAATGCCGACTCCAGATTTTTCGTTATATTCAAGAAAACACCCAATACCGCCAGTAGAAATAATTCTCAAAAATCAACGCAATATTTGAACCACTTGAAACTTGCAAAATTCAATGATCTGCATACCCAAAATTTTTCTAAAAATTCTGAGAAAAAAGTTTGAAATATTGAGGAAAATTCCCCGATTTTTTACACTTTTTATACAAAGTTCGAAACTTTACTTTATATAATTTTTGTTGTACTAAGAACTATATTTTTATAAAAGAATAATTAAAATTACAAAATAAATTGTCAGAACTTATCAATAGATATGTTTGTGACACTTCATTTTGACGCTGACTGTTGCGATGTAGCGGCCATGGACTACTTAAGGAATCTAAAGATGTCTTAGGTAAAGGGGTATGGGATTTAATATTCGAGTACAAAAATCTTCTAGGTCGCAGTATGCTCTTGGCTTCGCTTTCAAATCATCATCCCGGTCATCGGCATTCCCCTGACTGTGGTTAAAGGCGAATTGTAACTTATTTCTCAGGAAAGCGCAGAAAAGATGGAGCTCCATTTCTTCGTGTACTATTTCGAAAACTCTTTGGTCCCAGTACACTAGACGCACGACGCAGAAAGTCGAGCAACTGTGGTTAACGATCATTAGACGATCGGCACACACGCTGAAAAGCTAAGTATACCATTTAATCACCATTGCAGAAGCTATGGCGAGACTGTTAAATACTTTCTCTGTAAATGTCCGAGTTTGGCAGCCAGACGATTAAGCTCACTGGATGAAAGGAGCAACAGCTAGGAGCAGTGCTCCAACCTAAATCCCATCAACCTTCTCCATTACATCAACAGCTCTGACTGGCTGTAGATATCTGCCCATTGTAGGTCTTATAATGGTATCAAAACGACCCTTTAGTGCCATTTAGAGAGTGCCTGACTGGTACTTGAACCTTTCCATCTACCTGCTTAACTATAAATCTATGTTTTTGAAAATAAATGAAATGAGACAACAACACTCCTGTCTTTTATAAAAAAAATCTTTTAATTTCCGGACGTGCGGTTGTCTATGCAGCGAAAAGCAAGCAAGCAGAAATTGACGGACCTGAAGAAAATTTCCAACGGTTCCTAAGGAGGGCTAGTTTTTTAGTCTTCTAGGCATTTTTAACCCCCTCATACGCAAAACAAAAATATAAAAAAATAAAGAGAATGGTAAATGGAAGAAGTTGGCACTAAATATGGCCATTTTCCATTTAAAAAGTGATAACTCAACACCAAAAAGCAAAATTTACGGGTTTAGAATTAGAAAAAAAGAAAATTTCAGAAATAGTAGTGCAATCTTTTTGTCTTTTAAGCTTTCTGCTAAGCGAAACTATCAGAAAAAAATTACATATAAAGTGATATGGGTAAATTTTATACGTAAGTCTAATTTACTGAATTCAGCAAAAGCTCCGAAAAATTGCCTAGAAATTCAGAATTTTGAAATTATGCCATAACCCTTGAACCTAACTTCACTTCACCAGGAAAGCACTGGCTCCAAACTTCAGTAGATTTCCTGCATGACGACCATTTCTACGCACTCATATGCTCATACTAGGAAGTAGATAGAGAACAGAGTGGCCGCAGATGTCTGCATATTTGCTGAAGACCAAAGCAATTGGTCATTGTAGAACATTCCAGCACACGCAACCACTTAAAAAACTGCTGCACAAATAAAAGTGTGTCCTCGTAGAATCAACCTAAGTACGTACATATGTGCATACTCGTATTTCTATATAATCCACAAACTCTGTTATAAATTATCGCCATATTTTCTGTACAGCTAGCTTTCAGTTGAGCGCAAATAAAGGGTGATTAAGTTTTAAGGGCCGGTGTTGATTTTGAATAAAATACAAGTTTTTAAGCAAATTATTGTCATTTCTCTTTATTATAATAATATTGGTATGGCTCAATTACGCATTGAACAAAATATTGGCCAAATGGCCGCCGCGACCTAGGCGGCACACCTCCATCCGATGGTCCAAATTTTCGTTGACGCTGAGGCATAATTGAGGTTCTATGCCGTTAATGTGCCGAATTATCTCATCCTGTAACTCTTGAATTGTTGCTGGCTTATCGATGTACACCTTTTCTTTCAAATAACTCCAAAGAAAGAAGTCCAACGGTGTCAAATCACATGATCTTGGCGGCCAATTGACAACGCCGCGACGTGAGATTATTCGGCCATCAAAATTTTCGCGCAGATGAGCCATTGTTTCGTTAGCTGTGTGACAAGGGGCACCGTCCTGTTGAAACCACATATCGTGCACATCCAAATCTTCCAATTCGGGCCATAAAACGTTCGTTATCATCTCACGATAGCGAACACTATTCACAGTAACTGCCTGACCGGCCTCATTTTGGAAAAAATACGTCCCAACGATGCCGCCGGCCCATAAACCGCACCAAACAGTCACTCTTTGTTTTTTCGGCAATCACTCTTAGATTATCATTCGCCCAAATGCGGCAATTCTGCTTATTGACGAATCTACTGAGGTGAAAATATGCCGCATCACTGAAATCACGAAGTGCGCGATATGCATTTTGATTTGAACGCCCGTTTTCATAATAAGCCTGAATAACTTTAACGCCTTGCTCGATTGCGTATCTTTCCATGGCTCAAATTGAGTTAGTCTGAAATTGAAAAATGTCAAATGAAATGCAGAACAAATATTGACGTTTGGGCGTGATTCAGGTTCAACATCGGCCCTTAAAATTTAACCACCCTTTATTTATACGAGCAACCCTTTTTTATGCTCATTCTGCTTAGTCTCCACATTTCGCACTCTTTTCTGAGACAAATTTATATTTCCTATTACTTTTTTTTATCACAGCGCAATCCAGGAATCCTACTCGGGATTACACCATCACACCAGCTATTAACGTCTAGCGCACTTTATATAACTCAGCATGAAACTTTTATATTTACAGACATACTTACATACATATATACATACACACAAGCATTTACTAAATCTAGACGGAAGTTTTTGCTACGAGATTTTACTTCTATTTCTGCAAGTCAACGCGAAAAAGCTAATAAAACGATAACTTAATGTGAGCTCATCTATAAAACAGCTTCTCGCTGCATCTGGTGAGAGGTGGGTGTGGGTGCGGATGTGCAACGTGCATATCTGGAGTGAGACGAAAGTGCGAAATATGAAGACAAATACCTTCGTTAGCTACGCGATAATTTCATTGCGAAAATTTATTCAAACACATAAACAAGTCGTTTACGTGTGTAGTAGTGTGTGTATGTGTGTCGAGCGCTTATTTAGTGTAAACTTAATTTTCTATGCTTTATTCGCAGTTAGAATTATGCATAAGCTTTGTATTGAATCCACTCATAATATCTCTCATGTGGACTGATCGAAATTAAAACGTTCAAATGAATTATTCAAATACAAATACTTTCGTTTAGGCGAGTTAATATTCCATGATGGGAAGATTTTAGATTTCTATCAGCCTTGTTAATATTCCACTTGCCCGTAAGTGTGCAGCAAATTGCAAATTTTATTTATCCTTTCATGGCGCAGCAAGAATGTCTCGAGCCACAAAGCACTACAGAAATTGAAGAAACTAAAATAATTGATTTTTTCTCTGTTTTGCTTGAAAAAGGTGGAAAAATTAGAAAATGGAAAAATTAAAAACTATTTAGAAATTTATTTTTTTTTTCTGATTTTTTCTAGCAATGGTAAGTAATAATGAAGTCTAAACTTCTAACACCTGAATGTAAACTACGCCTCTACCAGTCCACCTTTATCGGTGCTGTCGTATGGCTGCGCATGCTGGGCAATAACAAGCAAAAACGATAGAAGCATAAGAGTATTCGAGCGATACGCTACAACGATGAGCTTTTGAACTTATGCCGGGGGGAATGTGTCGTCAAACACATTAAATCCCACAGGACACACTGTGCGCATGGAGGGCAACCCCCCTTAAAAATCCTTATTAACAACAAACTCTCTAACGATCCGGGCCCGAAGACGTCCAAGGGTAACCGGACTTGACCAAGTCAAAGCCGACCTGAAGAAGCTACGAGTTAGGAGCTGCAAGTTTATTGCTATGAACCGAGCAGATTTTAAGAGGATTTTGGATGAAGCTAAAGCTCACCCTGAGCTGTAATGGCTACTTGATGATGATGCTGATATAATGAAGTAATAATATAGTAGTTATGTATTTTTGGATTATTTCTAATTATAATCTATTAGTACAAATATTGTGCTATGCATCTGCCCGAAAATATATGTAGCGACGTTTTCATCGTTTTGCAAGTGCTTCGCTAGAGCAGTATTTTGAAGTGATTTTTCAGAATGAAACCTTAAGGGTTTATATAAAAGTGCATATATAAATGGCGCTTACACCCTTTATTGGATGTTTGACCGAACTCCTCCTTCTATTTGTGGTGTGCGTCTTGGTGATTTTTCACAAATGGAGAAACCCAAAATCTTACACAGCCTTCGAACGGCAGATGGTTTTTTATAAGGTGCTCTTTTTCATGGCAGAAATACACTCGAAGGTTTGCCATTGCCTACAGAGGAGCGACCGCTATTAGAGAAACTTTTTTCTATTGTTTTGGTGTTTGATTCCTGGGATTTCAAATTGAGGCACCAACGAAAGCGGATCACACACCAGCCCACTAGGCTATGTCAATCGCATTAAAAAAAAATGTTTAAATTAAAAATACTTACAATTTTTTTAAGTTAAAAAATATTGCAAAAAAAATGTTAATATTGGGTAGTCGAAAAAGTCTTTTCGTATTTCTAATCAAACTTCAACTCATTTTTTTTATATTTATAATAAAATTTATTAAACCAAATATGTATCATTTTGGTCGACCACCTTTTGCTATTTTTCTTCTAGAGACATTATTCCATCAGTGTACTACTTTTGTGGTTTCTCGGCGAAAACTGCGACAAGTAATTTTCACAGGCTTCTCTTGAAGCCAACTTTACTCCATTAAGGGAGTTCTGCATTGACCGAAACAAATGCTAGTCCATTGGTGCAAGGTCAGGGCTATATGGTGGATGCATCAAAACTTCCCAGCCAAGCTCTCCCAGTTTTTGCCGAGTCATCAAAGATGTGTGTGGCCTAGCGTTGTCCTGATGGAAGACGACGCCCTTTCTGCTGATCAGTTCTGGCCGTTTTTTTTCGATTGCTTGCTTCAATCTCATCAGTTGTTGACAGTAAAGTGTAGAATCAATCGTTCGAGCAGGCTGGAGCAGCTCATAGTGGATGATTCCTTTCCAATCCCACCAAACACACAGCATAATCTTTCGAGGCGTCAATCCTGGCTTTGCGACCATTTGTTGAGCTTCACCACCCTTGCACCATGATTTTTTTCGCACATTATTGTCGTATTTGATCCACTTTTCGTCTCCTGTTACCATTCGCTTCAGAAATGGTTCGATTTCATTTCGTTTCAGCAAAGAATCGCAGATGTTAATTCGGTCCATTAAATTTTTCACAGACAATTCATGTGGTACCCAAACATCGAGCTTCTTTTTGTAACCAGCCTTTTTTAAATGGTTCAAAACCGTTTGATGATGAATGTTTAGTGCCTTGGCGATGTCATGGCAGCTTATGTGACGGTCCTGGTCAATCTTTTCCGTAATTTCATCGACTTTTTCAACGATAGGTCGACCGGAGCGAGGTGCATCTTTCACATCAAAATTTCCAGAACGGAAGCGAGCGAACCATTGTTGTGCTACACGAACTGATACAGCATCGTCTCCGTAAACTTCACAAATTTCATTGGTGGCTTGCGTGGCATTCTTCCCTTTTTTATACAAAAATTTCAAAATATAGCGAATTTCTTCATTATTTTCACTCATTTTTGAACAGCTATAACTTTTTTTCAACTTATCCGAATTTAATTTTTTTGGTTAAATGAAGCTAAAATGTCACCTTTCTAACACCATATGATATGACACAATGTGATTGGTAGCACTGGAGATAGATGACTGCAACGACATCTATTGACAAAATACGCAAAGACTTTTTCGACTACCTAATATAAAGAAGAATCGGAGATATTTTTTTTTATTATTATTTATTTATTAATATTTTCTCGAAATTTTTCCATTTACTTCTTATTATACTCAAGCCTACTTTCAGAAATATTTACGACTGTGTTCAAAATACTTGGTTCACTTGACATGGAAACGCTTTAATTTAATTAATAAGACTTGTGTATAAGACCAGTGTATTGATGCTCTGAAGTCTCAAGTCACAAGTTGATCTAAATTATTTGAAAAAAAATCTCATATAAAGCTACGTTTATCATCAATAATGTCTATAAAAGTCTGTACTAAAATTTAATGGCGCATATTTTTGGTCTTGTTGAGCCTTATTTATAAAGATCTGAAAAATATTTAGTTTTCAGAAAATTACAGTAGGCGTCTTTTCAGACGGTGTGAGATAACGAACAAAAGTGCACTATTTGGGCCAAACATTTCTCAAACGCGGACTCAACAAAAACACTTTGCTCCTTGAGATACGAAAAAGCAAATGTGGCTGCATTTCCCATGCTCTGCGTAGAGAAAGGCTTAAGAAGAACTGCCATTGACTGACATGGAGCACTTATGATAGCAGCAGACGAGATAGACCAGCAAATACCTGGAGATGACTTGTAGATGGAATGGAAATCCGTTGCGTGAAACTTAGCTGGAGTGAACTGAAAGCTTTGGCGTACAAAAGACCCGAATTGGGAAATCTTGTTGTGGCTCTTTGTTCCAACTGGGAATCTTAGGATTTTTTTATGTATGTATATATAGGTTAGGTCAGGTTGATCTGGCTGATTGAAAGTCATCACATAGACTTATTTGTACCAAATGGAGCTTGACCATTATGTTTCTTTGTAGTAGACTTCTTGTAATAAGCCTGCATCCTTTGCGAATCTAAGTAAGCCCTGAAGGTCTAACGCCGATATATATCCCAACTTCTAATTCGTGTTCTAGCTAATGCAGAGTGAGAAAATAGAAAGTGTTCTAGTGTTTCCCTGTCTTCCAGTTGGTTACAAAATCTGCAGCTATTATTGTTTATAATTCCTATCTTGTATGCGTGTCCCGCTAGCAAATTGTGGCATGTTAGTATATCTACGATAGTTCTACTTTCTTTTCTAGACAGTGCTACATAGTACAATCAAGCGTATTTGTCTGCATTCTTTGCACACATGATTTTCGCGGTTTTGCAAGTCTCTCTATGACTTCCCCGCTCTTAAGAACGTTTTCTGATGAAATTTCATATGAGTTTATTTCTTTTAACGCTGCTTGACTATCAACGAATATATTTTTTTGGAGTTGCTCGATGTCTTTGCAAATGCTATTTTCACAGCCTTTTCTACAGAGAAGAGTTCTGCTTCAAAGGCACTGCAGTGGCGAGGGAGCTTAAATGGCTGCCTGATACCTCTGCACAATAGATTCCTGCACCTACTCCATTCAGCATCTTCAAGCCGTCAGTAAATATATGAAGCGAATTGGAATTGGATTTCTTACCTCTTTCCCACCCTTCCTCTCCTATTTTTGTTTGGAATCTCTTCACAAAGTTGCATTTCGGTGTCACACAAGTATAATCCGTAATGACCCTTTAACTCATGCCTATTGAGCTATGTCCGAATGTTTTACGGGTAAATTTGCCCGTTGCAGATTTAGCTGCTAGACATTCTGCAACATTATCGATCGGCGGCAAGTTAAGTATTCAAGCGCTGCTGTTGGAGTAGTTCTCTTTGCCGCTGTAGTGTAAAGTGCACCAAGACGTTGAATACTTTCCATAGGTTTTTTATACATCGGTTTCTTAGCGCAGCTTCTTAAAATAGCTTCCCTCAACACATTACTGAATGTTCCACTAATGTCTAGAAATAATCCTGAATCACATTCTTTACACTCGAAAGCTTTCTTTACAGGAAACACTAGTAACGCAGTATCTGTGGCTCTCCATTTAGTATATGCGAGTTATGCCTTGGATATTAAGTCTGACATCCTATTTTCTGTCAAGGGCGTCAGGGATTTTCTCAAGCGTCTTCAGAAGGAATGAGGTCAAACGGATAGACCTATATTCCTTTGAGAATGTGTGGCTGCTATAACCTGTTTTCAGCATAAACGCAAACCTTGCTTCTCTCCAGAATAGAGGCACATAGTCAAATCTCGGGCATCCTGTGTGTATATATATGTATATAATCACTATTTTCCGTTAATAAGGACATATAAATCTTAATCTTCGAGAAACACAAAAACACTTTCCATGACTACGTTTCCTTTATATTTTATAAAGCCCACAAACTTCTGAAAAAAAATGAAAAAGCTAGTTACACTCATTTTTTCTTTCTTGGAGTCTTTTATGGTTGTTCAGGCTAATTACAAAACAGGTTTCAAATGAAAATTTGTATTTGAAGAGGCTTCATCTATGGAGTTTTTTTAGTACAAATATTATATAAAAATTTTATTCCAAAATTAAATAAAAAACGAATAAGGAGGAGATCAAATATAAAGCATTTAGAAATTAGCCAAATCAGATTGCGATGTTTGCAATTGAAGAATATAATTTACGTTACTGCAATGAGGAAAGCTGCACACCAGACCGATGTTACCACAATTTGCAATCGGCAACAGCAGCAGTCATGTGACTTGCAGTAAAAAAAAACGTATTCTCATCATTCCAATGGGTATGCCATTTCAATTTAGAAGATTGCAATTCCAATTCGATTGGCTTTTGCAATCAGCATCAAGAAAGGTCAGGAGAGCTAATCCATTCAGTTGCGGTGGCTCAGACATGCACAAAAATGTCTGCATACATCGACAATTGGACGATACGTTGCTTATTCTAGAGTCTACAAACCAGATAAGCTGCACCAACGATGAAATAAGCAAACAAATATTGCATGCACACAAGAATTGCAAAATTAAATATATCAGAAGCCAATATTTTCAATTTCGTTGCTATTTAACCAGACTGTTAAACTGTTGAGTGCACAAATTTTTCAAATGAAATATTAATTTAACAATTCTCTCAAGCTTTAGCTACATACAATCAATTGCATGAGACTACGCAGGCACTATTGTAGAGTATAATAAATGTTGTTCATACGTCATGGCATTCCACTTAAAAATGCATCAATCAATTAAAGGCACCAACATCAACTAAGCATTAATGCATTATTCAAACGCCCTAAATGTAAGCCAACACAGCAAACTGATATCAGCAGTCATGTGTTTGTAGCAAAAACACTACTTTTTAGTTCTGCATGTATGTAGTAGAAACTCCAGCAAGCCCAATAGTAGACATAACAGCAAAAACTTGGCGTACAGGCGTCCTCTATATATCTATAAACTTCTAATTAAACTTTTAATTAGCAGGTGGCAGGTAGCAGGCAATCAAACTGCATGAAAATTAAATTTTATTAAAATTAACTGTAAAAACTCTATTTTTACTATTAAACCGCAACTGTCGAATCGACGCCTACCAATGGAAATAATGCAGTAGAAAATTATTTGACAGAGTCTGTGCTTCGCCAAGCGACTGAAAATGAAGCGTATTGAAACTTTTTATTCATAGTCGTTCGTAGCTACATTCACTCCATGAACTTTTTTGTATAAACTTTTGTAGACTTTTTACGGATGTTAGCTCTCTCCAGTGTTTGCATGAAATTTCCCTAGAATTTCAGAGGCGTTCACAAGCAACTTTTTAATTGGCTACTAAAGGTGAATATCTGCACAGTTGGAAGAAAAGTTGTGGGAATTGATGAAAAGTGTATACAATGTGGGAAAAAATTGCATAAACAAATAAAATATATGATTACTTATTATTATAAAATATTTGAGAACTTACTTATTTCTAGAAATTATGTGCAGGTTAGGTAGGATAAAAAAATATATATAAATAATTGGCGCTTACACTTCTGTTAGGTGTTTGGCCGAGCTCCTCCTCCTATTTGGGCGTGCGACTTGATTTTGTTCCACAAATGGAGGGGCCTACAGTTTTAAGCCTATTATGAATGACAAATGGTTTTTTTATGAGGAGCTTTTCATGGTACACTCGGAGGTTTACCATTGTCTGCGGAGGGGCGACCGCTATTAAAAAAAAAACTTTTTCTATTCCGAAGCTACGCACTCCCAAATGGTACTCACGCAGCAACCCACTCGGCTACGGTGACCGGTTAGGTTAGGTTAAGTTAAAATGGTTGCCCAAAGAGTGGGCACTCTTGGACGAAGAAATGAAATTGATCCATTGTGATACTATTGTGATCATATGCGCAGACGATTTAGCAAAATCAATTTCTCAATTAGAGAATTATGATTCCTCTTATCATTACTAACAAAAAGTTACTCGACCGCGTAGTTCTAAAATGAGTTTCTGGGCTTTATAATTTGCTTTTAGTGCACAATTTTCTGTTAACTAATTCTACAGGCATTTGGAATTTTATACCTACTGTTTTTGTAAAGAGAAATGTTTGGCGATTTATTGATACACAAAATTCCTTGTGGATATTTCTTTTTACTTCCAGCATCCAATAAAGGCCGCTTTCAAACATTTTTTTTATTTATTTTATACAGTTTTCAGTTCTTATTTTAAGACTAGCTCTTACCTAAATTACATGATTTCATATTTCCAGAAATATGCCTTGAATGCCTACTTACTTACTTAAAAGAAACTGATCTCTACATCCACAAACTGTGTTTTGAGGGTTGTGCTAGGGCTATCTTTCCGAGCAGGCAAGACTGGAAGGAGGGGAGAGTCGGCACAGATATAGGTACCTCTGTTTTCACTGACGGATCCAAAATGGAATCTGGAGTGGGAGCGGGGGTTTTCTCTAAATCAGCCAGCATTTCGGTCTCCTTTAAGCTGCCGGAAACGAGCAGCGTTTTTCAAGCAGAGGTCTTCGCGATCCTGCAGGCATGCAAAATACTTCAAGACCCCTGTTGGGAGGGAGACATTAATATTTTTTCCGATAGCCAAGCTGCGATCAAGGCACTGTCGTCGCCGAACTCCTGTAAGGAGGAACTCAAACATCTCGATCGAACAGGAAGCACAGAACCGGTTTCAGCTGTCCCCCTCGCAGACATCGGTGTCCCTTTGTCCGTTGTTAAAGGGAAACTACACAATTTCTTTCTAGGAAAAGCGCAAGACAGATGAAGGTCTATCTCATCGTGCGCTATTTCGGAAACACTATGGCCTCATTACGATAGAAATAGAACGCTTAAGGTGATAGGAATCCCCCACCATTCAATTTCCAAACTCATTGCGATGTTCACTGGTCACTGGGTGATCGGTACTCATGCGGGGAAGCTTGGAACTGCGTACAACCCCTATTGCAGAAGCTGTGGGGATCCTACAGAGAAAGAGACTGTTGAACATTTTCTCTGCAAATGTCCGACTCTGGCGGCTAGGCGCTTGAGATTCCTTAGCGTGCCCTTTGGGGATGACTTGAAGAAATTCTCCAGCCTAGATCCCTTTTCTCTCCTCCACTACATCAACAGCACTGGATGGCTGTAGAAGGTTTTCTCTTCCCAATAATTTTTCTTTGCACAGGTAATGGTCCATATTGTAGTATCAAAACGGCACGTAGGTGCTACTTCAAGTGTGCCTGTGGCACTCTTGCCATTTTACCTACCTACCTACCTACTTAAAAATGTTAGAAATTAAATCCGATTCTTTTTTTCTCAGCATAGCATCTATTTCTACATACTTTGCTCAACTCTGTTGGCCTAACAGAAGATGTTATGTTAACAGGGAAAGTCATATTACAGGTGAACTGATGTTAAGTTTCTGGTGTAAAAGCCTGTAACATGTGACGAAAATGTATTGTTAATTTTTTCAACCTACAGTAAAGGGCATGAAATTCTTTAATTACAAATTAGCCCAAAACTTTGTTGTTTAAGTTATTATTAGTTTCTTTTTTGCTATTATTTTGTCACTTTTGTGATATGTTGAGCAAACCCGTAAAAAAAAAAAATACAGCACACGTTTTTCTGTAATTTTTTTGGAAAGAAGCAGGCTAACTAGCCAATTAGCCAATTTAAGAGACTTTATGCACTAGCAAACCATACGGGTACATTTCGGCGCTCTACCTGGTAGGCCACATGACTTATACTACTTTTTAAGCTAAACGCTAAAGTTGGCCGCCATAACTTGTCCGCGACACCAATCACATTTTTTTTTTTGCTTTTTGTTTTCTTTACTTTTGCTTGCCATGAGATTTTTCCTTCACTCTTAAGCTCGCTTTAAAATCTAGGTACTTCACAAACTTCGGTTCGCCTACGTCATCATCATCCAACTCGTTTTGGTCATCTGTCATTCAATTAGGTTTATCAGATACTGCATTTAGCTTTCTTTACCGTTGGCTTACAATTTTCTTGTCACATCACTTCAATCTCTCACTCATTCCTTTTTATCTTCTAAGCAAGCAAACCTACTTTCAGCTACTCAAACGAATTGGCACAATCATGCTGTCACTCATTTCGTATTTTCACAAACATATAAGCACATACAAGGCACGGTTAGAAAGCGATATTAAAAGGATGGTTGCATCACGGTGGGCAAAATTTTAAGTGCAGAAATTCTAAGCGGAATTAGGTTTTGAGGGCCAAGAGAAAGTGTCATCGCCAAAATTTTTTTCTTCATATAAATGTACACAACGGCAGATAGTTGTTTGCGCTTTTTTTATAGCACTGAATTATCATCCCATTTTCATTATTATCTGAGTTAAAAGGAAAGTACGTAGGTTAACCACTTTGAATCAAACGTAAGTTTTTTTCTCTGAAACCCAAGAACTCTCGATTTCGCCTGTAATTTCTATAAAGAAATTTCGACTTAGTTCGTTTCTTATGTGCTGTAGTCTGCTTCTTTAAGTTTTCATGGGATAACTACGTTGAATAACAAGTAAAAAGTGTTTACAGTTTTAATAATAAATGGCCACAAAATTTACGTAGTTTTAAGTACATCAAATACGATTTTCATAACAAAATCATAGATGAAGAGTTCCAGTTGGTCAAAACATTTCGTCTAGCACTTCTAAAATTTCAAGACTGCGTCCATGAGGATCAAACTAAATAAAAAATTGTAAAAAAGGAAAGTCTGGAGGTTTTTTTTTTGTAAAGTGTCAAATATGAAAAGAATAAAACTTTGGCATTCAATAAAAAATGTGTTTAAAAATATTTGATTTTTTTTTTTAAATTGAATTTAAAAATTTTGAAAATTTGAATTTAAAATAAAACTGTCAAATATGAAAAAATAAAAGTTTTACATTCAATAAAAATGTGTTAAAAAATTTTAATTTAATTTTAAAAAAGTACATTTCAATGAACAAGTTTGTAATGTTGTTCGAAAAACTCTCTAGCATGAAAAAACATTCAAAATTTTAAATTTAATAAAATACTTAAAGTAAAAAAATTTAGAAATTAAAAACGGAAATGACTTCCGAAAACTCATTTTCATAACAATTTATACATTTCACCGTCAATAATCTTAAAATAAAACCAAAAATTATTTGAAAAATATTTAAGAAAATTTTAAAAATTCATCAAATTCCTTGAACTGACAAAATTTAATTATATAATATTAAAAGTCTCAAATGTTAAAAAATCAAAATCTTTAATTAAAAAAAAAACAAAAAACCCTCGAAAAAAGAAAATAGTACCCGGAAATTAATTTGTACAGTAATTTGAAAGACTGGCCGTTTAGTCTTAAATTGAATGAAATTAGTTTGGAAAAAAAATATTCTCATTTTCAATTTTAAAGTGAAATATGGCATCATCAAACGCAGTGAAAACACGGAAATGTTGTTCGGAAGAGTCTTTTATATGAAAAAAGATGTATTTTAATAAAAAAAATCCATAAAATTAAAAATATGCAAAAAAAGTATTCTCATAGTAATTTAAAAAATCTTTAACTAACACAAATATTTGTAAAATTTTTAAAACCAAAAAAACTCAGTGAAATTTTAATTTCCTTTAATTTAATTGTATAATATTAAAACTCTCAAATATGAAAAAAATCGAAATCTCAATTTTAAAAACAAAAATTTAAATTAGAATACCCGAAAAAAGAAAATAATTCCCGAAAATAAGTTTTTATAACAATTTGATAGCCAACATCTTGGCTAAAAGCCTTAATTGAATAAAAATATTTTGGAAAAATTTAAAAAATAAAAAAAACGTATTCTCATATTCAGTTTCAAAATGAAAGATTACGTCATCAAATGCAGTGAAAAAACGGAAATTTTATTCGCAAAACTGTTTTGTATGAAAAAAACCATTTAATTTAATCAAGAAATTTCTATGAAATTAAAAATCTGCAACCAAAAAATTATTTTCATAGTAATTTCTTTTTTTGTCAACTAAAAATCCTAAATTAACAAAAAATCAAACAAACAAAAACTAATTATAATTTTGAATTTTAAAATTTGAGAATGGCGTCATCAAATGTGGTGAAAAACGGAAATGTTGTTCGGAAGACTCTTTTATATGAAAAAAAGTTCTGTTTAATAGAAAAAATGCAAAAAATTAAAAATCTGGCAAAACCCAAGTTGTGATCACTAAAAAACTTAAATTAACCGAAATATTTGGAAAAATTTAAAAATGAAAAAAGTTTTTATCATTTCGAATTTTAAAATAAAAGATGGTAGCATCAAATGTGGGGTAAAAACAGAAATGTTGATCGGAAGACTCTTTTGAGTGAAAACAATTGAATTTAATAAAAAAATTTCCATAAAACTAAATTAAATTTTATTCAAAAAACTAATCTAAAAAAAATGTTTACTTTATAAAAGCTTATATATTTGACGACTAAAAACCTACAATTAGTGTTTTTTTTTTTTAATTTTTAAATTTCAATCTAAAAATTAGTCCAAAAAGCAACAAACAATTTTTTTTAACAATTTACATGTTTCTCCACTAAATCTTAAATTAACAAAAATATTTGCAAAAATTTTCAAATCAAAAAAGAGAACTGATTTTCATTTTAAATTTTATAATTTGAAGATGGCCTCATCAAATGGTCGCCAAACAAACAATAAAAGTGAAAAATTTAATTCTACTATCTAAAATTCGGGTAAACACCCAAATCTTGAATAAAAAAAATAAGATATCGATTTAAATTTCGTAAATAATTTTACAACTACTAAAAATTCCCAATCACAGATATTCTAAACAACCTCTATTTGTTAGAAAATATATGCTGGTCTACAAGAAATTTCTGCTTTTTCCTAAAGCTGATTTCTTCGTGGCTGCAAATGGTTTTTTCTTGTCAGCTATATTCAGCAGACAACAAAATCAATTCCCATTCAGTAAAAAATGCTGCTGCCATTCCACTTCGTGCCTTCAATGCACCGCCTCTTGAATTCGACCGCAAAACATTTTGCATACTTATATTCTTGTATTATATAATATAAAATATCCTATAGAAAAATTATTACTTTATGCTTATGTATCTGTATGTACAAATACAAACAAACATACAGATTTAAGTACACTTTATTATTTCTTTTTTCATGCCCAACCATTCATTTCGGCTTTCAATTTCCTGCTGTTGCTGCATTTCATTTCATGTTTTTTGTTTGTGTCTTTGCTTGTGTTGCGCTTACGTTTGCATAAAGATACCTTCAATATGCTTATAAGCAGAAAATTCTCCTGATTTTATTATTATTATTGTTTGCTCTGCGTGGCTTTTTTCTGTACACAATTTTAAAATAATTACATTTAATGAAAATATGATTCCTTATTAAATTTTGGAAATTACTTTTTCCGGAAAATCGCAAAGAACTCCTTCTCCCCCAATTTGCTGGCGTACTTTCAAGGTGATTTGTAGGTTTCTAAAAGAGTATTAAGTGGATATTTCGTAGAAATTTACGCCAGGTTGTGCGTGGAAATTGTTTTAGTATGTAAAGCGAGTCCATACATACATACAAACTACATATAGGTATGTACTAGCTGGTGCACCCGGCTTCGCTTGCGTATGATGATTTTTATATTTTTAATTCAAAAAGCCTAAAATCTTTAATTTGCAAAAAAAATTTAAATCCTCGAAAAAAGAAAATAATTCCCGGATATTAATTTGTACAGTAATTTGAAAGACTGGCCGTTTAGTTTTAAATTTAATGAAATTAGTTTGGAAAAATGATAAAAAAATTCTCATTTTTAATTTTAAAATAAAAGATGACCTCGTCAAATGCGGTCAAAAAACGGAACTGCTGTTCGGAAAACTGTATTGTATGAAAAAACAAATTTATTTAATAGAAAAAAAATCCAAAAACTTTAATATCTGGCAAAAACCAAATTTTGACTACTAAACAGCTTAATTAGCCAAAATATTTGGAAAAATTGAAAAACAAAAAACTTTTTACCATTTTCAATTTTAAAATAATGATGAAGTGATGATGTAGATAATTTGCTAGAGGATATATGAGTAGTAAATTGAGGCTTAGGCAAGGGTGGCACTGAGCCACTCATATATCATACTATTTTTTTAATTATAAGTTTTTAATTTTAGACTTCTATAATTTTTTTAGACTTTTTATATTTTTAATTCAAAAAGTCTTAAATTAAAAATTTATAATGCAATATGTCTAAGAATAAGAATTTATTATTCGAAAAGCGTAATGATATAAAAAGTAAAAATTTATAATTTAAAAAGCCTAATGATATAAATTATTAATTTTTGATTCAAAAAATATTAATATAATAAATATTTTTTGATTAAAATTTTCTAAACCATAATTTCCAATTATATCTGAACTTTTTAATTCTACTGCACTATTATTTACCATTTTCACCTTAAAATCTAGGTGGCAACGCCATACACAATCAGTTCAAAATAATGCTTTCTTCATTGTTTTGCACACATTTCGTTTAATAATTTATCCTAATCTTAAATTAAATTTTATTTTTGATACACTTTTTTTCTTTAAAATTAGATGGCAACGCCATTTAAAAATATTAGTGGGTTAAATAAATTTTTAACATTTACCTTTACATTTACATATGTTTATACATTTTTCTAAAATAATACATTTTTGTAAACGATTTCTTAGTTTCCAAAACACAGGTGGCAACGCTCGCTAGATATATTTTTTATTAAAACTTTTTTTAATCGCTTTTATATTTAATGTTGGTATACTTTTTAGTATTCAACTGAAATATCTCTTAAATTGCTATTCAGGTGGCAACACCAGACCAAAATGTCTTTTTCTTTAAGCTTGTTCAAAAACCTTGATACCTACATGTTAATTTAATAATAGCATTTAAATGAAATATGTGTGCCAGAAATTGCTTGTTTTGCAATAAATGGCAACACCTGATCAAAATAATTTCTTGTTCAAAAACATTTATACCTATATCTTAATATTCAAATGAAATTTCTGTCAAATTGCTATTTTTGTAATAAAATTCAGGTGGCAACTCTATTAAAACAATTGTTTTTGGAATAGATGTCTCTTTTGCCGTAATACCCATGCTGTAACACTTATGCCTATCTTTTAATAAATTATAACTTTTTCAATACAAACGGGTGGCATCACTTTGCTGATAAGAGTGTAAAATATTATATTCTAAAATTGGGGGATTAATTTTTGAGTGATGCTTTTCCGACATAAATTCTCAACATTTTTATATAGATATTTGGCTTATAGGAGTCCCAAAGTTTAATTCAAATAATTTTCTGATTAACTTCCAGTTGGTGAACAACAAGCGCAAGGTCACTTAGTAGTGGGTGACATAGTAGCATACGTATCCTGTGCGTTCCAGGGCAGAAATGAGTTACTGGGAACGAAATAGCAGATAAATTAGCCAGGAAAGGGACGACCTCCCAATATATTGGCCCAGAGCCTTATTCGGGAAGTAGGGGAAAGGCAAAGAAAATCGTACTGGGGCAATCTGCCGAGGTTATTGCAGTAAAAATCATTCATAGGTAGCCTTAACCTAAACCGATGTAAGGATTGTTTGGAATTAAAAAGAATCATTTTAAAATTATCACAGGATTTCTAACAGGACTTCGTAAATTTATTCATCATTTTATTAACTTCGAAATATACTCCAGTGGAGCTTGCAGGTTCTGTAAGGAAGAAGATGAAACCGCCAAAATGTCGGCGCAACATGCCCAGCACTGATACATAACTAGCACAAACACCAAGTTAAACATATTTTAGCAGAGAAGAAATGAAGCTCAATAAAATATGGGCAAATACTAAATTTTATATAGGAAGTTGTGCATAGATAAATACGTGAAGGGGTTTCTCGCGTACATCACTCCGCTCTGATGTCTAAAATTCGAACGTTTCGCTCTTTCTTTCATTAGAAATGGCGTATAGCGCTATTATATAAACAACTCTTACTTGTTATAATTTGTAACGAGTCCTCAAGCCTTCTGGTTACTGGAACTCCTCTTAGACTCATACACATGTACATTCGTGCCTAGGGCTCTACATATTGTATAATTTTTTTTTTTCAAATCATCCATTCATTTTAAATAATTAAAACAATTTTTCATATGCCAGTCTCACCTGTTTTACATGACATTCATAGCCCGATTGAATCTTCTGAAAAATTAAAAATTTCAACGAAGCGCACATCAATCATCCTAATAATAGTCCAGTTAACAATAAATAGCAACTATTTTATGTACATAACTTAGAAGCCTAATGGCAACCAGCGAAACATACAAATTGCTGCATGTTCTATGTGTTGACCAATGGTGAGTTTTTGTGGCCAACTAAAAGACATATTTTAATAAATAACAGCAAGCCATCAACAACAATTGACCCATTTCTTATGGCAGCCATGCATTTATGCATTTCATATACTTTTTTTGTTTTGTTTTTTAATAAAGAAAAATGCATGAAAATATTTGCACAACGAAATGAGTAAAAATGAAAAATATTTTGTGCAGAGTGGATTGACAGAGCGGCAGGCAAATAAAAAATGTACACTGATTTGAATTTGAATAAAAAAACGAGAGAATAAAACTAATATATGGACTTATATTAATGCAAATAAAAACACAGAATTTGTATATCTGCTGCGGCTAACAAAATCGATTAGATATTTGTGAAAATGTTTGCTTGCCAATTTTGAAAGCTGATTTTATTTTAATGGCTAAAATATTTTTATTTTATAGATTACAAAAATGTAAAACATAAAAATATAACTATTTATTTAAATTTTTTTTTAGTTTTGTTTATTTATTTGGTTTTCAGAATTACAAATTCTTACTGATTGTGCATATATTTATCTATTTATTTATTTAATAATCTAAAAATGCAGAAGTTCTTACAGACTATGAAAAACAGATTTATGCAAAATAATTCAATCGAAAATAAAGTAAAATTATAATTTACTTGGCCAGACTTAGACCTTGGCCAATATGATTTGAAAGAAAATTAAATTCTTCTAAGAATCTGAACATTGGAAACATATTTAGTTCTAACCATCCCTAACCAGAAAAAATCATGATTTCGAAGGCTTCGCTGCAGAATATTAAAATAAATTTTCTCGAGTAGCGATAAAGCATCTGACTTATCATATCAAAAACGAAAGTCAGGGAGAGAATTGTCCTTATAATATCCATTGCCTTTAGATTAATGAGCAAGCACCCACTTTTATTTGATGGAATTGGATCAGTGAAATTCAAAGAACGCAAAGCATAATGCACAAAGGTTTTCAAGACACATTCAAGCCTACTAATATGACAAGCATAATATGGCCTCCAAACAAGGGCGACTTATTCCAGCTTCGAATGCACCAGAGAGGTATAGGTATAATAGCTTTAGAGTATATGGATCAACAAAGTCTGAACTAAAGCGTCGAATACAAGCAAGTACAGAATATGACTTTGCAATGGTATATTTTAAACAGCTTTGAAAAGGGGATCTAGAGTCAGATACCGCATTTTATACCGCGATTTATATTAAAAAATAGCATTTTTCTTTGAATATCAAAATAACACCTCTTACTGGACAACCCTTTACAAAGTAGCGTAAAATTAAATAACCAATTTTGTTTTTAATAAATTCTGATAGGGTGACTAATTACGTAGCGAGTTAAAGACACACTCAATGCTCTTTGGAATGCTAGCCAGTACTGGCAGTACTGCCAACCAAACGTAAGCAAGTAATGTAACCATGGAGTGAATAAATGCGTAGAGTACCAGTACTTGTGCTTTCAAAAGTGAAGAGAATTTGAAGTGCTTTGCAATAAAAAGTAGATTTTTCTCTTATGTGCCGTACCATCGTCTGATTAATTGCGAATATCGAATATGGCACCGTAATGTAAAAAAGGTAATATAGTCATTGAGGCCACAAAACTTTTTTCATATAGATTTCCACATTTTTTCCCCTTAGCGCGTGGAGCCCCTAGGCAGTTGCACTACCGTACCGATAATTTATTCTCACTCTACCATACTCTTTAATATTATATAATACTTTGTTTGCACTTCTCGCCCTTAAAACTTTATCTTATTCAAATCGAAATCACAAAAAATAATAATTTGCTGCTTTGGCTTTGCCATTTTTTCGAATGACCTCGTTAGCGTTGCCCTAAAAGTGGTAAAAGCCTTTGACTGTCACTTTGTTTCTATTACTTGATACAAAGGTGTATAAAAAGTGCATTTATGTGATATACTCCTAACTGGAAAACTTCTACACCTACTGAACTTTTACAATAACAATGTTACCGCCGCCAAAAGCTGCCAGCAAATTGTGGATAGTCAGTATGGGCTTAGCAGGCTTTTACCTTTCACGCTTTCAGTGCAGCTGTGATAGTCAAGTGAAATCTCTAAGGTATCACTTACACAGGCTAATATTATTGATAGCAAGCACACGGAACAGACAGCAAAAATATGTGCATCCATTAGTAAGTGGGTTGCTTCAATGCCGATTGGCAGTGGCATACACAAACGATGCTTGCTCTTTGATATTAATTAAATTGCTTTGGCCTAGTGTGCGTAGCGAATATTGATCTTCTACACTGCTGCAAATACATTGCATATAAAAGTACATTGCCCATATTCGGTGATTTGGAGATTTATTTCTCCTGATATTTTGGCTATTACCAAACACGTTTTAACTAGCCGAAAAGGCATGGAAATCGATTTCGTTTATCACAAATTTCGTTAGTGTCTCTAAAAGTGCTTCCATTCAAGTTTCACCCAAAATGTGGCACATTTCAACCTAAATGCAATTTCAATCATAGCAGCACATGGCGTATGAGTGACTCTTCAATTACTACTGCTAAGAGTGCCTAAGCAAAAGTATTTGCCCTGCAGTGAAAAACAAAATTCCTCAACCGACAATTTTAGTTCAAGAACTGGTGCTTGAGGAAAGAAGTCGTACTAGTTTCGGATGGACTAGATTTGTACTAGTTGCAAAATATTCAATTAGAACAGCATACAAAATAAAAGTTTTTTTCTCTTAGACATATATGTACATATATATGTACAATATGTGCATACATATTGTTTTGTTTTTAAATAGCAGTATTTTATAATTTAATTCGAGCTTTGTTTTAATTTGCTGCCACCTCTCTAAAAATTTAGAGATATCAATGAATAAAATCCATTGAAATGCACTTATATCCAGAAGTGATAAAATCCAAGAAGGTTGCCACCTTCATAAAAATACAAATAAAGTATGCGTGTTTGTAATTTCAGTATATTTTTCCATTACGAGTTCCAGAAGAAGGTTATTTGTGTAAATTTTGATCCTGTGATATATTTGAAACTCGTTGCCACTTATTTAAAAATATAAGCGAATATAGTTTTTTAAGTTATTTTTCTGTTATTGCTTTTAATAATATAATTTTTATAAAAAAAATGTTCACTCTGCGTTAATACTGTATAAAATTCATCGCCAATTTCTTCGCTTCAGGTAGGAAGTTAAAACATTTCAACATTGATGCCACCTGCATCCAAATTTTTTTAATTAATTTTATACTTGAAGTAAAATATTATCACACGTGTAAAGAATGATAGGCATTTAAGCACTCTTTGATCCACAGGAAATAATTTTGAAGAGGGTTGCCACCTACATCAAAATGCAAATAAAATATGCTAGATAATTTTAGTAAATTTTTCCTTTAGGAGTCCCAAACGAGGGATATTTTTGTAAGCTTTAATCCACTCATATTTTTTAAACGGGATGCCACTTAACTAAAACTATAAATAAAAATATTTTTTTAGTGATTTTTGTGTAATTTCTTTTAATAAAAAAATTTTAAATCTCCTTTAATACTAGATCAAATTCATCGTCCACTCCGTCGCTTTTGGTAGAGAGTTAAAATATTTCAACATTGTTGCCACGTGCCAGAACTTTTAATTATTTTTATAATTGAAGTAAAATATTGCCACACGTTTAAAAAAATTTAAATGCGTTTTAATTCAGAATTAAAATTTAGAAGAGGGTTGCCATCTACCTATAAATTTGAATTAAATGTACTTTAATATTCAATAAAATTATCTCATTGTAATAATCAGATTAAGGTTTACATAACCTAACCTAAACTTTAATCCAGTCATATTTTTGAAAGGTTGCCCCTTTTGCAAACAACTTGGCTCCCATCGATTGCTGTTTCCTGGAGCATAGGATCTCAATAAAACCCCTCCAACTGGTTCTGTTTTTGCAAGAAGTTTGATTTCGTTCGAAATTTTTCCTGACGTTTCAACTTAATTCTGGACCGTTCTCCTCCAAGAAAATACGGGCCGACAATATTCTCAATTGGTTTAAAATCGGGACTTAGTGCTGGCCAATCCTGAACTGAAATTTTTCTTAACGATAGGAAGGCCTTACTTAAACGTGCCGTATGGATTGGGGCGTTGTCTTGCTGGAAAGCCCGGTCGTCTCCGTATATGTTTCCCGCAAACTCAATGAGAACATCCTCTAATATTTCAACATAGAATTCTGCGTTGGTTCTTGTCGGAATAAAACAAATTGAAGACTTTCCACCTTGTCCGAAAGCGCCCCAAATCATCAAAGATCAGCCACCGTTGTTCCGCTTATGGCGCGTTTGCTATGATTGCCTAAGGTCCTGCCAATATTTCTGGCAACCATCTGGACCATCTAAGTTGAACTTTTTTTCGTCCGAAAATAAAACGTTTCGGAATTCGTTAGTACAAAATTGATATTTTCCGGCTATTGCTAAACGAGCCTTAATGTGGCGTGCCAATAGTCTTGGTACCGGCTCCCGCAAACAATATTTAAGTGTTCCGTCCTCGACCAAAATTTGATGTATTCGTCTATCGGTGACCTTAAGACTTAAATGGTGTTTGATTTTCTTGCAAGACATTTCTTTTTGAGCAGCCAGACGACAAATTTCTCATTTGCATGTGCTGTCGATGTTAGTTGATCTGCCGCTTCGGTTGAGTTGACCATATGTTTCTGAATTTTTAAGAAAGTTCCTGATGGTATTCCTATGCCGATTTACTCTAGCAGCGATTTCATTAATACTTTTGCCATTTTCGTTAATACTTTTGCCATTTTCGCTTAGCTCTTTAATCAGACCACGCTCTTCAACGGATAATTGTCCTCCACGTGGCATTCTACAGATTAAGCCAGCAATAATTCAATTATTCTTTATTCAAAAGAAGTAATCTATTTTACTTACATTTTTGTTTATGATACCAACACAAATTTTTTTGATAACTTGCTCTCAGTGCTTGCCAAATCAATACTGATCTCTGATTGCACATATACTTATTTCATATGAAAACCAAATCTCGCAACACAAATTAGTAATAACGGTACTAAGAATAATGACTAAAGAAGAATTTTGCAACCGAATAGTTATGTTGGATCGCAAATGCAGACTTTGGCATACCAAACAAATATGTACCGTTACTATCAACAAATACATTGGTATAAAAAACTTTGCAAATATACTTATTTCTGTGAGGTACTTTCTTCCACATCATTATTTATAATTTAAGCACTACGAATAACTCGCACGGGTCTGCTAGTAATATGCAATAAGTCGTACAAAAAATTTCAAGATAACAAAGTGTCTGCAGTATTTTCATTCATCATCAAAAAATTACGAATAAAAAATAAAAGTACGAATGAACTAAAATTAACAATGAAAAGGATAGAAAAGGCCTAAAAAGGCAAACGAAAGAATTTTCCATTAAGCGTGATATGAGATCTCTATCACTTTTCGGCTACATTTAATGTGCGGCGATCTGTCATTTATTTTTCCAATTTTAACAATTTCATCATGAAAAAATATACGTCTCAAAAATGCTTAGAAATCATTAAATTATATCATCAGAATAAGCATTTGCTTAAAATGAAAATTTCATGGATTTTTTTTTCTTAAGATGAGACTCATTTTCATTTTTGTGGAGAATTAATAAAACTGTAATTTCAGTTGAAAAGAAAAATTTCAAATTATTTATGAACAAACATTAAAATGCCCTAAAATAATAGCTTGGTGATGTTCTGGCTAAGGTGGAATCATCGGTTCGTATTTCTTTCAACATGAAGTTGGTCATATAGCACTGGCTAAGATTGGATATGTGGCAAGTGTGAAAAAAAATAAACCAGCTCTATCCGAGAAGAATGTCAAGGCTCGATTGAAATTTGCCCGGGAACACAGAAACTGGACTCTAGATGACTGGAAACGTGTTATCTGGTCAGATGAATCCCAGTTCAACCCAGTTCAGTCGGATGGCTAGCAATACTATTGGAATAGGCCCGGCGACAAGCTTCAAAAACACCATGTGAAGCAAACCGTCAAGCATAGAGGAGGCAATGTCAAAGTTTGGGGATGCTTTACTTGGTGGCACATTGGACCATTACAAAAAATTGATGGTATAATGTTAAAAGAAGACTACCTCAATATTTTGCAAACCCAACTATCAAATTTTCTGAACAAGTGTGCATATCTCGAAGAGGAAATTACTTTTCAACAAGATGGGGACCGGAAGCACACTGCCAAAATTTTAAGTTGATGGAGTGGCCAGCTCAAAGTCCCGAGCTCAATCCGATTGAGAACCTGTGGTCAATCGTGAAGCGACGGCTCGGGCAATATCAATCAGCGCCATCCAATCTAGACGATCTTTGGAAGCGTGTAGAACTGGAGTGGAACCGAATTCCAAAAGAAACCATAGAGAAGTTGGCCGAGAGTATGCCAAACCGAATTAAAGGTGTAATAGCTAATAAGGGTCTGTGGACAAAATATTAATTTCATATCATATTTCATTTTGTTCACTAAAGGTGCAAAATTGTACACATGCGAGTTATTTTGGTTTTTTTTGTTTGAATATTTTGCTGATTCTGTTTTGTTTTTATCATATACGGCAATTTGTTAAGAATTAAAGACATATTATTAGAACAAAAGGTTTTTTTGATTTGCTTCATTCGTTTGCATTTTATTGGCCCACAAAGTTGAGAATGTCAACTATGGAAACACTTTTGCTCCCTACTGTATATGCTCACCCAAGTAGGAGAGAGCCAGATGTCGAACGTTGCCGAACGCGGGGCCGATTGTGCCTCTTTGTCGTTCGTTCCGCGCTCTCGCTTGCAGTTCAAGCACGGTAACGCCGCATGAGCAAGGTAACGCCGCATTTTTTGGTGCATGCAGCCGGCTACATCGAATTATAAGACGTGATCACGTCAAAAACTATTCGAAGACTGAATTCTTTAAATTTGTACCTGCAATAGTAGCCGTGAAGGTCTTGTAAATTATGCTATATTCAAGACTTAGTTGTATCGATTGTACTTCATATTGATTAAAAAATATTTGAATTTCCTCAAAAGTGCGTTTTTTTTCAAAAGAAATCACATCACTCTAAATGAAAACCTTTTTAATGGTAAAGTAGTTTCGAAGTAGTAAGTTTCACTACGTACGCATAAACATCTCTGTGTATGCACGCCTCACATACTATACTATACATCATCTCGACACCACGTCATATTACCCTTGCATTCAAACAAGCGGAAAAAACGTTTACACAACACCATCAGCCGCATCAACATCATCAGCCGCTTCGCATTTAACACAACTCAACATTGCTTGAATATGATTACAAGTTCCCTACGCAATGTTTTTCAAAGTTCAACAAAACATGCACATGCAACAAACTGTGGTAATAACATCATTGCTTGCCCCACTGCCATCCAACGCGTGCTGACCCCGTTCACGCTCACCAACTTTACGACGTTTTTACGCCACGCATTCGAGTCCAGCTTTGGCCGCCTACGCGCTGGGGTGCGTATGGTAAACACATAAATGCCACACATTAATCTGGGGCGAATGAGTTTAAACAGCAGCAGTGATGCGGTGAACAGTTGTAAAGACATACCGACAAGCAAACAAGCAGATTCATTACAAGTAGTGTGTGTGGGAAAAGTATGAATTCGTATACCTGACAGGGAATGTGTGTGGTTAGGATGAAATATTATATAATTTGAAATATTTTAGTATTTTTTCAAAGATGTGCAAGTAAATTTTAAAGTCCTTTTCTATAGTTTGTTGGCTATTTTTCACTTGCAGATTTTATTACGGTATATTTTTACCTTTTCTCTTAATTGCTATTCGTACGCACTCATATCACTGTCAACAGCCTGGAGCAGATCATAAGGCGTGGTAAAAAGATCTTCCATCAAGGCGGTTTAGGTATCAAAAAACTTGCGGAAGTGGATGCATAAATCCTTGAAATCTAGAACAGATAGCATTCACCCCTCAGATCCAACATTTCGCTTGTCATGAAGAATGAATTTCAAGCGTGTGTTTTCTGGCCAAGCTGTGTATTTGACTAGCATTTTCGTAAAAATGGAAAAGAAAGAAATAGCGCGGCGGTGTTGCTATCTGCTTATTTTTTTTTTTTTTTAACAGGCATAAGCTTAACAGTATGGGTTCCGAGGCAATATTTCTAAGAAAAGGTTATTAAATTTTTTTTTGATAGAATGCCACCTGATACAGATATTTACGAAAATTTTCGTAGAAATGGAAAAGAAACCCTATTTCCCACTATCAAGTAATGGCTCGGCGGTGTTGCGATCTGTTTATGATAAAAAAACGTAATTTGTCAAAAAAGCATATGTTTTAAAGTATGGATTTTAAGGCAAATATTGAAAAAAAAGATTATTCAAAACACAGTTGCTTTGACAGCATTGCCACCTGATACAGATATTTATGAAAAATTTTGCAGAAAAGGAAAGGAAAGAAATTCTGTTTCATACTAGTGTGGTGGTGTTGCCACCTGTTTATAATTTTAAAAAATATTAGCAGGGAAATATTTTTATACTTTTAAGAAATGAATAATAAATGACATTTTTTTATAGCATTGCCACCTGATACAGATACTTATGAAAAAAATTTCCAAAAAAAGGAAAAGAAAAATGTATTTCGGTGTCCCACTATGAAGAAATAGAGTGGTGGTGTTGCCACCTGTTTATAATTAAGAAAAACTAATTTTTCATTTAAAATAGGCATAAGTTTTACAGCAGGAGCTTCGAGGCAAATATTCCTAGGAGAATTTTATACAACAAAACAATTTTTCTAATAGCATTGCCACCTGATACAAGTACTAATAAACTTTTTCGTAGGAATGGAAAAAAAAGAAGTTTCTGTTTCCAATTATAAAGAAATAGATTGGCGGTGTTGCCATTTGCTTGTACAATAATAAAAAAAACGCATAAGTATTATGGTTTCATAGGTTTCAAGACAAATATTTTTAAGAATAATTTATTTTTAAAAAAATTTTACAGCATTGCCACCTAAATATTATTGCTAAAATAACAATTTATCACACATATAATCATATTTAGATATTTAATTAAGACATTTAAACAAGCTTTAAAGAAATATTTTTAAATAGTGTTGCCACCTATTTTTTGGAAGCTAAAACATTTATTATAAATGTAGATATTTAATGAAGGTACTTAAACAAGCTTTAAAGAAATATTTTTAAATGGTATTGCCACCTATTTTTTTGTGAGTTGGAAAATTTATTATAAATTTAGATATTTAATGAAGGTATTTAAACAAGCTTTAAAGAAATATTTTTAAATGGTATTGCCACCTATTTTTTTGTAAGTTAGAAAATGTATAATAAATTTAGATATTTAATGAAAGTATTTAAATAAACTTTAAAGAAGTATTTTTAAATAGTGTTGCCATCTTTTTTTTTAATTAGAAAATTGATTACAAAAATATATTAATAATAAAAAGTATGTGCATGCACATACTAAATATGTATATGTCAATGTAAAGGTGAAAATTCCTTTGATCCAATAATATTTTCAACCGGCGTTGCCACCTAATTAAAAAAGTATATATTAATAACTAAATTTCATTAGAGATTAGCACATTGGGGTCAAACAAAAAGAGTTTAAAAGCATAAACAAAACTAATTAAATAATGGTGATGCCACCTAACTCTTAAGGCAAACTTGTTAAATAATAGTATCGTTGAATTAAGTATTCGGATGTTGCTTCGCGCAAATTATAATTAAGAACGTTTTAATTAAACGATATTTTTTTAATGGCGTTGCCACTTATTTTTGAATTCAAAAAGTATTAAAACTGACTTGGAATATAAAGCAAGGGCATTAAAATAAAAAAAGTGTCAACTAAAAACGGAAATTTTTTTTTCCCCCTTTCAAAAATTTCATTTCATTTTATACGCAAACGAGGCCGCGGTCACCAGCTAGTATTTCTATAAAATCATGAATAAAAGGCATTTAAACTTAGTAGAAATATTATGCAGTTATCAAAGTTAAGTTAATATCAACTTCAATAAGTCAGTAAAATACTCCCTTCATACTTTCAACACTTCGACTAATATTTCCTACTGGACTAAACACTAACATGAAATGTGATCTCACACATGAAAGGCAATTTGCAATGAATTTCAACTTTGAATGGCGTAATACTAATGTTCTCATTGTCACGTGTCCAGAGCAATCAGGCATCGAGGAAATGCCACAAATATGGATACAAAATGGAAACTAACGAGAGCTGCGTACCAATTCGACCGAAACGAAAAGTGCGGCAGCATGTGTGAATTTGTGTTTTCTATCTAAAGAATGTTGATTTGCACATTCGCATACATTCATACATACCAACATATGTAGATAATTCACTGTGTGAGATGATACGGGAGTGAGAATTGAGTTTACACAATGCATGGAAATCCACGAGAGCCAAACTGGTGCGTATCTAGTGAATTCGAAACCATGACTGCTTATCATTTCTTCTCTTTCTCATATAAGCAATAAGTCTCTTCGCTAATTTAGAACTCGTACTAAATCCTATATATGGTACCTGGTACGTCCTGCATCCGTTTTTAATAATTTTTAGAAAGAAACCCGTAACTTAACTTAAGCTACTGCGGCTAGCGCAATAATCCACACGGTAGAGCACTGGTTTACTACTCTGGTCATTGGTTTCCTACCCTTTCCTTCATGTTTTTGTATTACTTGCTCCTTTAGTAATTCTACTTCAGTTCCGGACCACCAGTATGGAAATCCAGCGCAGTATGGAAACTCAAATGGTATTTACGGCTACGAAGTCTAACAGGAGACTTAATTCTAGTACCACGGAGAGCAGGAGGCCTCGAAATACGCTCCGACATGTTCTTGAGGACGGTCTCTCGGGAAGTGTCGAGTTGGTTGTGGTTTAACACCCAAATACCGATAGAGCTTCGCTAACTGGGAAGTCACATTGTAACGGGACGACGAACCCAAATCATTAGCAGAGGTTTCGATAAATCTCGTCCCCCGAGGTGGCTAGTGTATCCATTCTACACTACGAACTGGTACCGTAATATTCTTGGCGTTTCGGAGCGCTGATCAACGCATTATTTCGATCCGTTGTTCTTTTGAGTACTGTGGGGTAAGGCTAACGTCGGTAGGTACCCACGTAAAGCACTTCTGACACTCCACTTCAGTTTATAAATTTAATAATTTCAATTGCATTATAATAGCTTAGACTTATTGTATTCAAAAACGACACATCGTCGCCAGGCCCAAGTTGAGCCAAGCACTTACAGCAGCAAAGGCCGTAGGCATCGAACGAGGGCAGAGTCAAGATGTGAGAAACCCTGGCACACTTTGACATACTCAATGGCACCAACACTTGCTCAGATAAATTACGCTGTTCGCGACTTGTGTGGCTGAGTGGTTTGAGTTGACGAATTCGTACTAGTTCTGCCCCAGGAATTTGGTTCATTGTATTGATTTTTTTCCTACCGGGGAATAATCACCTTGCACGTTGGTGGCGGCGAGTATCCTAGACGATGAAACAATGAGCTGTATGAACTTTATGATGGCATAGACATAGTGCAACGATTAAATTCCAGCGGATCCGTTGACTGGGTCATATCATCCGAATGGATACCATGTTCCAGCTCTGAAAGTATTTGATGCGGTATCAGCTGGGGGTAGTAGAATGAGAGGAAGGCCTCCTCTGCATTGGAAATATCAGGTAGAGAGGAACTTAGTTTCACGTGGTGTATCCAACTGGAGCCGGTTTGTTAAGCTCCGTCAAAATCGCTTAAGCCCTTCAAGGCAACCCGAACTCTTATGTGACGACCTTTCTCTGTCTAATCCGTCTGATTCGAGAGTTGACGTATATATTTCCAAATAAGTGAAAATACTTGTGTTCCTGGAAAAAGAAACTACTAGCAAAGTTGGGGTCCAATATACGGTACTATAGAAGCTCTGTTTTCATATTTGGCTGAGAACCAATATTTCACTGATTATTGTTGCTCGTGTAACAGCTCAAATATTGTCACTAATCATTAGAGGAATGCTGCTGGAATAAGAGTCCTTGACCGAATATAAATCTGGCACGTTCCGGTAACGAAGAACCCGCTGTCGTGGGAGCGGTGTTGTGTTTTGATTATCTTCCTTGCTATCTGTCAGCTTTGGAATACCCTACGTGTCTACAAATCTTTTGTGTCTCTTTAGCAGCGCCAAAATCTACCGATACGCTCTTCTTCTCAGAGCAAGGAACTCCTGCCACCTTAGCGATATCATATTTTGGTTCCACGGGTTTGATTGCTTTACAGGTGACAGTTTTTTATCTTGCTTTTCCCCCTCTTCGTTCCTTAATATAGAATTAACTTATTCCTACCTTATATTACAATGAGCTTCCTGATCTAGTCTAGGCATGCGCTAACTTCTTTAAAGCGATATCGCCAACAGAGCTCAGCTGCACTTCATGCAAGCTCGTGTGCCACCTCGAGAGAATTAGGTATCTGTGAATCTTTGACTCAAGCACTAGATCCCAGCCAATAAATATGGCTTGCAGCGGCCGGATATTTAATATTTTTTAGGCCACGTCATCAATTTCTTTTAAAGAAATTAGCTTACCTGATTCATTCGTGATTCCGAGACTCCCAGGAGAACACCATTTCACAACCATGCACAAAGTGATGTAGCCAGCGCGTAGGTACAAATGTGAGTTATTTTATTAGTGCACACGCCACGCATACACATACAGATAGAGCAGATAGCAAGCCAATGCACAAACCGCCCGTTGCAACACGTACTTCCACTGACAGTGGCAGACATGCTTGGTTACCCGCAACAACAGCAATGGTAGCCACAATAATTTGTTGCGAATCACTGCCGGACAGCTGATGTTACTGCCATTGTTGGTGTGTGTTGTTAATGCGCACATACACATATGCCAGCTGTCATGTTCCCCATTGTTTACTTGAATCACACACGCAGTAAAAAGCAAAATCGAAACGCATGCTTGCAACATGCACCACACACACACACGCGCCAATATTTATATGCGAACTCGTATATCACAGATTTCTGTGGCACGTACTATCACTTCGCATTTGTCGTTTTTAAAGGGATTTCCACAGCTGCAGCCAGCTGAGGCAGCTTTTGCAGTAGAATCCTTGCAGGGAATTCCGTGAATTTAGATTTTTCCTTACTTTCAAGTTCCAGGCCACTGATGAATTTTACGCGGCCATGTCGTAAAAAGCGCCGATAGTCCCCGGTTGTATTCCTTTTCAATACTTCGGCACTAGCACTAAATTTGGCATATGAAATCTAGTACGTGCAGCATCACTTTTTCAATCAGTTTTGAACCAGTTTTAAAATAGACAAATGAAATCACTAAGACCGAAAACTTTAACCGGTGCCATAGTCGCAGTAATCGAAAGGGTTGGGCATTGAAGTATCATCAAGCATCAGATCTCCTAGCGTCGATTCTTGGAAGAGGAAAAAAAATTCACTAGTTCAGAACTTCACTGCACAGCTCTGTAATGCATCGCTTGTGTGTGTGTGTCTGCATGTGCCTGTTTGCATGTGTGCATCATCTTGATTTTCTTGTATGTGAATTGAAAATTTTACAATCAGAATTATTTACATTACACTTGGGCACGCGCGAATCCGTTGGTTAGTCGAAGTAAATTTGATTCTCAACAAAGAAATAGTTTCCTTGAAGAGTTTCTTAATGCCAATCGCATTGGAAGTACGTCACTTGAAACGACGTGATTTCAGAAAATTGTATGTGAAATTTGCTTGGCAAGCCCACTGAAGCGTTAGAAAACTAAATTTTTGGCGGGCGACTGAAAGCGTGACTGAGGTATCAAAAATCAAAACGTGATGGGATTTGTAATTGTTCATTTTTATTAAAGGCTTAGAGGCTTTTGTGAGGTAAATAAATGTACAGCGAGGCTTAAATTTTATTACTCGCAAGGGAGTTGCTTGTGGTTGAATGTCCTTAGGAGTTTGCTTGGTGTAGTGAGTTTGTTCAAATTGGTTACTCTATTGAAAGTAAGTTAAACTATGAGAGCTGACGCCAAATAAAGCTGGTTTGTCACAGCTGTCACATCACAACCTGCTATTAAGTTTATTTCCTCTGCTGCTCAAATTGGAAAGCGGCAAATGAAGGCAAGCTACTTTTGAGTGCGCATCTGACTTAGTATTTTCTGAGTTGGTTAATCAATCAAATATACCTCTGAGGGTTCAGTTATGTGAGCGTATCAAATGGGTTTACAAATGGGTTTACCTTGGAAATGATCCCGAGGTTTTGGGCTTCACATTAACTGCCTGGGCATGAAATATTGAAAATAGTAGAGGCAGATCTGACTGATAGCAATCACTAACCGTTCTAGACAGCTTTCAAAGTCTATTATAATTATTAGGATAGGTTAAGATAAACGGCTGCCCACGCGAGGATCCATTTAGACAAAGAATCAAATTCATCCATTGTGGTGTCATACAGAGAAAAAACAATGTGGGAAAACCGAACAGAAGAAAAAAGGAAGAAGGGTCCTTGGATTGGAGAATGATGGCTAATTACATTTGCGTTAAGCGCTTCAAGCTGGTGGTGAAATCCACCAGGTCTGTAATGATTTAACCTGCTATATCCGCAGGTATAGAAAAAAAGTGAGAGCCCATGTATCTGAATCTTAGCCCGACGAGAGCAGGGCAGTTGAATAGAAGGTGCTGAGGTGATTCGACCTCATTCTCCTTGGACTTGAGACACTCCCAAGTCTCACCGCACTGATACTTAACGAACATTGCTCGGTAAAGAAACCCACCAAATTCAATAGCTGCTGCTTTGTTAGCCTCAGAAGTTCCTTCGAGCTCCGCCGATCTACGCATGGCCAGAATGATCTCGACACTTTGCGCATTTGAGTATTAAACCAGTACTCGTTGCATTGACATGGGACCCATTTTTCCAGGAGCAAACCACAGGTTCGCAAGGGAACCCCATTCCTCTTGTTTCGTGGTGAAACCGTCTCGAGGTCCAGCAGTTTTCCACTATGCCACAGTGGCCGGGAAGCCAAATGAGCCTAATATCGAAGTATTTGAGAAAGAAATCAGGCATTCCCCGACTAATTTCGAAAGCACAAACAACGAACCCAGGGCTCTAATTTCGGCCTGACTGTCGGAGTAGATATTTACCTTCCTTACAGCAATTACAGAAGGAAGCAATAGCAATAGTAAGCAAAAGTAATTATCTTTATTATTTTCTATTAAACCCAATCAGCTCCCTCAAACAAATTATACCTAAGCTCCTCAGGTACTTGAAGAAATCGTTTACCAACAATTTTAAGCTTGTTTTTCGGAGTACCGGAGAATATAATGGATTCGACAAACTTCCTTATATCTACAGTTTCTACAAAAATCGCTATAAAGGGCTCCGAGCTTGGCAATATAGCTAAACTAAATTGTGCCGTTAATATTCCCGTGAGAAGCCATGGTTAGGTTAAGAGAGCCTCATCAAGCTCAGTGTTCTTCATTCATCGAACCATAGTCCCAATGCAAGGGACAGGACGCTAATGTCCTGTTTGGTTCAGTAAGAAACTGTTCTAGCTCTCTCCACAACCTGTTAGAGCACGTATCTTTAAAGGGTTTTTTGCGCTTAGACTAACCTCCCCAAGCACCCCACTCTTCCTCGCACACTCACTCGCTTCTTAATTTCCCGGAATAACACTGCGTCCCTCGTCCCGGTATAGATCGGTGATTTGCTGCCGACGAGATTGTAGGAATCTCTTGAATCCTAGCCGTTACCTCCATAAGACTCTTGTTTGCTGCCTGGCAATCTACATCGAGGGGTAGGATATGCTTACCAAATTTTGACGGCTCTCAACTTAAAACACACTGCGTAAGTCTGGAAGCTTGTAAGATGCTCATAATGAGAATTTCTGTGAAATGAGATCACTTGCTATCTGTCATGGAACTGTCTATGTCTACGAAGACTGCAATCCCTTTTTCGCTTAAAGTGATGGCAGAACCTCACTCACTTTAGTTGGGGAAGTTAAACTCGAAAATTATAACCAAAGTTGATTCCCTTAACTTGAATGTCATGGGTTCTATATTTCAACCACTCTTTGTCAAGATGGCGGCATGACTTTTGTCCGTCATCCTCAGACTCTTCATAAGTCTTAAGGTTCTATTAGCTACCAAGCAGAGCACAAGGCAATGAGCAGACTGCTCGACTGCTTTGTATTTATACTTATACATATACAATCCAGTTAAGCAAATGGTGTCCTTCTAGATAGTTCGTTTTCTACCCATTTCCTCAGAGATGCGAACTGGCCAGGTACCGGAGTTAAGCTAGCGCAATACCTGGGCTTACTAAGCTTTGGTCCGCCTCAAGAAGAGTATCCGGCCATGTGAATCGACCTTCTCGACCTCTTCGCTCAGGGCGACATCTGAAGGACTACTAGCAATTTCCCGCCGGATCACAGAAATTAGATTCTTTTTATCAGCGAAAAGTTTCGTGAGTCTTTACTACGTCTTAGGAAGGCCAATTTTCGTGGAAGTCACTCACTTGATTTCAAATGAGATGTAATCACGTGGCTCTGCCTGATTCCATATTTATCAATTCAGACTGCGAAATTCATAACATGGATTTCAAAACAGTTACATTTGATTCATGTTGCCGGTTAAAGTGTGCGATAGTTTCCACTATACAATAACGATGTACTAAATTGCTTGAATTGCAGTTGTTCATTGTTGTTGAATTTATTTGAACTTTAACTTGGCCATACAGAGAAAATTATTGTGTAAACCAAAAAAGAAAAGTTTGTCCTACTTACTAGCAAACGCAATACGAGTTTGTTGTATTCTTTAACACTATAAATGTTCATCTGTATGTGGACGTGCCTGCAGGTGCTGAAAGCAGAAATCACTCTCAAAAGTTCCAACGAATATTTGTTGGGAAAACTTTAATTTTAAGTTGAAACTTGGTACTTTCGTTGGTTGACGGTATAAGCCGCGACAGCCCAGTAGAAAATATTGGAATATATCGGTTAGCACTCATAGTGTATGAACTTACCCCGTAGTAATTTCAAGGAGCATCAAGGATCCTGATGTACGCGTAGTGTCAAGTTTTGGAACTATCAGTAAAATATCTACATTGAGCTCACAAAACTAGAAATGAATCTGTATGGCATTGTTATTATGTATTATTTTCGTAATTGAGGGATCTAAGAATACATATGTAGCAGTCGCGAGCGACAAGGTAATCGTCTTCTTCTTCCTATCATACCAATTGTTTGTCATTTAGGTATGTAAGTCGCATTAAAAACAACGTTGAACCCCAAGGTCATCAGCGCGGCTTTCTCTAGCTCGAAGAAAGAGCAAAATAATACCTCATGGCAGACGATCCAAAACCGAAAGGAGCCGATTTTGGATGGCATCTGGAGGCAACCGAAGTTTTTTTACGCACTAGTTATTCTGCCGACAGGTTTTCAATTGGAAGTTTTCACCACACTCGGTGCAGTGGAAGGAATAATTGAGAGAAGGTGGCGTGAATACCGCATAAGAGGCTACAGCAACATTGCCCTAAAGATACTGGGAAATGCTTGTGTTTGCTCTAAAACTATTCAGCAATATAAGCTAAGGCTGCGTTCTTTCGCGAAGAAGTACAAGCTGGAACTTATGTGGATATAAGAAAACTGTAGCGTTCAGTATAAAAGACTTTCGGATAAATTGGTAAAGTTAAAGTGTACGTAGATCTGCAGCTTACCCAATTATTGCTTTCTGATAAAGCCGAATAGGACAGGTAGGGAAATTCCTTATCAAGCTGAGAAGGGATGAGTTACAATTGCTAGTCAGATTGGTTGATGCCACAATCCGTGGCAGATGTAAATCAGCCACTTTCTGTCCCTCTTGTCAAACTTCTCAGACTCATCAAAAGTGCATGTAAGTTTATAAAGGAATTAACCATACAATGCAGCCTTCACTCTCAATTTTCCTTAATCAGAATTAGGTATTCACTAATGGAGATGCCAGCGTTGGCTGCGGCCATCTAAAGATCATAAACTATGTAAGCTTATAACGTAAGAATATAACAAATAGTAGCGGTAACTTGGTGATAGGAGACCGTATTAGACCGGACCATGAAAAGATCTTTGAATTCAGCTTCCAGGGCATGAGGATGAACACTAGTATGCTCGCGAACTCAGCAGAAGTACCAAGTTTCGAAGTTGTTGTTGTGGAAGTGATATTTCTTGGTCGGCTATAGGTACGGGTCGATACCTTCACGTAGAACCGAATGTCGTGGGGAACTTCCAAGTCCCCTTTCCCCTTATTACTTAAGAGTCGGTAGAATGATAAAATTACTATCTGATGACAATTAGGTTATGGGGAAAAGCGATAGCATTCTATTGATAATCGTGAGAAAACAAAGCCTACAGTGGTGTCTGGGTCTCTAGACAAGACGACATTCCCGGAAATTGCATTGCAGATGAGCTGGCTGGGAGGGAAACTGATCTTAAATCAGTTAATTCTGTCCAGTTTATGGACATACCTTTATCCCCAAGCAAGGTATGTACCAGGTCAGTCTACATTGCGCAAGCCAGCAGTAGATTGAACGCGGAGCCCACTTGTGAGAAGGAATAAACACAGCACTAGGTCCCTCCTCAATTTAGACTCGCCTTCCATTAGTACAGTAGTTGGTACCATCACCGAACACTGGCTAATGGAAAGAATGGGAAACCAATGGAGTTTCCTTCTAATGACTTCTGTCACAGCTGCAGAAACGACGAGAAAGTTGAGAGTGTTGAACACTGCTACTGCTACCGTCCCACGCTTGCTCGCTGGCGAAACTCTTACTTCTGTGGATGTCTGGCAAACTTAGAATCCGCATTCATCGTTTATTCGAGAGACTTAGTGGTTTCACCACATTGGGAATTAAAGGCAGAACTTCAGTCCAAATTGGTGGTACCACAACGAGCCTTCAAGTCTCACAAGTGGGTTCCTCTACACCGTCACTGAGAGTGAAAACTATCGTAGCCTAACCGAACCCAAGCCTTCCAGGCAGAATAATTTGTATCCAACAGGCAAAGGCTCCAAAGGCACGGGGCTCACTTTGACCCAACAAGGTTTCTTAACCCTGACGCAAAAGGTTTCTTAACCCTGTTGCATTACTTTCCTCATTTGTTCCATGCATTTTACAAAATGCTTTTTTTCTAACTAGCGAGTTAATGTTTGAATGCAGTCCTTCCAAACGTCCGACAAAACAAGATTGCTACGAATGAAGAATTTTAAGATTCATTTAAAAAAAAAAAAAATAAATAATTGGCGCGGATTTATAAACAGCGAAAGACTATCACTTTAGCGGCACTCTCCGAACATTTATGGGGAGCAATTAAAGAATTTTTTTACAGCAATAAAATAATTTGGGAAACAAAAAATTTTGAAAAAACCGCTAAAATGGCGTCGACTCGACAAATAATTCTGAGAAACAAAAAGCGGATACTGCTCTCATTACAGGCTCTCAAACATGATTACTCCCAAGGAGTTGTAGTCCGGCGGCCGCCGTAGTCGATTGGGTTGGCGCGTGACTCCCATTCAGAATTCAGAGAGAATGTAGGATCGAGTCCCGGTGAAAGACCAAAACGAAGAAAATTTCTTGAAATTCAAAATGGCGGATCCAATATGGCGGATTCAATATGGCGCAATTTTGCAGTTCGTGCATCAGATTTATGCTATGAACTGAATCATAATTGAATGATAAAAAATGTGATGAATAATCAGTGACCAATAAAAATAAATAATCTTGGAAATATGTAAAATTAAATCCAATGCAACAATTTTACTTAAAAATAAATAAAGAAAACACGAAATAGCATAAATCTGATGCACGAACTGCAAAATTGCGCCATATTGGATCCGCCATTTTGAATTTCAAGAAGTGCCACTTTGCTTTCGAAAGTAAACATAATTACCTACATTTTAAGCCCTCATAGACCTCTTTTCGTCAAAATCTATTCTGGGGGCAGGGGGTCTCACGTTCAGAAAGAATGCCCCATATATATAGTTGTAGTCCGTACCCAACAAGAACCAGTTCTGAGACCAGTCTACTGCTTGAGCTGTTCGACAACTTCTTGCCAAGTAAACGCAAATTATAGCTTACCACGGTGGCATGTGAGTGCGATTCGGGCCAAAGCGGCAGTGCAACTTTTTATATAGTGGCCACCAGCAAGCTGCTGCTGCAATTAAAGTCTGAGTTTGTACCGTTAACTCTACGCCCAAACAACACTGCACATGCACTGTCACGACAAGAATGAATTATTTCAGAAAGTTTATCATTACCCCGCGCGTTGCCTTTAAGTTTTCTGTTTGTGGTGAACAAATAGTGATGCCGGCGCGATATTAAATGTCCAAAGCAGCAGTCCTAGTGGTGGGTAGGTAACTTTTTCGGGCACTGAACTTCAAACTTAAATGTGTGCATGAGTATTTGCAGTTGTGTGTATTTGAGAGAGTATGGAGATGGAGAGCAATGTGCTTTAAGCCAACCTAAACATAATTTCATTTGCAGATTTAGGCTATACAAATGGGGCTCAGGCTATAAATTTAACAAAACGTGAAATCACATTTTTCAAACTTTTCATAATCCACAAATTTTGGCGGTATGAATTTTAATTTGAAATACAAACAAACTTTCTCTCTTCTCTTTGCAGAACTGTGCGATGCAGCTGCGAAAATTCAGGCAGCCTTCCGTGGCCATTTGACACGCAAAGTCGTGACCAAAGACGCGCCTGACGATGTCGACATACAGGAGATCACCAAGAAGGTGGCTGAAGAATTGGACATTGATCTAAGCGATCCGGAATTGAATAAGGCGGCCACTAAAATTCAAGCCTCCTTCCGGGGCCACAAAATTCGCAAGGACATAGGAACAGCTGAATAAGAGAATTTTTTGCCTATTATCTGCACACAAAATCAACAATGTTGAAGAAAGAAAACAAACTTAAAGAAAAGAACAACAAAACAAAACACAGAGAGGGAGCATAAAGCGGAAAAAATAAAATATGAAGAAAAAATTATTAAAAAAGAAATCAGCTAAGTAAATACCATTTCAATTAAAAAAATACAAATAAAAAAGTAATAAAGAAACAAGTCACGGCCTTCGTGCAAAAAAAAAACAACATTTGAGATTTAAAGAAGGTATACCAAGATTGCCATACACAGAATAATACACTGGGAGAAAAGTTTTAAATAGCTGAAGTATAAAATAATTATAAATTGTTGAAAAAAATTTAATAGCAAAAGAGAAGTGTTAAACAAATATTAAATTGAAATCAAATAAAATAAAATAAAACAAAGCATGTAACTTGAATTGGAACTACAAAACAAAAAAAGCCCAAAAATTTGTGCGCGGTATTGCATTTTTGCTAAATTAAATTATTTTCTTGTAAAACTTCGAAGCTTTTTAAATTTCATAACATGTAACATAAATAAAAAATATTATTTATATTGTATTTATTTGAGCAAGCAAACGCAAATTTGTACAATTTTTATTTAGGAAAATATTTTTAGTCGCTTTGGTGAACTGGTGCGGGGTTTCAAATACATTTTTTGAGCTTAAAATTTGTATGAATCTGTAAAGAAAATATTAATTAATTTACTGAAGTAGCAAAAATAAATACAAATTGTATTTTATATAGTACAGCAGTATTTTGCCAGCTCTTGTGCTTGTAACGGCTGTAGAGTTGCATCAGGTTAAATCAAAAGCTTTGCCAAAATTGTGTAGTTGACCTTAGATTGCGATTAAAATTTTATTTGCGAATTTCACTAAAACTTATATGGCTAAGCAATTATAATTACAATCGAGAGCAAATTGCATTTTGAGCCAAAATAAAAGTAAAAAAAAAATTTTTTTTTGCTGAATGAAAAATTTGTTGATGACTGCTTCGAATTTTTTCGAATACTTGCATATTTTTTTAGTACCTTTTTGTAATAACAGATATATTTTCATTAATTTAGATTGCATAATTTCAAAACAAAGAACATTCTCATACATTTCGATTCTGAATTTTCTATTAAAAACAATTCATGCCCAATTTGAATAAAATGGAATGGAATTGCCGCAAACTTTTATACTTTTACTTTTGTACTTTAACATTTTACATTATTTTTTTGTACTAAAATCTCATTAAAATGATTGCAAATACATTTGACTGTAGTTATTTTAATACAAATTTGAACATCACCTCAAGCTCGGAGAGCTTTAAAGCTATTTTTGATTCAGCAATAATACTTTCAAATATTTAGCTGCAAAAATTAAAACTTGTTTAAAAAAATATAGCAGCCAAACTGAAGGACTTCAAAATATTTTTACTGGACTCATTGCTCTAAATTTTCCGAAATCTACAGCTGTGGACAGAGCGCCTAGTATTAACGTAACTTTCCTGCTCTAAAAACTATAAAAATGCATTTTAGAACAGCATTAAAATTAATAATAATAATAATAATAAATTGGCGACAGACTTGCTTAAAAGCAAGGCCGAGTGTCTGTCCCATTATTTTTTTTTTGTTTTTTCTTTGTAAAAATTTTCAAAATTCCGCAAACATTTTTGAGGAGTACATCTGGACACTCTTAGCTTTAGTCCCAAACCGGGTAATTGCGGTATTGTAGACTTAGCTGGCGCGGGAATTTCGCTAGTTCTGCCTTTAAATGTTGCTAAAATCTCATATTGAACAGATTCCATTAATTTTTTAACATATTTTATGAGTAACGGTTATATCAAGCATCCACGAAGTAATGTTGTTGTTCTGGCTACGTGCGGATCCCTGCTTAGAGCAGTGAAGCGAACAGAGAACATGTCAGTCTTATCTGAAAGTAGCGCAAACAGCAGACTCTTTTGAGGCCGATGGACCGACAGTGTGGACGAAAAGGAGAATGTAAAAGGAGTAAGTTTGAGTAAAACCAGCCCTGTGCATATGCCGTCATCGCCTTGTGTTCTGAGTTCCCTTCACCGTCTGGTGAAAGTGTGAGAGTAGACCAATTGTCTGTTGCCAAAGCAATATGAACGCAATGCTATGAAAGTAAAGGATAAACTATATCTGAAAATCCCTTAACTGAGATTAAGTTGAAGTTTTCAGTGAATCACGTTGCTGAGCCGACTTTAGAGATTTGCTTATATTTGTTGTTAACAAACATCTTTTTTATTTTTGTACTCCTTTTAATAATCTTCCATATTTTCATTAATGCAACCTAACTTGGCATATTTGTTTACAAAAGTTCGCTATTTTAACAGTTTTACCCATTTCACCCTCACCACTCATCTAAAACTACGTTACAGCGAAATTATTCTCTCTCACTCTCTCACTTTTATTCTATTATTCCTGCATGTCGCTCAACGTTCACTGCTCTCTCTCTCTCTCTTCACGAATTGGCATTCCTTAGCTGTCGAAAAGATTAATTAATCTTAATTTATTCTACTAAAAACATCCTAATTAAAAATGTTTTCGGCATTATTTTAGCCATTACCGTTGCTTTTGGAACATTTTTATTCTTAAAAGAGCTTAAAAAAGGCAATTTTACCAACCTAGTCAGTATACGGAAAATTTCGCGGGACGTTGTTTGCTGTAATTATACAGCCACTGTCCTCTCATCGGATATCTGCAGCTTTTTGTGAAGCGATTTTCTTAGCGCGAGTTCTCCAACGAGCGATTTTCTCTCAAAAATATCAATTTTGCATGCGTTTGGTAAACTGCGTTTTTAGGAAGTGAATTTTTAGAAGAATTAAGTTTTTTTTTTATTTGTAAATTTTATGCATGCAGATTTTTCGCTCAAGCGAGTTTGATTTTTTTTATGTTTTTATGTTTTTTTTTATTCAAAGCAACGTGCTCTCACGCTTTTAATAACACAAAATGAACAAAAAAAATTGTAGTAAAATTATTACATAACAGCAATTTCAAACAAAAAAGTTTAATATTTTCTTTGAAGCTACAGTGAAAAAATTAACTTCGCACACAAAAAAGTGCATAACCGATAAAACAAAAAACAAATACCAAAGAGTAATTAATATTTATAAAATAATGTTTACAAGAGTAATAGCAACAAAAACATGTTGTACCAAAACTAAAACGACTAAACTTCAATTGAAATAAATGCATATGTATTTCATTGTAAATGAACACACACAGGCCAATGTAAGCAAACAAGCAAAAAATAATGCCAACATTAAAGTAAATACATATAAATTTTGGCACGCCTCCTACACTCCCCAAATGCTGGCGAACTTAGAATGGTTACATTAAAAAACACATTTCATTTTCAACAAAAACAATTCAAATATTAATGTTTTGCTTTAAAATTGTTCACTCCCACGCACACTCCACTCGACGACCTCACCCACATTCATTCAAATGTAAGGCATACGAAGTGAGTGTGTGTCTGCAAACAACATTAGCATTTTTGAGGTAGGTAACAGAAAATTTGCAGAAAATGTTAAAAACAGCACAGCTAATTTTATATTCATTTGTATTTGTTGGAAAAGGAGAGCATGGATATAAAAACAACAATTATTAAAACTATCACCGTTGAAAAGAATTTGACTCTTCTGTACACTAATAGACACCCACAAACAAATAACAATAAAACATTTCATTTAACTGATGACTCAGCAAATGTTAATTGTATTTACTCTTGTTGTTTACCAATATTAGCATTTATTTCTTTTCAATATTTAACACTAATTAACTGATACAAATTTTTTAATTGAAATTCATTAAGCAAACAGACAATGTAAATTCAATACCACAATGTATTTTACTGTAATAATAGTATTTAATGGTATGTTAAAAAAGCAAACATTTTCCAATTCACCAGCAACACAACAAATAACAAAAAATCAGAAACTTTTACACGCTGCTTATTCATTGGTGGCGCATAGGCATGGCCTCTATCTCTAACTCTTATTCAATTTTTAATTGAAAAAGCAAATTAACACAAATTTGACCAAGGTTTGAATCAACCAAACAGAAAAAACTTAAAATTGTCAAGCCGCAAATTGTAAGGAAACTAAATATAAAGAAACATTTGAAATAAAATCTTAACAACAGCAATTTAGTGAAAGTAATAAAACTAATAAAAAACACAAAAACTAAAATAAGAATTGTCCATATTTTTTAAATGATTTAGGTGAGTAGAAAAATAGATATGTATGTAAGTATAAAATTGGATCTTGCTCTAAGAGGCACTGCGACCAAAATAATATTTTTTACCTCCATAATTCGTAGTTGTTGTAGCAGTTTGCTTAGAGCGGTGAAGATACCAGTCGTCGTCGTCCAAGCCATCAAACAACGGTAAGCCCAGGAAAGGAGTAATACCGATGAGCTAGGAACACTCCTACGACAGTAAGTTCTATGTTACCAGAATGAAATTCGACTAATGGATGCAATTTCCCAAAAACAAGAAAATATATAGGACGTATTTTCGACGACAACAATATGTTTAACACTAACCGTACATCGCCCGGTCAAATGGTTACAAAATTGAATTGCAAGGCTGAACTTATAATCTCTTGTTTCCTTTGTGTTATATAATACAAAAAAATTAAAATGTATGATTTATTATTTTATTGTTATTTGAAAATATTAATTATGTATCAGAAAAAATTAAAAAAATGTTTGAAAAAAAAAAACAACTATTTCATAACCGTTCAAATGACCGGTGGCTGTAAGAATAGGTATACGTGAAACACCGGTACGGTTAGTGTTAAGCAAGGAGCGGGCACAATTTTAATAAATCGGGGTAAACTCTGGATGGGAATGTCGGCTCTAAGCAGTGGATGGCCCAGGAAACACGCAATTTCGACAGAGTGTTCCCACGACAGTCGGTTCTACGTTACCGGACCGTCCCGGATTTATATACAGCGACTCTCACTAGGTGCTTGACTATCATTCGGAAGTCAAGGAGAACGTAGATTCGAATCTCGGTGCAACACCAAAAATAAGAAATAGTTTTTTTTAATAGCAGTCGCCCCTCGGCAGGTGATGACAAACCTCTGAGTGTATTTTTGCCATGAAAAAGCTCTTTATAAAAAAATATCTGCTGTTCGGAGTCGGCATGAAACTGTAGGTCCCTCCATTTGTGGAACAGCATCAAGACTCACACCACAAATAAGAGGAGGAGCTCGGCCAAACACCCAAAAAGGATGTACGTGCCATCTGTACATACATACATGGTCTTTCACTCCAGCAGCATTCCCCGTATGAGAGTATGGGAAAGGCTTATGCTGCAACAACAACAGGGACCGATGCGAATGGGGTGTGAGTGGATACTTATTCCACGTACTTACCATTACCAAGCCCAATGGGTTCCGTATCAAATTTTTCCCTACCCTGTTCAGTCTAGGATATTTTCGATATACATCCCTAATTTTGGTTGTGCCAAAAGCCACCTAAGACGAATTCTACAAAGCCTTTGATAAATGGCCTACTATGAAATGTTGCAATCACACAAAACATGCTCAGGCGTCTCATCATACCCAATAATGGCCGCTCAGGTTCAGCACGCAGCATTTCGTCTAACAACAGGTCCCACACCTACTTGAGCCTGAGCCACCTCCCAGGCATGTCAGGAGACACCTCCCTAACTACGCGGACGAGATCCAAGCCAAAACAGACCGACAATTACTGGATCGGATAGTATACAGTGAGACAATTAACGACATTTATCGGGAGACTCTTACCACCTTCCTAAGCTCCCGGCCCCCGAATGCCGTTATCGGAGTCCAGCCATCACCCATTGCAGACGAAGAGCTCCAACTTCTCCGGGAGTCCCGCGTAACCTTGGCACAATTACCTTCTGGATACTGTAGCTAAGCTCCTACTTATCCAGAATCGACCCCGACATACTAAACATATGTCCAGCATGTGAAGGCACCCCGCACGACACTAACCACCTTTCCACATGTCCCATCAAACCCACTCATCTAACACCCCTCTCCTTCTGGACCCAACCTGTCGAAACAGCAAGTTTGCTGGGCCACTGTTAGATGGGCTAGACGAAAACGACCGGTGATTGCACTCCACTGACAGGGCAAAGTTGCTGCTACAACAACAACAGCAACGTCTAACAACATGATGAGATGCTTGTTAGAAGGGTAATTGGAATGAAACCGAGTTCGATTCTGCTCCATTAGAGCCTATCGGAGTTTCTGACACTAACACTGCTCCTGATCTCCATGTGGTTATTGATCTATCGGTGGCCATTTTCACTTATAGGCAGTGCTTTAAAAGTTTCTACTTCAAATACCAATGTGCTGACTTCCATTAGCCCTGGTGCAGCAGATCAAACACTAAGAGCCTGAAGAGACTTAAGACTTTAGCCATTAAACCCAAAGACAAACCGCCCATAGCAATATCCGTTGTTCTATGAATCTGGAATCGTTTTCACTTCAGATTATCAATGAACGTGTCCTGTGGCTCTGTTAAATCCAGTGGAGGTGGCAGCTCATTGACTGCTGAACTGCTCTCTGCCGCATAAACTGTTCCACAGCTATGATATTTGTGGCTCATATGACTTATATAAATAGTTTAGGGAAATAGATTTACCCCTTTGTGATCCCAGGCGCACCGTGACTATATTTTCTTCGATATATAGCGACACAAATTGAATTAAAATCTTTCCTTCACTTTTACTTAAAATTATTATTTTATTTCACTTTACTTTATAACAATATAGGTCGGTTATCATCGTGGAATACAAAGCAAAATTAGCGTTTTAAAAACAACCAGTATTAATGAGAAGATATATCATGAAAAATATATACCAAGATCGTTTTTAATATGAGGCGTACCGCCGCAGTTTTGTTTTAAAGACGTAGTTAAGTGTGCATCGCATTCTGTCTTACTAAATATGTATGATTTTGGAAAGACATTATTTTCATTAGTATCTCCTTGTTTATTAAATATTTACTTAGTAGATTTGGAATTTTCTAATAGCTTTAAAGGCTTAAATTTTATGCTCATTCGTTAGTTGTTTTATTTGTATTCAGGCTGAAATCAGTGCTAAAACTCCAAGCTATGCCCCAACGTGTTGTATTCCCTTGGCAAAATTCTGTGGTAGTGTAGTTTTTAATTTGTTTTTTATCCAAAACTCCTAAAATACTGCCAACACTGCTTTTATGTCCCAACATCGTCGTATAAACGCTATTAAATGACAATAAACATTAATTCTCTTCATACTACACAAACTGTTAGCTCTCATTTAACGTTAAATGAACGATCTAACTACACGCACATACGTACCAAACACGTTGGGGGTACAATTCGCTCTCTTCAATTATCCGCTGCACAAAACGCACCTCTCCACCTTCGCAGGCCAATTCTTCATCGTAGCCTGTGTGACAGTTATGCGGCGGTGTACGCTTGTCTTCATTCCTTGTGTTGGCATGAAAAGGATTGGGCAGTGTAGAATCGTAGAATGGTGGGTTGCAAAGGCAAAAGTGAAATGTTACATCGGGCTTGGAGTTGAAAAAGTCTCTAAAGACGACTTGCTTATCAGTCTGTTTAAAAATTTCCACTAAATGCTCCAATTTATTAGATGTTACGTTGCTTTGAGCATAAGTAAGATTGGTTTCACTCGATTCGAGCGCATACATGTGCCAGGAATTTTTACGCGCCGCCAGCAGCGTGTAAATGCAGGAAGATCCGCAACCTATTGGAAATTACAAATTATGTATTCTACACGTCAAATAAAAATATAGCAGCAAACCTATATCTATACCGCGAACATCTTCCGTTGCTGCAAGTTTAAGTGGTACGAGCAGATCTTCCAGCCAAAGAATGTAGTTCAAGCGAAGAGGCAAAGTGGGTACGAGACTGCCAGGCGCGAATTCCACTTTCAATTGGAAGTATTCTTCCAGCAACATTTGTGTGAGTGCCCGTAATGTGGATTCATTGCGGTAATCGATGGATACTTTTCCATTGAGCTCCTGCAATGGCACAATAATAATAAGAAGCTTCCCGCATTATTGTGAACACTTACAAGTTTGCAAACTTTTCGGAAATCTTTATACTTGATTGCCAAAGCTGTGTAGTCCGGTGGCGTTCGAAATATGTTTCGTGGATGCATCAAACGTTTATTTTTCATTGTTTATCTTTTTGGAATTGAGTACCTTCCGTACCGATAATATTTGTTTATAATAAAATATAATTGCCTACTTTCTTGAGAGAGTACAGTACAACAGCTGATACGACGGTGGTGCCATACTTATTTATTTTCAATTTATCTAAAAACGCGATGCCACAGCCGCAACTCAATTTTGTATAGATGGTCCTAAAAGTACGTTCACATATGCAGTAATTAGCAATAAATCCACAAAATTAATCTACTCATTCACATATGGCAGATTATCTCCAAAATTGACAATCAGCTGTTAATATTGCAATGAAAGGTTTTTCTTCATTGAAATTGCTTTGGTGGAATATTTTGGAGTTTTTGGTTTGTTTAATTATTATTACCGATGTGAGGAAAAGACTAGGGGAAGGAATAGCTTATTTAATTGCGCAAATGGCTACTAATAATAAACAGATGGAGGAAATCTGTAAACGACGTTTACTGAGGTTTCAAAAAATTATCGCAGTTCTACTCATTCCAATTTCGATATTACATTTGATAATAAGTAATAAGAGAACACACGTTTATGGACAAACCCTTTTTTTCTGTTATATAAAAGCATAGTTAGTTGTTGTTGCTGTTGTTGTTGTAGCAGTACCTTTGTCCTGTCAGTGTAGCGTAATCACCGGTCGTCTTCGCCTAGCTCACCTAACCATATGCCAGGAAACTAGCTGTTTCGACGGGTTGGGTCCAGAGGGAGAGGGGTGTTAGATGAGTGGGCTTAACGGGGCATGTGAAAAGGTGGTTAGTGTCGTGATGGGTGCAGGACATATGTTTAGTATGTCGGGGTCGTTTCTGGATAAGTAGGAGTTTAACCTGCTACAGTATCCAGAACGTAATTGTGCCAAGGTTACGCGGGACTCTCGGAGAAGTTGGAGCTCTTCGTCTGCAATGGGTGGTGGTTGGACTCCGATAATACCATTCGAGGGTCGGGGCTTAAGAAGGTGGTGAGAGTCTCCCGATGAATGCCGTTTATTGCCTGTCTGTACACTGTCCGATCCAGTAGCTGTCCATTTGCTTCGTCTGAGATCTCGTCTGCATAGTTAGTAGTACCTAACACCTAATACCTTTGCGGGCATCCATTTTAATTTGTTTTTACTTTAACGTTTTTTTAATAATCGTAAAAATAATTATCTATTACACAGAAAACACAGGGTTGTATGCCAAGAAGTATGGTTATTATCTAGGATTATTTTATAATCTCAGATTTTGGGAGAGATATTTTGTATGGGAAATCTCGCTTTTTAATTCCGGATTGGGAGTTAAGCACGTAAAAGTAGATCATCTCTTTATATGTGAACGTATTATTACATGAAAACACTTGATGCAAGTTTTGTATAATTTTAAGCGATCAGCTAAGTTATTGTCAAATACTGAGAATTAAAATCCCAAAAGTAAGCTTGATTAACTGACATTGAAAATTTTTCAAAACAACAAATATGGCAAATAATATTAATGTTTACTCTTGATTTCTTTTATATTGCAGAAGCCCAATATAAACTTGAGAAAACTTGAAAGCGTTATTTTGCATATTTCTCCCCTACATTTTTTTTATTTTATCTTAACATTTCCAATGTGGAGTTCAATTCAATTTTTGTTGTAATAGACAACCTCTAATTAGGCTGTGTAGGATAATTTGAAATATAAATTTACACTCATAGTATTACCTCATTTGTATGAATGAAGTCATAACCGCTTGTTTATACGATTTATGTTGTTTACATGGAATTTTAACTTTTAAATTATTTATGTTGTTTACATGGATTTTTAACTTTTAAATGAATTCTATTATAAAGTGCTCTGCTGCATTTCGTACAGAGAACAACGTAATGTAAATAAAAATAAGTGGGAGCTCTATTGTGGCCACATCCAACAAAACGAACAAGCCCACCAAACTGTTGTCAAAACAAACACGCTGTCACATTTCGCTAGAATTCATTGCATTCACTTTCTTGTTTCTACTTCTGAAATTTCGTTATTTGGTTGAAATTGTGAATTTAGACTATCTGCAACACCACAATCATGTCCGAAAGCAGCTCTAAGGATACTGTGTTAAAGACGGCTATGACCTACATCTGTGGCGGTAAGTGAATTATAGGCAAAGGTGTCGAGCTTTGCGATCCCGCGTGGTGTTGCCTTCGTACATACATGTGTATCTTCGGACGGGCGACTTTTAAACGCAATATTACTATTTCACAAGTCGAATTTGCAAGATTTGTGAAGAAGTTACTAGAAAATGGTTTCTTAATATTTTTTATTTGAACGCTTTTCAGAAACTTTCTGTAATTCGGAATGGTTCTGCAGTGAACTTATGTAAAAATGTCTATGTATGTAAAAAGTCAGCTAGTATAAAATTGGAAGAAAGAACCTTAATCACCGATACACTTCATACCGATGTTTCGTAAATATACGTTTAAAAAGTCGCAGCTGTGCTCGCAAAATTGTTTTAGTATGCATTAAATTTCACAGTATTTATTTAAATTATCCTTTTTGTCTCATATACAGAGTGCCATCATGAGAACGAGATGCGCCCGCGTGATCCTATACGTTGCCGAGAATGTGGTTATCGTATCATGTACAAGAAGCGTACCAAGCGCTGTAAGTAGACGATTTTTCAGAATTCCAAAAGTTTATATTTCTGTGGGCTTTTGACAACACCTTAGCAGTTTTTAATTTGACTTTAAGTTGGAGCAAATGGAACAGAACTGCTGATATTATACTTAAAACCAACATTTAGCTCTTATCTCGGATCAAACTTGCGTAGAAGATTTTCTTATGATGACTATTTACTAAAAAGACTAAGAAGTTCTGATTATGTTCCACTATTTGTCTTTAGTGAGCCACATATCACGATGTATACATTAAACGCGTCAAATATTAAAGGTAGAGGCGATGTGTTGGAGAAGGCGTCCATAGATAATTAGTCCAAAACATTAGCGAATGCAAGAGTAAAGGGGTGATTCCAATGATTCCGCTCCAGGAGACCAATCGTCGAACGTGAGGTGTTTTTTACTTCACTTTATATTAGACGGATTAGACGGTTATCGCGCCAATTAAGAAGAATATTAGACGGAAACTAAACAAACACACTCAAACACCACTATAATATGCAACGATTGTTCCAAAATGGCTTAAGAACTTCAAATTTTGCATTCATTGATAAAAAAGCTGTTCTATTTCTAAAGTACAGGATAAGGATTAGGTGCTTCACTTGTAAGAAAACTGTTGTCCTAAGTTGTGTCAAATCCCCATCTGTCTAATTTCTTCTTTAGAAAGAACTATTTTCAAGCAAATTAGTTTATTAATTAAAATATCTTTTATTTATTTATTTTACTTTCAGTGGTTGTGTTCGATGCACGCTAACTCCCGAACCGTTCAGTGACGTTTTCAAATATTAGACTTAAGTGAACCTCTTTCGTAGAAATAAATAAAAATAAAAACCATAGAATAATGAAATCGCGAATTGCCTTTATTTTGTATGCACTATAGGGACCAAGGCGAGTCTATTAAAGTTGGTATCGGTAGACCAGCTGAATTTTTTTTCTTTCACCGTGTACATCTACATAGTTGATAGCATAAAATGCAATGACGAAAATCAATTTATAATAAGCTGCTACAATAACAATAACAACGAAAAACTATTCACATCCCGAACCGCGACTCATCCTGAGGAACTTGAGGCTATTACAACTGAACTGCAACGGATTCGAGCAAGATTGACAATATAACCGGATACATGAACCGACATGGTATTTTAATAACTGCGGTCCAAGAAACAAAACCAGACGCTGGTTCCTCCCTAATTACAAGAGAGGGCTACAACGTAAACCGAAAAAATCGCAAGCGAGATACTGGTGGTGACCTAGCGTTTATTGTTCACCATAATATGCAATATCGTTTTATCGATAAACACACCGACCGCAGGGACTGTACCTTAGAATTTAAAGAATTAGCTGTCTGGTCAGACGATGCCGAGCTCGAAACATTTAACATCTATATACCCCCTGACACCTGCTGTCCGGCTGGATATCACCTTGGCGCTTATCAGAAGTGAAACCCAGTGATACCAAGGTGCTTAGAAGCGAAGAGCTATGGCTACGAGATATAAGCTGATCCCAAACTGTGGGCTAACGACAGGCTAAGTCCGTATTGAGAGGGTATAACCAAAGGAGATTTGAGCTACAGTTTTTTCAAGTTGCAGTCCGATACTCTGTGTTGCACGATTTTTTAAAAAGTCGCGTTCGCTTAAAAAGTAAATTCTGACAACTTTGGCAAAAGTACAGCGTTTTGACTGCCAAAAATTCGGCCACTGTTGCGCGCAAAACCTTTTAAATCGGCATCATACCAATTTTGTTTGCACTATTGATTCATTATTTTCTTTCTTTCCATTTTCAATAGTAAATTACTTGGATTTTTGTACTGTTTCTTCTTCTGGATATGTTACTTAGCTCAGAAACTGGGTTCTAATCTCTGTTTGTGAACATGGCAATGTAAATCAATAATGAATATGCTGACATCCTCGTTTCCATCACAGGAAACGGTATCGGTTCTACGATAGGCTTGCCAAGTAAGATGTTAAGTGGACGGATATCCGCTTTCAAAATAAAAACTAAAAAATTAGAAAAATAGCATGAAATTGCACAGAATTGCGGTGGGGACGGATTTCTTGCCGTCGGCTATTTTTACTACGGCAAAATAATTACATTCATTTCTATTTTTTCCGACGGGTTGAAGGCTCAGGGTTATTTTTCTTAATTTTTAATGAAAATTTGTTTTTTTACAAACAACACGGGGCAAATAACAAGCAAATAATATTCGATTTGCATAAGAAAATACGCAAAATATCAATAATTTAGAAAAAAAAATTTTTGTTTTGTTTTTGTAATAATGAGTTTCAACGAGTACCTTCACAAATATAGCAAACGAAAAATTAATTTTATTGTAACCAGAAAATGTCAGCTGAAAACCGTCCCGTCGCAAGTGTCTAACCGACGGAAGTGGATCAGTTGATCACCACCCGTCAACCCGTTACCCACTGTCTCGCTGCAATTCCGTTTCGGGCCTAAAGAAAAGGTATTGCTAACAGAAGAAGATGCTTGTTGTTGTTGTAGCAGCATAAACATTCCCCATACTTACATACGGGGAATGCTGCGACCAGAGCTGATCTATTGTGAAAGGCCAATTTTGTAACCCTAGAGTTTTAGGCTTTTCAGAAATTTTAGCACAGTTTAGGGTTTGTTGTTCCAAAGATTGCATGGAGATACTACGATACCACCAAGGTGGTGAAGTCTTTGTCTGCCCAACGCAGGACATTCACAAAGCACATGTTCTGAGCTTTCTATGTCCATTTCGCAAAAGCGGCAGACATTGGTCTCGGATAGACCAGTATTATTTAGATGGTACCTCAGGCTGCAGTGGCCTGTAAGGTATCCGGTTAAAAGACGCAGATCTACTCTGTTTAGTGAGAGAAGTTTGTCAGATATTCCTTTGTTGGGACTAAGGAATAGTTTGGCTTGACGCTGACCGGCACAGTTTAGCCAGTGTGCGGCAAGTTTTCTTTCTTCCCATTTCCTAAGGAATTCATTAATGTGGCCTTTTGTAAGTCCACAGAAAGGCTCAGGACCAGTAAGTTGCATATTTGCTTCTTGTTTTGCAAGGTCATCAGCCATGTCATTTCCCTCATGTCCTTCATGTCACGGAATCCAGCATAGTGTTACTATGTTGACCTTCCCTAACGTGTTTAGGAGGTTTAGGCAATCATTTACCAATTTAGAGGTGATAGTTGTTGATAGAAGGGCTTTTAGAGCCGCTTGGCTATCTGAAAGTACATATGTAGATGTGAGTACCTCTCATTTTCCTTCTAAGACATTCTCTCACACATATTTCAATGGCATGTATTTCTGCCTGGAATATTGTTGGGTAGGATCCCATCGGAATCAATTTTTTGAATTTGGGCCCATTGATTCTTGCCCCTGTTCTACCATTTTCCAATTTGGACCCATCAGCAAACCATAGCTGGGAGCCAGGTTTGAAAGTGATAGAGTTAGTTCTCCAGTCTGTTCGTTCATTGATTATAACTTGGAAGTTCCTGAAGAGTGTTGGTTTGGGTGATAGTATATCATCCCTATGAAGAATGGGACTATGTAGGAAGTCTTCTAAGTCTTCTATAAATGTCCTTTCATATCCCCACTTTTAAGTTCAGATATACCTTTTAGTCTTAAGGCATTCGAGCGAGCTTCCCTTTCAATTAGAATTGGAAGCGGTGGTATGTTCAGGAGCACACCCAATGCATCCGTGGGACACGTTTTCATAGCCCCTGTAATACCAACACATTCCAGGCGATGCAGTTTGCTTAATTCTTTTGCTGCCTTTCTTTGCTTGGGTGCTAGAGTGGCAATTCTTGGCTGGATATAATTCCGGGTCGTTTCGGTAACTTAGAACCGACTGCCGTGGAAACGTGCAGTTAATTGTAATTGCATAGAGTGAAAACCAAAAATACTCACTTTTTATGGATCAAGTAAATCATTGCTCCTGACTTTCATTAAATCCACGCAGTCCACATCATTCGTTTTCTCCCACCCAGATTCATTAACAACTCCGATTATTTATTTTTACTTTAAACTAATTTTAATATGTTTATTTTGAAATATTGAGAAATATAATTTAAACTAAATATTTTGACATTCAGTTATCGTACTCAGCAATACAATGACGCTGTAGTAAATTTTCTTTTACAGTTTTGTAGATATTTTTTTGTATGTATGTAAATGACTTTTGACCGCTTCCATTACCGTTACGATATACATACGAATATGTGGTTTCATTTCACATTTCACTACTGTTCTTCGCTACTTTTCCTCGCTTTATTTTACTTAAGTTCTTTTGACTAAACTTAAATTTTGTAAATTGAATTATTTTGCAATTTGGATTTTCACTTAACCTCAAATTTTATGCATTTTTTATTTTACGTTTTTTACTTCTCTTGCCAAAATGCGCCTAATTAGCTTTTGGGTGATTTTTTAAATTTTGTGTATTGTATTTGCAAAAGGGCGTTTACAACATTTTATACTATACACTAGGGTGCTTCACTTTACTAGCGCTTCGCAAATACGCTTTTTCTATCGAAATTTCATTTAAATATTTTGCTTAAAATCGATTTGTTTTGTAATTTTTCATGTTTTTCATGTTTGTATTGTTGCATTTTAATTTATTATAATTTGCTTGTTTCATTTTCAGTCGCTTTCGTATGGTGAGTCATTTTTCGCTTGTGCTACATACAATACATCAAGTATTTTATTTTTTATAATTTTTTTATGGGTTTTTATAATTTTTTTTTTTTGAAGTTCTTTGACGATTTCGTCAAATTGAAATGAGTATAATGCGTTGCAATTACTACTAATCGTACATACATATAAGTGTATTGATTAAAATTTCTTCAAATAATATTTCTTGCAAGAAAAAGGCCACTTCAGGGTGACTTAAATGGTAAAATTAAATATAATTAGGTTCATTAAAATAAAATAATTAAAATAAAATGAGTAAAATACGTATGAGTATAAAATGAGTATAAAAAACAAACTAAAAATTGGAATTCATTTTTTCATTTATAAAACAATTTTTTAAGGTAATAATTTCTTTTTGTTTTTAATAAAATACTCAAGTGGCAAGTGAATGCGTATATTAGTGATGGGAAGTCACGCGTACTTCTGAGATTCGAGTAATTTACTACTTTAAGCATCGATGATGCCCAACACTCGTTTATAAAATTTCCATGAAATTCACGCGTAAGTGAATTACAAAACTTGCCAGAATATTTCTGAACTTTGTATGCTCAATAATAATGCAGACCCATGGCAAAAAGACTTATTTTAGTCGCATTTTTTTTGTTTTTTTTTTCTTTTAGTTTTTGTGTAGTAAAGAAAGTATTTTATGTAAGTACTTTTTGTTATGCGTGTGTATGTGTGTGATTTTTGTGTTTTGGTATTTTTGTTTTTTAACAAATGGCAAACTAAATTCAATGTATTTAATTAGTTTCCTCTTCACATCACAAAAATTAAATAAATTCTCACAAAAATTAGCCACTCAACGAGGCTAACACTTCCACTAAAGTTTATAAATATTTCTGTTATAATTTGTTTTTTGTTTTTCAACGAAATTAGCAACTTAAAGCTTCGTGTAAACACCGCCTAAACACACACATGCAGGCGAACGTGCCTGTTGCATGCGCGCGTATGGGAGGGAGTGTATGTGTATTTAGTTGCTAGCTGCATTATGCGTTTTTATGACTTCATTTGGATGGCGCCAAATACAATAAAATACAATACAATATTGTAGATTATTTAAAATTTAACATATACGAGTATATAATGAATATTAATTTAAGCTGAGCTGCAGTTTCGCAGTTTTACTTCTTTTCCTTTAACTTTTCAAAGAAAAATTATTTCAGGTACTTTATAACTTAAAAATAAGAAACTTAAATACGTACATTTAGTGTCAATTTAAAATTAAACAAAAAAATGAAAATGAAATTACTGAAAATTGCATAATTAACTATATATAATATATGAATTCATATTTTGATGTAGAAAATTTCATTCGAGTGACTTTCGTCCTTTCTTCTGCCGTTTTCTGTCTTCCGGCTTCTGTCTTTTATTCGCATTTTCAAAGCATAGTCTGCGCTAACTTTTGTAAGTAATTTATTACAAGTATTCAAGTTCAGTTACATTGTTTTTGTTTTTGTTTTTTGGAAATGTTTGTAGTTAGCATTTAAATGTAAGGAATTTTTTGTGTGCCATCTCGCAAAGCAGAACGAAACGGGAAATGTGTTATTTTAGGCGCAGGGGCGTTTTCGTGTTGCAAGTTGGCATTTAAGCGCGCAAAAATGGAGAGCAGCAGTTTTTCGAGCAACTTTCGGCTTGAATTGAAATTGTCGCAAAATTTTTGAAAATTAAATATTTCAAATTTTTCGCCTTCAAATTTTTATGCTCATAAAATTTGTATGGGGCACAGAATTTTTTGTTTTTAAAATTTTTATAGCTCGTAAAATTTGTATGGGGCCCAGAACTTACTGTTTTTTTTACCTTTTTAATGCTCATAAAATTTGTTTGCGGCCCAGATGAACATATTTATATTACCTTTCATGACCGAAAGTGCTTTCATTAGCGCTTAAACTTGAAAGTTTCACGCCTACTAAATAAAAAAAAAAAAAAAAAAAAAAACAAAAAAAAAAATTAAAGTGAAAATAAAGTTTTTCAATTTAAATGTGAAATTTTTGAAAAAAATATGAAAACGCATATGAAGCCAATTGCATTCACCTAAGTCGGGTCCACACACTAGCGGCACAACACCGATCTATATGGGGCGGATATGTTTATATACTCACATTTACACACCTACGGTTCTATGCATGTGTATAACGGATCTATGTATGCAATCACGCTAGCACTGCACGCCAAAACCCGTTATGGAAGCCGTTTAAAGCAGGCGTTTTTTTTTCATAAATCTTGCACTGTAGCCGTATTGGAACGCTGGCTTGGCTCAATAAACCGTAAAAATTGTCACATCCTCAATGTTTCGCAAACCTTCTTGAGAAGGGTTTTAACATGGCACAAAAGCAAAACCCAGGCGGAGCCAAAGATGCCATTCATAAAAGAGTTCCATTTTTACTATTCGTGGATGTCTGGTGCGAAAGTAAAATGAAAACTTGAATTAAAAATTCTTATTTTTTCAATATACAGGTTGGCGTACACGGAACAAAGCGTAAAATGTACTATTTTAGGCGCAGGGACGTTTTCGTGTTGCCAGTTATCATTTAAGCGCACAAAAATGGATAGCAGCAGTTTTTCGTTTAGGCCAAGCTGAATCTCCAATCACCACCGAACGTCAGATGGACATTTCGATGAGAAGAGAAGTTTTTCCATAACAGAAATGCACTCGGAGTTAGCGAAGGGAGCGCGTGTGTGACAACCGTTATTAGAAGAAAAAAGTTTGTTTCATCTACGCACTGGGGTTTACACAAGCGGATGTACGGACGGGCGATAGGCCCAGTAAAATAGCGCTGTCTAGTGTGCTAACCCTCAAGGACGGAAGGCGGTTACTTTTAGTAGTGTCTAAAAGCCAGAAAGTAGGTTGGTTTTGGTTAGAACGCGCTGTGAAAGTACAGTCAAACTTTGATACCCCGAACTTCTACAACTCGAGTTTTCTATAACTCGAACTAAATCGAATGACATTCAATTTCAGTTCCATAAGAGTCTTGGCACAGGCTTCACTAAGTCGAACTCCGTAGGAAGAATCCTAAATAATGTATGTTTTTTTTTTGTTTTTGTTTTTTTTTGAGTGAAGCCCTTATGTAACTGCTTTATTTATTTCTTACATTTTTCCTTTGTGTAAAGTTTCATTTCTACGAGTTTATATTCTACGAGTATAAACGAAGTCTTCATAAGTGGAACATATTCTTTGCATATGGCTGATTCGAGTTATAGAAGTTTGACTGTAGCATAAATTGATTTCTGAGCGCTCTCAGGTCCCCGTTTTGTCTTGTATAGCCGAACAAGAATGGTGGAGATCATCATAGCGGTATGAAAATTATACCAAACTTTTTTGAGTAGCATGAAAGCGCGCGATTTTTGTATGCGCACTACAGAAAATATTGAGTGTCGTACAAAGTGCTTGTTTCCTGACTCATTATTCTGCAATTTACTTTGCCCGCGAATAGCATTTTAGCTTAAAATGTTCAAATTAAGCAACACGATTCATCTACAGACGTCTACATTTCAACTACACTTTACGCCCCCACTAACTGTATTAAATTTTAATTTGTACAGTTGACTCAAATAATTCACCTACGTATGTGTGAAATCTTTGATTTCCTACCCCACCACTCTATGCTCTCAACCCTGCTTTCTTGGCCTTTTTCGTCTGCTTAGACTGCTTCTTCATTCCCCTCTTCGGCGTCTTCTTCAGCTTTTTGTCCATCTCCTTCACACCGCTTCGCCGTTTGCTCTGCATTACGTCATCATGCCTACGCCAATAGTGCAACATCAAACTGGTGCGCTGGCCGAACGTCTGCTTGCAATAACGACAGCTTTGCTGCTTGGCACAATGCTTCCAGTATTTGTGCAGCGCTAATGACCCGTTCGTGTGATAGTTGAATACGAGCATTGTGGCAGCGCGCCGCTTGTCTTGGGCGCACGTACGGCAGCTCAGCTTCTTATCGACCATGCGATTCAAGTACTTGTCGCGCAGCATGGCCACTATAACCTCCGGCGGGGCGCGTATTTTCTTGGGCTGTGCCTGCTTGCGTGACGAGCGCTTGTCTTGGGTGTTCTGGCCTCCGCCAGCAGTTTTTAGTTGTTGTTGTTGTTGTTGTACGGGTAGGGGTGTGGGTACTGGTTGGATGACCGAAACCTGTGCTGCCTTTGGCATCACTGTCGCTTCTGGCGTGGGGAAAAATTCATATGTCTTGGCCTTGGGCACGGAAATGGGCGGGTGTATGTTCGGAATCAGTGGTGGCATGTCGTACGTAGAATTTTTGCTAAAGTCCAGGGGCGCAGTGAGGTACTGCTGCTGGCAAGCAGCATCCGCCAACAATGGCAATAGTGTGGCTATTTGTGAAAAGGCTGGCTGCGGTTGTGGCTGCTGCATTGGTTGTTGCTGGCGTATTGGTTGTGGCTGATGCATTGGTTGTTGCTGCTGCTGCATAGTTGGTGGCCGGGCGGGTGTGATTGGTGCTAGGGTCACTGCGGGCGGTGGTATTATCAGCGGCGAACGCATGGGACTCGACGGGGAAGCATTGCCGGCAGACGCTTTTGGTGTGATAGTTAGGGTTATGTCGTCTTTATTGAGCAAAAACTCGATGCAACCCTCGGTCTCGCTACGCAGGCGATTGCATCGCTTTGGTAAGGGTTGCTGTGACGGTTGTGGTTCTGGTGTCGGTTGTCTCTCATGTGCCATTTCGGCAGCCATCGGCATAGACGTCTCGGTATAATATTTGTTGATCATGTCTTTCACGTAATTTTCTATTGCTGAGTTGACTTTATTTAGATTCTGATATTCCAGAGCGGCGAGGAGTGTGGCAGCATTTTGTTTGTTATTCTCTTTGTTTGCGATGTTGTTGCGCAAATTATCGATCATTTCACGACGATATTCGCGTCTCTTCGTCTGTGGGTTGTTGTTCTTCTGGTAGTTTATTGGTTTGTTGTGATTATTGTTGTTCGCGGGAGGCGATCTAATAAGCTGCTCTCGATTTTCATCGTTGCCCCAGAGTGGCTGGTTTTTACGCTTGTGATTAGCCGCTGCTGCTGCCATGATTCCGATTACTGATCCTGATGTTTCAGGAGAATCGAAATTTCCGCTCCAGAATGCCGATATCGCCTGTCTCTGCTCACTGTTCCCCATACCGCTGCTGTTGTTGCTTCTGCTGCTCTTGCTGCTTCTGCTGCGTTGGTGCATTGCTGTTGTTGAACCAGCTGAACGTCGCTTACCATCAATTTTTAACGGCGATGTGATATAATCACTCGACGATGTCGACGAGGCGGACGATGGTGTACACTCATCGTCTTCGCCGGTCGAATACTGACGCTGACGCATTTGACCGTTGATGTTGTTCATTTGTTGCTGGTTATAATTAATACGGAGCTCCTGTTGCTGCTGCTGCTGCAGAAGATGTTGATAGTTGTTAGCATAGGTGGTGTTGTTACTTAGGGAAGGGACTAGCGTCGCAGCCTCTTTGGTCGTCCATTGTGATGAAGGCAGTTTATTATTGAACAGGAGTTGATGATTAGCTGGAATTTTCAACTCGTGCACGCCTCCCGCCTTAGGAAAATCCTGAGCGACTGAAGCGGTGTTGCGACTAATGGCGTCCATTTTTAGTAGACTGTTTGAAGATGAATAGAGAAGAAAAATAGAGATTAGTAAAAAAAACAAACGTAATGAGAAGAGGAATACAATTTGAAGAAAATAAATGTATCTGCATATGTAGGCGTGTAGTCGAAAAAGTTAAAAAAATAATAATAATAATATTAAACAACAGGAAGTGAAAATAAGCACTAAAGCAAATTTAATTAAAAACTTAAAAAAACGCTAAAAAATAGTACATTTAAATAAAATAAAGATAATAAATAAAAATAAATTGAATACAAATTGCCCAAAGATCAGATAAAAACTGAAAAATTATAAATAAAAAAATAAAATAATAATGAGAAAATTATAAAGCGAAAGTCGCTTAAATAAAAATAATAAAAATATAAAGCATTTGACATAAATCATAATATAAAAAAAATAATAAAATTATAAAAAATAATATTATTAAAATTAAATAATAAAATTAAAGTAAAAAAAACAAAAATAAAATAAAATAATAAAATTAAAATAAAATAATATAAAAGAGAAAATAAAATGAAAAAAAAAATGATTTTAACAGCATAAAAATATAAATAAAAGTGCTGTACTTAACAATAACAAAAACAAAAAAAAAATATTAATTTAAATCTTAAAAAACCTTGTCAAAAATAAAGTAAAATAAAATAGAAAATAAAAAATAATAATTAACTTGAAATAAACGCAATTACTATTAAACAAAATAAGATCAAAAATAAAGTAAAATAATTAAAACATAAGCTTTAAAGCAAAATAAAACAAAGGTCTAATTAATTACAAAGATAATTAAATAGACAAAAGTAAAGTAATATAGTAAATAAAAAGCAAATTTAATAAAAAAAATTATTAAATTTTAATTAAAATTAAAAATTTATTAAGTTACAATAAAATAAACCAAAATCAAAAGTGAATAAATAAAATAAAAAACATTAAATAAATTAAAAAATAGAAAAATAAATAAATAATTAAAAACATTTGACAAAATAAAGTTAGAAGTGTTGGCAAAAAATAAAAAAATCGTTATAAAAATTAACCAAAAAAAAGAAAAAAGTCACGTGAAAAGTCAAAGTGAGTTAAATAAAAAAAAAAATATTTTGAAACTAAAAACAAATTTAGAATAAACTAAATGATATAAAAAATAGAGAATAATTTAATTAAATTAAACTGAGTTCAATAAATAAAAATTCGTTTTAGAATTACAAATTAAAAGCAAAAACTCAAGAGATATAAAATATAACTAAGGTGATATGACTAATTAGAAAATAATTTATTTAAATTAAACCGAGTTAAATAAATTTTAGAATTAAAAAAAAGCGATGTAAAAAATTAGCAAATAATTGAATTAAATTAAACTGAATTAAAAAACAAAAATTTATTTTGGAATTAAAAAAAAGTTAGAGAAAATTAAAGTAATATAAAAAATTGGGAAATAATTTAATTCAATTAAATTGTGTTAAACAAAAAAAATTTGATCAAAAATTAAACAAAACGTTGGAAAAATTAAAGTGATGTCAAAAATGGGAAAATTATTAAATTAAGTTGCTTTAAATAAAAAAAAACTAAAATGATATAAAAAATTGGGCAAAATTTAATTCAATTAAGCTAAGTTACAATAAATAAATAAAAATTTATTTCAGATTGAAAAACAAAACGCTAGAAAAACTAAAATGATATACAAAATTGTAAAAACAAATTTAATTATATTAAACTGAGTAGAATAAATAAAATTATAAATAAATTAGTTTGAAAATAAAATAAAGTTAGGTAAAGCCAGTTGAAAAAAAACTAATTAAATTAATTAAAACTTATTAAATAAATAAAATAAAAATAAATATTAAATAAAATAATAAAATAATAAAAAAAAAATCTAGCTGAAAAAAGTTAGACAAAAGTTAGCTTAATTAAGAGTTTAAGGTCAAACTAATATTGCACGGCAATAAATTAATTTTATAACATAAAATAAAATTAATTAAAGTTACAATTTAAAAAATAAAATAAAATAAATTAAAATATAAAATAAAATAAACGAAACAGAATGAAATTAAATACATAGCGACGAAAGCCAGATAAACAATGAAATCAAATACATAGCGACGAAAGCCAGATAAAAAATAAAAATTATAAAATTACATAAGTAAAAAACAATCAAATTTAAGAAATATTTACAAAAATAAAATTAATTTAAAATACGAAAAACAAAGCGAATAAAACATAGTAATAAATTCAAATGAAAACATAAAATCAACGAAATTAAAATATAGAATCAAATAAATTGAAGTTAAATGAAGTTAAACACATAACAAAATAATAAATTAAACAACGTAAGACAAAAATAAAAAGTAAAAATAAAATAATCTGTGAATGTGCAAAATAAAAAAAAGAAACAATTATAACCAAACTACATTAAAAATTATTAAAAATTCAATAATGAAAGTTAAAAAAAGAAAGCAGGCCTTAAAGAATGCGAAAATAACAAATCGGCAACGAAAAAATCTTCAAATAACCAAAATTTTCAAGTATTCATATGTATGTATGTATGTATGTTTATAGACGAGCTCGTTCTATAATTTTTTCACACAGCTAAGGGGCACAACAAAAACAAAATAACTTCAAACTTTTCAAATGAAAATCTCATATTTTTAATTTTCATATACTTTCTCATTTAATTATATGGAATAAATGAAAAACTGAATGATAATCAGCCGCAAAGCTGCCAAAAAAACAAAAAAATCTAACAAAAAACAAAAAAAAAAAAACAAATCACACAAAATGCATAAGAAAAATACCCAAAATCACGAACAAACGAAAGACTGAAAACACAAACTTGTACACGCCCCATTTGTATGCTGTGTATGCATGTGTGTATGTATATGTGTAAGTACATACACAAAATGATCTAAAGCATTTCTATTTGTTTTTTTGTTTTGTCTTTCATTTACCGCGCATAGTCTTCCGGATCACTTCCGTCGGCCTCAAGATATTGAAATAATCGTTCTGAGCCGCGTTTTTGTGCGGCTGCATTGGGCAAACCGCCCGTTAGTAGATCGTGTGGCGGTATTAGTGAACCATTAGCACTTAGGCGCCAACCCACCATCGAAGTGGGATTTACAATGATTTCCTGTAGTGGACCGCCGGTCACATTACCGCTGCCATTATCATTCGTTGTTGTTGTGGTGTAAATGGTAACCGAACCACCACCACCAACGTTGCCGCCATGATTACTGGAAGTGGATGAGCCGCCGCCACCGCCACCACTATGAGTTGTATGACTTTTTTTGGGCAGAAGATAGAAAAATTTTAGATTTTTTTCTTCTTGTTTTTGTATTTTTTTTTGTTAAGAAAGGAATTATACCTATTATAGTTAAATACGATAAAAATGTATGCGAAAACTTTACTTTAATCACAGTTTTTTATCTTTCCGAAAAACTATTCATTTTTTTTTGTTTTGTTTTTTTTGCGATCAATTTTTTTTTACATTTTCATTAACGCTCATTGCGAGATATTCCTAATTTTCAATTTATTTCCTTATTACATCACATTTTCGAAATTACATGCATTTCGAAACTACTAAGATTCCTTGACTACTACAATTTCGTCTATATTCAATTTCCTAGTCCGTCTACCTTTTTAACGGCATGGAAGAATTAGCTGTATTAACGGTTTATTTACCAGTATGCCACACTCGAATTTGGAAACATATTTACACTTGAATTGTTCGTTATTAAAGTGTTGCCAATTGTACGCAAAACGTCCGAGCTCGAATTCGAATTGGACGCAATGCCGTTACTTAAGTGATTAGTTGGATTTAGATTGCCTCGCGCCGGCCGCGTATCGCTGGGACTGCGAGCGCAAGGCGAGGTGGAAAGCAAAGAGAAGAAAGAAGAATGATCATTAAATTTTAGTGCATATGTTTTTGAAGCTACTGCCTTCTTTGTTAGTTTCACTACACAAATCTTAAAGCTAATTGTTAGTGGAGGTTAGTACTTTGCTACTTGGACTACTTGCAATCTCTCGCACGCCTTCAATGCCAATTGCATATGTATTAATAATAGAATTAGGAAAATAAACAATAACAAGAGATACTCACTGCACTTCGTTGACGTGCGCCTGGAACTCCTCCTGCGTGTCGCCGAGGAAGGAGCACTTATTGCAGACACGCTTGTCGTGCACCTTCAGCACGTGCGTGGCCAAGCGTTCGGAGCGCGCGGCCTTATAGTCGCACAACAAACAGACAAACGGTTTTGTGTGCGTATTCACGTGCCGCTTTAAGCCCCATCTATCGGCACCGGACCACGGGCAGAACTCGCAGTTGAATCGTTTCTCGCGTTTCGGCTTAATGCTGCCACTAGCAGCGCCAGAGTTGCCAATAATGCCACCATTGCCACTGCCACTGGCGCCGATGTCATCCTGCTTCTCTTGTTTGAGTTGAGGCAATGGCGCATCAGCAGCCGTTGCCACTGCTTCAATAGTCTCGGCAATACTCATAATAGATGAAGTGGGCTGACGTTGCGCCTCCATGAATGCATTTTGTTGTACGATCGCGCCCTGGAATATGATATTGGGCTTCTGCTCGGGTGAGCCACAACCGGCGTTCGGAATGTTTACCTGTTGATTGTTTACCGCCGGTAAAGCGACATTGACACGCACGGCGGCATGATGATTGCTACCGACGCCGCCATTGTTGGACGTACTTGAGGATGCGGGACGTCGAGTCTTATTGATGTCGTATTCCAGTTCGCGATGCATGCGCAGAAAATGTTTCTTCACATGATCGGCCCGATTGAATTGCTTCATGCAAGCGTAACACTGGAAGGGCTTGTCCTCTTTGTGTATGTTCTCGTGGCGAGTGTAGAGATCTCGTCGATCGGTGGAGTAGGAACAGTGAGAGCAGGCGTAACGTTTTCGTAGTGCTACGACGCCATTATTGTTGCTATTGTCGCAATTTTGGTGGCCGTTGGACCGTCTGCGACTAGTTCTGCCACGAGCAGCAGTGGCTGCACCGGTGGCAATGCCATTCGATGGTGTGGCTGCCGCTTGTTGTTGGGCCTGGCCGGTGTTCATGGTGTTGCCGGAGGTTGTGGGACTAGTGTAAATTATTTCGGTGGTGGAGTCGTTGCGATTTTTGGATCTGAAAGTGCAGAAAAAAAATTTACGTTTAAATAACTTTGTTTGTTTTTTACTAAAAGCAGTAAAACAAAAAAATTAATTAAGTTAAAGAATATCGATTATAGTTATAAGCAAATGGGGTGGAATTAAGCGTAAAAAAGCGTGAGTGGAAAAAAAACGTAGGTAAAAAATATTCAAATTATGTAAATGTATATAAAAGAATACCTAAATAGTAAAAATTGTAATATTACGTAAAAAATAAAAAAATAAAAAAACTATTCAAATTATGTACAAATTATATACAAAAAAATTAAATAGTAAAAATTAATTAAGAAACTAAATTAAGTAAAAAATATGGGTTTTTTTCTTATTTTTAACAAAATAATAAATAATGTAAGGCAGTCGGAAAAAAACCATTCAAATAAAAAATATTCAAAAAAAAAATATAGAAAAAAAAAAATAAAAAATAAATGAATACTAAAAATGTAATAAAAAATGAATTGAGTACAAACTGTTTTTTAAAAGATACCTAAGCAGTCATAATAAAAATATACAAAAAATACAAAAAAAAAAGAAATAATAAAATATAGTTGAATAAAAAATATTAACATGATGAAAAATTATACTAAAAAAATGAAATAGTGGAAATAAAATAAAAAATGAATGCGGTAAAACATATTAAAAAACAATTTATATAGTTAGAGTAAAATCAGAAATATTTATATAAAGCAAGAAATATTAAAAAATATGTATACAAACTTTAATAGCAAAAACAAAAAATAAAAAATAAATGAGGCAAAAAATTTAAGTAGTTCGAGTAAAATAAAATAATTTATTTTTGACGAATATTAAAAATATGTATAAAAACCTTTAATAGCAAAAAAAAAACAATTATAAAAAATTAGGTAAAAACTATTAAAAAAATTTAAATAGTTCGAGTAAAATAAAAATAAATTATTGAAAATAAAAATATTAAAAAAAAATTATAAAAAACTCTAATTGCAAAAAAAATTAAAATTTTGAGGTAAAAAAATTAGGTAAAAAGTATTAAAAATATTTAAATAGTGAGAGTAAAACAAAAATAAATCATTGAAAATAAAAATATTAAAAAAAATTATAAAAAACTCTAATTGCAAAAAAAATTAAACTTTTGAGGTAAAAAAAATTAAATAGTCAGAGTGAAATTAAGTGCGAATATTAAAAATATGGATAAAAAATTTAACAGCAAACATAAAATAAAAATTAAAAAAAAAATTTAAATGAATCGGAGTAAAATAAAAAGTAAATACAGCAAAAATATTAAAAAATATGTAACGAAAAAATAGTAAAATTAAAACAAGGAAACAAGGAAATCTAAATTAAAGATATACATTAAAAAATACTAAGTTTTTTATAATTTTTCCCCAATTTTCGAATTAAAAACGGCCTAAATTGATAAAAGCATATCTACTTAAGTAAAAAATAAATAAAAATCAAATTGAGTATAATAAATTGTAGTAAAATAAATAAAAGCATACGACGCCTTTTCTAAATCTGATTCGCAACAGTAGCATTTACAACAAAAATACAAAACTGAGCACAAAACTAAAATCTTTGACAATCAGCTAATGCCAGCGTATTGAAACATATGGTACACCATTCTTGGCTGTTATACAGAGTTCTACCCATGAGACAGTTCAGTTCTGCATGCATATCTTTTTCTTAATATTTCTACGATGCTGCTACAGAAACAGAGAACTACAATTTCATGCAGCCCCCAAATGGCAGATGGTTTTTAAGAGGTGCTTTTTCATGACACTAATACAGCTCGGCCAAACACCTAACAGAAGTGTACGCTCCAATTGTTATTATTATTAGTACAGTCGTAGATTTGACATTGCTTTCATGCGCACAGTGGACTTTCAACCCGGGCCCAACTGTCGTCATTCACCCATGACGGCCGTATTTTCTAAGCTTTTTGATATTTTCGTTCTGTGAAAGTAACTTAAAATGACTTATCATCAATTATGGAATTCATTTTCTTAAGTAGTTGTAAAGCAATGTATTTTGTTTATTCCAAACACACATCCCTGCATTGTCCTCTTAAATTGTGAAAAGCGAAAGAAGGACAATGCAGGCATGAATAACCGCACCAATTTCACTACAAAGGTTTTAGTTTACAAAAACAATCAGCCCGTAAGCTGAAAGCAACCAGGAACTCGCTACAAAAAGTGTCATCATCCTCGAAATCCAATCATACAATTCTGAAACACATACAACTGAACAGTAACCCCATAATTTTGCTCTATTCGGCATCGACCACTTGTCGTTGACATACCGCGACACATTCTGTTGCGCTCGCAATTGAGTTTCTTTCGCACTCAGTCTTTAAATTAAAGTGTATTGATTCGTATATTCGATTTTCCATTAAAAAAGTTTCATATAATTGATTCATTACTATTTTCAACCTGACCTAAATTGTGCACTATTGATCGTAGTTTCACTTACAAATGCCCTAAGGCTCCCCAATTCGGGTGGTAATACCAGGAAGGGTTCTCGCAGGTGAATGAGCAAGCCTTGAGCTCTTCTTGAAAGGGTCTATGTATGTCTTCCAAGGTAGACTTAGTTTGCATTTCCTTGTCTCTTCATATTCTCAATGTGCTTCTAAAACTGCGTTGGTGTGAAACAAACGATCGAGTTTTCTTTTTTTTATTTCTCCAATAATCTAACTTTCCAAATTTAATTTTATTTTTGATTCAAATATTTTTTTTTCACTTCAAATAAAATAGACCCGTAGCGCGCAAAAAATGCAACGCATTTATACTACCACTTTTGTGCCGAAATTTTGCAATGGGCAATGGGTATGGAATGCAAACCAGGAACGTATTGAATTTGAAGACACCAAAGATGCCGAATTGGTTAAGGAGGACTATGTGAATACGTGTGGCTTCAATTTCAGCAAGACGGTCAATCAACTAGAGGAACTGATATTTCGCCAGGAATTTCAACGTTCCGATCTTACGCACGATGCCGATGTCATACTCGTGCAGGACATAAAAAATATCGTGCTCTTCCTGGCACCCTCCGAAATCATCACGACCGATTTCATACATTTCTTGCACACTTTCACCGTCGATCGTTTTCTACGTGCGCTCATCATCTACTTCGAGTACTATTTGAAAATGGTCGAGTTTGTGTTGATACGTCGCGATGAGATCGCCGGCGAAAAGGCGCAAATACAAAGTGAAGACACGAACGAGATTAAGCGCGTCTACTCGACACATCTCATACAGCATCGTCTGCTGTTGGCACGTGAATATAGCACCATAATAATGGGTGACGGCGAGATGAAGCGCTTCTATCACATTACGCCCATTGTCAATATTTCACATTCCATTAAGGACAAGCGCTTTCATGAAGCCTTTTTGGCATTCTCCACACAAGTGGTGTGGATTGCTATGCATCGGCGCGCCTATGACTACATCGATATGGAAATGTATCGGCTCTTTCGTTCCGAGCACTTCAAGCTGAAGCGCTATGCGCACATTAATTTCACGCAAGCGGAGACCAGCATGCTCTACGGCAAGAACTATAAGCGTCGTAATTATCGTGCACAAAATTCACCACTCATTCAGGAATTGGCCAATGTATCGACGGAGGATTTGCCCATCTTGTGGATTGGTGAGCGCAAGTACCGCGGCACCGATTTGCGCATACATCAGCTGGAGTTGGAGTACATTGTGCCGGATAGTCAGTTGACCTTAATCGATATGTGTCACGGCATACTCGGGCATCCCAAGAAAATCTACGATACCGTTTTGACCATCAATTGGGAAGCGGTGCGTTTTCAAAACTATTCAGAGATCTACGATCCATATCAATTGGTGCGCCAGCCGGCACTCAAGATACCCAATATCGATGAGGAGAAAATGCGCAAATATGCGCAGAAATTTGACACCTACTATCACGTGCGCATGCAATACGAACGTGTGAGTAAAGCGTTAATAGATAAATGGTGTAGACGCGATGCCGTAATCGAGTGCTTTACGGAGGACATGATAACCAGCATTATAACGAAGTGTGAAAAGGAGCTGCAGAGATACTCCTATGGCCCGAGTGTAGATGAGATAACGAACAAATTTTTGACACGAAAGAAATTGCTGAGAAAGCTGTAAGAGCGGGAGTAAGCAGAAGAGAGAAAAAGAAAGAGCAACAAAAAGAAGGACAGAGACACGGAGAAAGAAATAAGGAAGGAGAAAAACAGAAGGAAGGCGGAAAAAAAGAAGACCGACGAACGGCGAGGGTAAAGAAGGATATTTCAGGTAACTTTTGGAAGGCGTAAAAGATTCGACTAGAGTATATTTGTGCGGAGTTTATGTGAAATTGGCGAATAAGCGAATACCAGAAAAAAGTCAATAAAATTTTCATTTCCTTTCCTCCAATATTTCAACTAATGGTAACACCGTCGACATTTTTTGCATACGACAGGCACATAACATAAGCTACATAACCTTATGCATTTTATTTTACAGCGAAAAAAGTAAATACACACATGTGCTCAAAATAATAGCAGCGCGCTGAATTACTAAATTTTAACTGTTTTTTTTTTGCTTTAATTTTCTTTGTTGATATTTTTATAAAAATATAGTGCATTCTGCAACAAAAACTATATAACTGAAAGCTGCAAAATTTTTACGAAATTCAGAAAAAATAAACAATAAAAAAAAGTTTATCAAATTTTCATATTTTCATATTTTTGAAGTCACTCAAAAATCGCGTGGGGTTTTGGACAGTATTTTTTTGTTTTGCTTTGTGCATGCAATGTTGACTATTTTCTCCATATCTTTTAAATGGTAAAAAATGCGCAACACCTCAGCAAAAAAAATTATGAATTTAGTCCCTTGAAACTTGCACTTTATCATACTAATATTGAATGGGCTATAAAACTGCATACTCAGAATTTTTCTAAAATTTTTCAATAAAAAGTTAGAAACAAAGTTGAAAAATTTGGTAATTTTTTTTTGTAATTTGTGAACTTTGTACACATTTTGAGCTTTGAGTTATATGGTTTTTGTTGCAGAATGCGCTGTAAAAACATAAAAAAAATAAAAATAAAAAATAATTACAACTTAGTAAATCGTCGAGCTTCTATTATTTTGAATGCCAGTATTTGAATTATAAAATAAAAGGAGCTATGTTTTTTTTAATAATTAATTTATGAAGAATATTAAATTCTAAAGATTTTTTTAAGAACTTGGTTCCCTACTTTTTTAATTTTTTAAAACAAATAGAAAGAAGAAACCCTTCTTCTAATCCAATGTCTGCACAGTGGATTTATTTAGGAGCTCCACAACACAATGTGAAAGCGGAAAACTATCGTCAGATGAAGATACCTTTTGCCACACAGAGCGAGGCTGTTTAATACACATCAGTTTAAAGCGCATTCATTAAAAGTGGTGGCCCAAGACCAACAACAATATTTTGTATTATTGATTGTCAAAGCAGTGGCGAAGAAGAACACAAAGAATGAATTCGCCTTGTTTCATTCTGGGCTGATAGCCACAGGGGCACCTCGAAAGAAAAAAAATCAGCTGATATACCGATATCACCTTTAATAGATACGCCTTGCGTCAGCCCCTGACAAAAAAAAATGTCAAAAATAATCAGAAAATGCTGAAAATTAAATACGAAATGAAGAAAAATATTCATTGTCCTTCACATTTTCTTCACACACACACATGAAGCGATGTGCTATAAATTTAATTTAATAATTTTAAAAGAAATTCATGAGTGTTAAGGAAACTATTTTTTCCTTGCTTTAAATTTCGATTTTCAAAGAAATTATCTACTTTGGAAATCGGTAGAATTGAATTTCCTTCCCTGCTTCTGTTTGGAGCAATACTTTTGCTGATCCATCCTAGTAACACTTATGGCTCGTTCGTTGGAAGAAGGCGACATATTAAATGCAAAACTTTAAAGTCATTTCATTTTTCTCTAATTTTTCAATTTTCGAGTTATGACTTTCTTCATGCAAACGAGCGATATGTACGCACAAATGTTTAAATGAAACCCTTTATAAATAAGCATTCACTCTTTATAGCCACGTACTTTGACTTAGATGTACCAGGTTGTGGCTGCAGCTGTTGTTGTTGCTGTTGCTGCTGCTGCTGCTGTTGATGTTGCTGTTGTTGAGTAGCAGTCGTATAGCTCTGCAATTTACCACCTGTTGCCGTTGGTGTTGTCCACTGTACGATTTGTGTCTGCTGTTGTTGTTGCTGTTGATGTTGTTGTTGTTGTTGTTGGTCTGCGCCACCAGTGCCAGTAGCGGTGGTGGTAGTAAAACCATTCTGCATTAGCGCCGCCAGCCCAAATGCCGTACTCAAATGATCATCCGATTTGCCGAAACTGCCGCTTGTCGTTGCCACCACGACAGAACCCTCGGGTTGTTGTTGGATTACAACATTTGTAGCGCCAGCAGCTGTTGCTGCTACATTGGTCGAACCACTGGCAACGACGGCATTGTTCTCATATTCGATGGTGGGTGCAGCGCTGCGATCGATTTGCTGAAGAAGGTGCAGCAGACAAAGGAAGGATAAAAAAAATTAAACAAAAAACAGAAAAGATAAGCTTATAATAAGTAAGAGGTTTACACATTTGTGTGTGTGTGTGTGTGTGATTGTATGTGCTCATGAGTATAAATAAAGGGTGTCGCAAAAGTGACGCCTAGATGTCAGTATGAATAATTCCTAGACGGTTTGTTTCTTCATGTCATCATATTTGTCAAGTAGGCAGACGCACAATTTTAGGCGATAGAGCAAGGCTTTAAAATTATTGAAGCTTATTATGAAAATGGTAGATCTTTAAGAACAACATTTCGCGAAATTCATGTTTCTTTTGGGGGAAAATAATCGTCCGCTTGAGTCTACCATTCAAAGGTTGGGGAACAAATTTAAAGAAACTAGATGCGTCGAGGATAGAAAAAGGACTTGCAGACAAAAACTGGACGTTCTATTGAGAGTACGGCTGCTGTAGCGCAAAGCGTGGCTGAACAACTTTCAAAATCGATATCTCGACGTTCGTAACAATTAGGCTTTCATGAATCGACTGTTTGGAGGATTTTACCTGGACATTTAAGTGATGCCATTTTTCACAAGTAGTTGTTAGGAGCCGTATTTTGACTAAAAATAGTGAAACCTTTAAGCATTTAAATTTTTCCTTCTTTTATTTTAAAACAATATCTAGGCGCGTCTTTTGAGAGACCCTTTGTAACGAGAAGTGTTGTAGTATGTACATATGTCTGTATTCGTGTGTGTGTGCGCGCGTGTTTGTGAGATGGTGCAGTGAGTCAATCGCCAGTATTGAACTTACCAGATTAGTGAATGAGCGCTCGCCCTCGGGTGCTGTGGGCCCAGTGGTTGCCACCTGCGCAACCGGTGTGCCCAACGTATGTAGCCCATTTCCTGTCTCTTCCCCATATAATTTTCTTGTGATTTCTTTGAACATATCTTCATATGTTTCGACATTTGAAGACGGTGTTAATGATGCCATTGCTGAAATGAAATGTTCGCTGCAATGCTGCTACTACTACAAATACCGGCCGTCACAAACTGTAAGCACAGAGAGAAAAAAGAAACCCCCCAACGAGTAGGAGAAAGAGATTGTGGTTTAGTCAAAGGGTTATATGTACACATGTACATATGTATGTATATGTGTGCAAGCATGTGTGAGTAAATAGAGTTGTATATGTATGTACATGTACGTATGTATGTATGCATATCGGGGGGTGAGATTGAAAAACATTCATATTGCGAAATAAGACTGAAAAAATTGTTTGCGAAATAGCCACACATCCGTTGCGTTTCGATTTTTCCACTCATTCATTTTGTGTTTTTGCGACTTTCTTTAATTCTTAGTTGGCTTTTTATTTAACCGCCTTGGCAGATATCCAAATGGTTTTTTACTGTCCTACCAACGTTGAGCAGAGTAAGTAGTCCCATCTGTCCATATTTTGTGGCTTGCCACTTAGTCTTGGCTCAACTACATGTACGTATGGATGTATATGTGTATATGTGTCTGTGTGTATGCATGCACATTGGTTCATGCACCACTTTGGCTTTGAAGGTGCGGACGGGTGCCCGGCCGTGCAAAAGTTAAATTGCCAACGACAGCTGACTGACATTTCCAGGAATACCAACGCTGCTGATACATGATGCGCTGCGTCAAGGCAACAAAAAGCAACAACAATAATATAATTAAAAAACGAATAAAAAATGCAGTTGGCGTTAAGTTAAGTGAATGGGAGAGGAGTTACATTTGCATTTGTTGTTGGTGGTGGTGCTATTGGTGGTGATGGTTGGTGTTGGGATGGTTGGTGTTGGGATGGCATTTGCTGTGCTTGAGCGGAGATAAGGAAGTCGGCGCTGCAATACGAACAGACAAAGCACTTAGGTATGTATGTGCGTTCGTCACCAACAACAATGGCGGGAAGCTGGGCACCTACGACCAAAATGCTGAGTCATCATTCATAAATGTAGCTGTGTGATTGTCCGTTTGCCTAGCTAACTGACAAAAGGCGAACGCGTCAGTGGATGTATTGACACCCACCAAAAGGTGTACTGACTTGAAAGGTATAAAGCGATGAAGCCAGCACAAAGCGCAATAAATATTTGGAATGTGTAAGCGGGAGGAGACAACGCTGTTGTTGTGAAGAGTTAATTGAAATTTTTTTTACATTGCACTGAAAAAAATCTTACGAGTTTTGAATGCAGTGAAAATTTATGATTGAAATGATTTGTTTAACTTTAAATTTCTTTGACTTTGTTTGGCTGTAAATAAAACCAAATAAATTAAGAAATTCGAAAGAGAGCTGACATAGAAAATGCCAAACATAAAATAAAAAAATTTAAAAAAGATATAATAAGCAATTAAAATTTTAAATTAAAAAAAAAAATAATATGAAATAAAATACATAGAATAAATAACAAAAAGGAATGTAGTAACATAAATTATAAAAAAATAAGTAAAAAATTAAAACTAAAAAACAAAATTAAACTAAAAATAAAAAAGGACGAAATAAGAAAAACATAAAGAAACCTAAAAAACGAAAAAAAGGTATAGAATAAATAAAATAACAAAATAGATTGAAATAACAAAAAATGGCTAAATGACTAAAATAAAATAAAAATCTAAATATATATGAAATATAATAAAATGTAAAAAATAATATCATTACATAAATTAGGGTGACCCTAAATAGTGAATAAAAAAATTTAAATCGGGGGAAAAACTTTTTGAAACAAATAACATATAACGAATAAAAAATAACAAATAAAAAATAAAAAGTATATAATAAAAATTAATAGAAATTATTAAAAGAAAAAATTCAATTATAAAACAAACAACGAATTAAAAAAAATAAAAGAAAAGAAAACAAGATATGCAAAACAAAGTAAAATTTAAGTAGAAAATATTTAAACAAAAAAAAAATAAATAAATAAATAAAAATAAATAAATAAAAAGAAATATATATAAATAATATAAATATATAATAATAAAATAAAAAAATAAAATTGTGACAGTAAAACAATAATAAAAAATATTTAAATGAGAAAAAAATGTAATTCAAAAAACAAATAACGAATTAAAAAAAAGTTAAAAAATTAACAAATATTAATTATATATAAAATATTATTATTCTTTTTTTAAATTAAAATTTTTTTTTAACTATATTGATATAAGTTTGTTAGAAAATTTTAAAAATAAATTTGTTTGAGATGTAAAAAAAGATTATTAAACAAATTATAAGTAACGGTATGAAATAAATTATGATGAAAATTAATAGAAAATATTTACTAGAAAAAATTGAAATAAAATGAATATGAAAAAAAAAATTAAATAGGATAAATAAAAAAAATAAAAAAATATAAATAAATCAATAAAAAAGTAATCAAATAAATAAAAAAGTAATCAAATAAAATACTAGCAAAGTGATAGTAGAAGTAAATGTAGAATGAAATAAAAATGTTAGTAAATCATTAATAGAAAATATTTAAATCATAAAAAAAGGCAACAAATAAATTAAAAAAAAAATTGTTTGATATAAAATTATTATAAATTTCCAAATATGAGATGTAAAAAATAAAAAACGAATTAAAATTAATTAAATAAAAAAAAATTATGGTGATAGTAAATCATTAATAGGAAATATTTAAATTAAAAAAGAAAATGTAAATAAGAAAAGAAAAGAAAACAAAATATGAAAAAAGTAAAGTAAAAATTAAAATTAAATAAAAATAAAAATTATTTGAAAATGTAATCAGACTAAATAAATTAGGGTGATAGTAAAAGTTAATAAAAAATATTTGACATAGAAAAAAAATTTAATAAGAAATAACGAATTAAAAACTTAAAAAAATGTATTAAAAGTAATCAATAAACTAAATTATGGTGATGGGAAATATTTAAATTCTAAAAAAATATAATCAAGAAATGAAACATTATTTCAATTACTTCTTTCACATATACATATACCGCAAATCGGCATAATTTGCCACATAATTCATGTAATTCATAATTCATAATTAATGTAATGTAATTTTTCTACATTAATTTTTTTCCGATTGGGTCAAAATTTTCTGGACGAATTGGTATTTCCACTTTTTTATTTTTTTATTTATTTACAAAAGAAACAACAATAATTACTACGCTTAAAATTAAAACACTGGCTGCCTGGGCCTTCATAAGATACCGAAGGATACCTGAATGCTGTTTGTGAAATTTCACAGCTCAAATGGATACCAGGCTCCATTGCAGCTACTCAGCTCAATCAATTAACATTCGGTTAAAATAAAATTTCTTCATAAGTAAACGCATTTTGCTCCTCTTATTTCTTCCCTTGAATCGCATGCCTTTTCAATCAACACCCGAATCAGCGCCGCTGAAAAATTCCTTCCCAGAATTCTAAACAATCCCACGCACACACACACACATACGCATACCTAAACTACATCTACTGGCAATCGGGCAAGCAGCGCGCAGGGTTTTCTTGTTATTTGGGTATGGGATGTAGGGTAGCTGAATATAAGTATACCCACTTTGCACACCATAAACTCGAAAGACAAATTGTCAATGGATTGCATGCCTCACATTGACGCCGTGTGCAACAAATTCCAATGCGCAGAGCTACACTGCACAAGCTCACGGAGATATGCTGCTTGCCGTGAGCGCAGCCAGCCAGTTCTACTTGTGTTTGTATTTTGATTTTTACTAAGATTGCCAGCAATGTCTTCAATGTTTGCGGGCCATGTTGTTCAAATCTCTTCTTTCTTGGTTTGTTGGTTTTATTTCTTTGAGCCTTTGGCAGTAGACCTTTGTAGTGCACCGCCACCGCTAAATGAGTCAGAAGACCGAAGGAGATTGAAAGTAAACGTAATGGGTGAGCGAAATAAAGCGCAAAGGAGAGAGTGCGTAGAGATGTCGCTTTTATTATTTAGGTCTGCATTTTTAATGCGAGTTGTTACTTTTTGTCGCTCCATACAATAGAACCAGCACAAAGAGGAGGGCGAAAATAAAGTCAGGTATCTTTGTGTGCTCCACATAAAAGCCTCCTGCGAAGCTACGCCAACAATAAAAGTTTATACAGCACAGTTTGATCAGCCAGTAGTCTGTTGTTAAGCCAGCGTCAGACTGGCGCAACTTGTGGCTGACTGGCTCACCCACCTCGGCCAGCGATAACCACTAAACCAAAGTGGGTGGATACGCGTTTACACAAAATATTAAAGCATGCAACAGTCGAAACAACAGACGCATTAAGAAAGTAAAACAGCAAAACTAGCGCAAAAGGCGAAAAACCGATAGAGGGCAGGCAGCAAACGGAAAAGCGCGCCAACTCTACTGTGCCGCAAATGCCTACCAACAACAAGCGTGAAAATAGCAAACAAACGCGCATAAAAACAGATGATTTGTTTGTCGTGGCGCACAGTCGGGCACTACATTTGAACGGCCAGTGCTTCGCTCGACCCACCGCAAGCGACGCAAAGACCAACCCACGAGCCGTCGCAGTAATCTTGCTATGTTGCATATGGCCCGCTGTGGCCTGGCAGTTGTCGCCCACTTTGGCGACATTGTCTTCATTTTGGTGGCTGCAGTGTTGTTGGACATACAAACAAAGTTTTTTAGTTTTTTTTTTTTTTTGATTTTGTAACGTACTTGCACATCATCAAAACGTGTTCTCCCCCTCAAGTAGCACTCGTTTTTTGTTGTTTGTGGTTGTTGTTTGTTTTGCATTACCCAAGTGTTGTTTATTTATTTGTGGATATGTGCGTTTGTGTAAATATATATGTGTGTGTGAGTTCTAGTTTTTTTTTTTATGAAGTGTCCCCCTTTTAGCATTTTCTTTCAGTCTTATTTGCCCATATTCCGGTCTGCTGACTGCCTGCCTATTCAGCAATTCAGTACGAAGCGGCACACCGTGTGGGGGCGTTTGGTGTTTTGGCGGCACTGAAGCTGAGCGTTGCGACTGTGAGTCGCACAGTCTGCCTGCCTGCCTGCCTGACTATCTTTCGGTCTCGCATTTGTTTTATTTATTTGCAATCGTTGGGTGTTTTGTGGCATTTCGAATGGCTGGTACAGCAAGCAAAAGTCAAGATCATTCATCTGTTGCTGTTGCGGCTATTGGTCTGAATAGGCCGCAGTGGGTGGATGTGTTTTTTATTTGTTTGTAATTTTTATTTCATTACCCAATAAATGCATACGTAACGAAATCCGGATTTAATCAATTTGCTGGCAACAGTTTATTTTTGTGCATAGAAAAAATCGATTAGGCGCTTATCTGCAATAAAAGAGGGGGCCGTACTCGAGTTCATTAAAAAAAAATTGATTAAAAATCAAAGCTCTCAATATACTCGTTGCTTTAGCAAACATTCCCAGAACAGAACTTCATTCAAGCGGCAAACCTAATTGGCTCCATAGTAGTGCAGCCAACGTTGCCAATGCAATTTTCTCAAGAACTTATTTACATTTCCATGCCTTATTAAAAAAAAAAAATAGCTGCCACAGCCGATGGATTTGGGTGCGTCAGGGCACGAAACCTACTGTGGGCATGAAACACCAACTGATAGAAATAGTTTTTTCTAATGACGTTGGCCCTTCGTCACGAAATGACCGCCTTCGAGTGTGCGAGTATTCTTGCCATGAAAAGACTTCTCACAAAAGTCATCTGCCGTTCGAAGGCAGCATAAAACCGTAGGTCCCTCGGCACTGTAGCGTTCACCGTTAATTAAAATGGAGTACTGGTATATAAAATACTAATCAAGTTACGTCGCGATTATTGTAAAACATCAAAAATGGGTGAGAGGCTCCTTCCTTCCTTCGAGGTAATATTTTTTTCACGGTGAGAGCGAACCGAGCTAAGGTGGATTTTTGGATTTTTAGTGTGGTGAACCTAAAGGCGTTTGCCGGCGGGTAATTATTTGCCAGACAGGGAGAGAAAACGAGGAAGGCAGCACGATAAACTTGCGAACTTACGAAGAATGGAGAGGAAGCGGGTCTGTGGTATGGTCAATTAAACTTATTGATCCTTTTGCAGTTCAGACTTGGGAGTTTATGGAAAGAGTCTTGCACTTAAACTTAATGACTATTTTTATCTTTGAGACCGACTTTAAATATTTGGTTCTGGAGACTAGAATTTTATATTAAAAAGTTTCGAAGCGACAGAATCTAAGCAAAGGAAGAAAGGAACAAAACATTTTTTTCAATACAAATCATCAGATTTTATTTCATTATGTTTTACAGTTATTAATGGAAGCACGATACGAGCCGACCTCCCACACAACACAAATAGTCAAGGCAAGTGCGAAGTAAGTTAAAGTTCGAATTTAGTAATTCTTAAGCCAATTGAGAAGTGCAGAACTGTGCTAAGCGAATGAAAAAGAGCTTGTTGAGAATTGCATACTATTGCATACTTCTAGGCGTTAGAAACAGTAAGCACAACTCATTTAACGTATCTCCTCCGCTACCTTGAAACATCAACAGAAAAGTAATAAGAAACTATCCAAACGGGGGCCGCGTTGTAAAAGATCTGTAAAATGATTTGAGTGATGGGAGAAGAAGAAAAAACCAACAACACAACATTGTGAATGAATGTAAGGAAAGTCTAGGGCAACAAATGAAGCATCAACATTTCAAGAAAAGTGAACTTGTGGACAAACATCCGCCAAACGCAACGACATCGATGAGATATTTAAAAGAGAAAACAGCAGCGAAAAGAAAACTATGAAAGAAATTAAAACAACCCCACACCAACGAAGCAGCAACGAGAGCACTAATGTACAACAAAGCGCCAACAGCAGCGGCACCGAAACGCACCGCACAAAAACAACAACAAAAGAAGGCATGCAATATGAACCAATATCCGTTAAAAAAAGCCATACAATGCGAAATAAAACAGAATAAGCGCACAAGAACTAGAAAAAGAAAAGCACGAAAAAACACGCGTTAGCGCTACTCTCTCACAAATGGGGCGCGAGTGGGCTGAGAATGGGCGCGTAAATTGGAATAACAACATAAAGCTTACAACAGCAACAAACACATTAGCAAAGAACTTAAAAGTTGCGACAGCGCGCGCAAAGATAATGCAAAGGCAGCGCAAAATATAAAAACAGCTGCGCCGGCTGATTTTTCTTACGTTGTTTCGCCCAGTTTACTTGCGATCCTCAGCATTTGTTTGTGCGCTAGTGTGCGCAAGTCGGCGCGGATGGTGAAAAAGCGCGTGTATAGGATCTTGAACACAAGGTTGGGCGGTGAGGTGACGATTGCTAGGCGACAACGAAGGGACCGATAATGAAATGAAAGAATGAAAAAAAAAAACCGGTTGGGCGATTGGGTTGGTGAATGCATGACCATCACTTCTGCCGGCGCGTTGTTTGTCTTTGCCTTCTTACCAGCGCCCAGCTGCCTGCGCCTAGCCACCCGACATACTTAAATTCACAATTTAATATATACGCATTTGATGGATATCGCACTTTGAGGGTGTCTTTGCAGCTGGCGCACACCCGCGCGCTAACTGCCCCGTTCTGCTTGTATTTATTTATTTTTTTGTGCCGGCTAACAGCGGCAAAGCCAGCAGAGGAAGCAGTGACTATGATGTTGTTGTTTCCCTTTTGCTTTTTTTTTTTTGTTTTTTGTTTTTTTTTGTGCGCTTTTGTGTGCTATGATCGCCGACATTGTTGTTGCTGATTATAATCAGCACATTGTCGCTATAGCTGTTTAATGGTTGTTGTTGTTGTTGGTTGGTTGCTGGTTGCTAGCTCTTAGCCGCTTGCTGGCGTTTGCGGCCAGTCACAAACGAAAAGAGTGACATCAAAAATGTGTGTGACGAACGCGAACACACGCGTATCTGAGGCAGCGCAGTATGGCGCGTCACAACTCAATTCAATATAACCCAGTCCCAACCGGGCATTTTTATGCGCATACATACATAGTTACATATGTAACTGCTTGGCAGCGAAACTACAACAAAATATTGTTGTTGTTTGTTGTGAGTGTTATAGTGGCTAAATGAAAATATCGCTTCGAAATTATGGGTTTTGTCGTGCCAAATGGCAGGCAGACAGGCCATGAGACGACGTGGAGGGTAATCGACAACGTTTAAGTGGGCGCAGGCGACCGTGCTAAAGTGACGAAAGATGCGACAGGGTGTCACTGGTGCGGTGCACGGCTGCTGGATCAGCCAGGAAAGCGGCAGAACTTTGCAACCTCGCGATCGTGGTCGCAATCGGATCGACGAAAGCGACACACACATTGGCGCCATTTCAAACCCAATAGCTTTAGGTTACTGATTATCAGCTGTCATTTGTAATACTGGCAAATACTCAGCGCTGTACTGTCGTTAAAGCAAAGTAGGTACGAAATCAGCAGATATAGAAATCTCAGAGCGCCACCTTTTTCAACTCTGCTTTACCTGCTTACTTCCGCTTAGTGGAGTTTAGCACACAGCGAACATACACGCAAGCAGCATTTTTTTGAAAAAGCTGTTCTTTTTTCCAAAATTCGAATAGTAATAGCAAATAATTGATGAGTTCTAATAACGCAGATTGATAGTAAACATTTCAAAGTATTGTAACAAAAACAGACCACTCCAATAAAAAAAAAAAATAATAATAATAATTGGCGCTTACACTTCTGTTAGGTGTTTGGCCGAGCTCCTCCTCCTATTTGTGGTGTGCGTCTAGATGTTGTTCCACAAATGGATGGAGGGACCTACAGTTTCAAGCCGACTCCGAACGGCAGATATTTTTATGAGGAGCTTTTTCATGGCAGAAATACACTCGGAGGTTTGCCATTGCCTGCCGAGGGGCGACCGCTATTAGAAAAATGTTTTTATTAATTTTGCTTTCACCGAGATTCGAACCAACGACCTCTCGGTGAATTCCGAATGGTAATCACGCACCAACCCATTCGGCTACGGCGGCCGCTCCAATAGGTTGCGTCATTTTTGAGTTGTTGGAGTTTGAAAATTAATTTGACAATTTTTGAACACTTTTTGACTTCTAGACACGCCTCTTGTGTAAGTTTATAAAGTTTATGTCGGTAAAAGCCTTCCAGATGAATTTAATTTCAAAATACAAAAAACTCGGCGCAAATCGCGTTATTCTGTGCAAAGTTATTTGCGAACATATATTTTTTGGGGATTTTTTTCTTGGAAAATTTAGAGGTTATAAATGAATATTTTAATGAATTATCAGTTAACACCACACAGTTTGAGCAAGTAAAATAATTTTCTGAATTTTAAAAGAAAATTCTTGTTATCGGAGCCATAAAAATAGCCACATCCGCAAAAAAATAAAATAAAAAATAATATATTCATAAGCTCATAATTTCTTTTGCAAGGTTTAATTTGAGAAGCTTGAAGTGAGCTGTTGTTTTACAGCGAACACTTATCTGAATTTCACTTCAAACCAATTCGTTCAATAATACAGGTCTACAAAAATTCATATTTTTTATATAATAATACCGATTTCCGATGCATTTTTGTAGGCTAAATGCAATACTGGCGACCAAAAGTGTCTATCTTGTCCGGGGTTTGTGAAAAGTGAGGGACGTGTTCAGTGCACAAAAGTGCAACGGAAAACAGTCTCATATAAAAAGAGCAAAATCTATACAGTTAGACCTGTGTAATTTAACTATAAATACAATTTTAAAATAATTTCTGTCTCGAAAGCGGGTAGATATTTATCCAAAAACTGCTTTAGGAATTTTACCTTCGGGTCTAAAGAGTTTGAAAGTAGTCGAGATCTCTCGACTAAATATCTCTCTTTTAAATAGCTTGATAATTACGTATACCTACAAATATTCTTATATGCATTGCATGTTTTACGCGACCGCACCTCACTTTTGTGCCACTGTGCAACCAGCGTTTATTTGCGCTGTTTTCATTTCAATATCAGCACATGCACGCTTGTTGTTGTTCTTGAGCCGGGTGTTGGTGTTATTATTAAAAGATGAAAAAACACGCAATGGCGGGTGGGTGCTTTAAAAACGGGTGGGCAGTTAACAGCACCCAACTAAAGCGGCGGGCAAGCAGACTGTTGATCAGTCAAGCAACAAAAGCAGTGAGACGGTGTGTCAAACAGCCAGCGCGCAGGCCAAAATCAGTGAGAGCAAAGCGACAGACAAAGAAGAGCACATAAACACACACACACACATACATTCACACATGAAAAATAAACTCGCAGAAAAGTAGCGATCGACCAGGCAAGCATTTGCTAGGCGAGAATTTCATGAAATTTCGCAAACTCAGCAAAGAAGCAGTCATATTTAGTGCTCGTAGCAGCGATAGCAGCAAAAGCAACAATAGCAACAATTCCGTGGCCACGATCCACCCAACACCAACCAACCCATTTCAAGTGTTTACGTCGTCTGTCTGTCATTGGTGGGGTCATAAATGTGCAGTTGTTAAGCAGCCAGCAATCAGACAGCCAAGCAGGCAAACAATCAATGTTACCCAACCCAACTCGAAAACTTAACCCAAAAGTCAAATCAACTTCAGCTACCCGTGCACTAGATATACAGACATACATACACCACGACGCCCGCGCGACGAAGGAGCACAAATGGCGACGCGACGCGACGCTCATTCAATGACGGTAGATCATTCCACATAGCGGAGTTGTACAGGGTGAGCTACGCAGTTTGGCGGTTATAACTTGACATGGCTACATTTATACAACTAGAATGGGCATATATACATACATACATACCTACATATGTGTGTATATGTGCAGTGACTGCCATTGTTTCGAGTCACTGACGGACTGGCGCGTGTGCGCGTACATGCGTGCGTCCAGTGCTGTTGGTGACTGTGGCGGTGAAAGGCCAAATTGACGCGTTGTTATCGCGTCAAGTCGCCACACCACTCAGACGCGCACACACAAACGCCCACTATTCTAGTGTGTACACTCCCAAACATACATATGAATATAAATATACATCATTTTTCAGGCGCGCTTCGAAATTTCAATCCAACTTTGGACTGCGCTGATCAACGCTGGGAAGTAGCAACGAAATCAACTCACATCGTTTGTTGGTGGGTGGTGGTTGATCGTGAAATAAGTTCACATGCGCTGCATTTCGCGTGTGTGTATGTGTGTTTGTATATTATATTTGCGGGTTAATCTAGTGGAACGCGGCGTTGCTGCTGTTGTGGGAGTTTTAAGTTGGGTTGGGTGTTGCGTCTTTGCCAAAGCGCGCATTGGAAGGGGGTGATTTGTGGCGACGCGGCAACTGACCATAATTACCGGATGTATGAGAATTTTTTGTAGTCGGGCAATTTAAAAAAAAAACTGTACTGCGGTTAACATTCAAGTGTACATTAGATTCCGTTACGCGTTTATCCTTAGTGAGAATACGATAAGTATTGCTTCTTGCGAAGAAAAAAAGTCGATTGGAAGTAAGATTACGTATATCAAAGCCTTCAGGGAATTTACTTCAAGCTGTAGAGTTACTTTCAGTACCTTATATAATATAAACTATAGGTTCAATTCAGCTAACTGGTTGGCTGTTGATTAGACTAGATTTAGGCGGTGAGTATTGGTAGATCCCTACGCTCAGCCAGAAAGCACAAAATTTGGAATGCCATCTACGTGAGGCAAGTGAAAGTCCGTTTCTTTAACCTAGATAAAGCAACCATCTTCGAAATTAATAATATTCGATACTTTCAACTGACGAGTGCCGGTACTTCTAGCGCCTGGTTGTTGTTGTTATAGCAGCTTACTAAATGCTCTCAGTGCAATGTAGATTACCGGTCGCATTCGTCTAGTTCATCTCAGGAAACTTGCTGTTTCGACGAGTTGGGTCCAGTTGGAAAGATGTGGGTGTAGATGAGTGGGTTTGATGGGACATGTGAAAAGGGGTTAGTGTCGTGCGGGATGCATTCACGTGCTGGATATATGTTTGGTATGTCGGGGTCAATTCTGGATAGGTAGGAGTTTAACCCACTCATCTTTAGTTCTAACCAAATTTAGTGAATAAGCATTTCGACTTCAACCCTACTTCTCTGTGTCTTTCTTGACCCATTAGGGATATAGCATAGTGCTGAAAAATGAGCCCTGTGAAAGCTGTTAGTGGCGCGCTATTCAGTTTCAAGAGTGAATTTATAATTATCTTGTTTCATTTTGGCCACAAAGACTCTCACATTCAGCACACTTTTTCAATAGGTCCTTTGTCACGACTCTGGTGTACTGGTAATTTTTCAACGGTGAATCATAAAGATGTGATTGCATACAGGTAACTGCCTTCCTGATTTGCATTTTTAAGTGCCATATCTGGTGAGCTCATTCGCTATTTATTTCATTGAAAAATTCCTATGCTCGAGAGCTCCAGTGAAAAAAAGTGAAATTAAGCTATCTGAATGACATTAGCGACTACCAAAATTTTCCCCACAACCCTTTTCACAAAGCTAGCAAAGAGTTCTGTTCAAACTGATTAGGTTTCACGAAGATAGCTCGCACTAATGAGAGGCCACGAAAAAAGCGATGTTTTTAGCTCGAAACGTGTCTCCTAATAAGCAATCTGCCTTCTTTCCTGCAAAGATCTGCATCTCTTCAAAGATAGTCCAGGAATGCCAGTTGCGACTAAACTCCGTTGCAAGGTTGAATATGCTTGAATTTATTTTGGTGCCGGTAAGGAAACAAACTGCCGGACGAATTGACAAACTGCGTTTGTTTGAAGCGTCCAATTATATCGGAGGCAATTTTAGCGCCAAGCACAGCGGGAACAGTCACCTCGAGCAGGGTTTTCGTTACTAAAGCTCATGAGCGCCGTGGATGCGGTACTGATGCCTGCAAACAACGAAGTGTTTTCTGAAAAAACCTGACTGGGGTTGAAGCAAATTTCCTTCTGAGATAAAGACGAAGTGAGCTACAAGCTCTGATAGGACTAATTGTGAGACAAAATCCATAAGTTGCCCACTATAGTTATTACAGATGCTCTACTGTGTACAGCTTGTTTGAAGGATGAGCATAGTCCATCGCATTTTATCTACCGCGATCCGCCTTTTTGCAATGCAAACAGATACGTAGCACTGGTAACACAATGGACCCTAGGGGACGAAGTGAAATCTTTTTATAGATCAGCCAGCACTATCCAACCTAACCTATTGCATGCAAATGGACGAACTTCATCCTTTTTCTCTCGACAAACTGCGAACTGTCATTTAAGTTTTTTCTCTAGGGCTTAAAAAATTGTCGGCTATCTACAATTCCAATTTATAAAAAATTCAATGGACTATAAGACTGAGTACTTGAAAATTTTCTAAAAATTCTGATAAAAAAATCTAAAATTTTTATGAAAAATTTCAATGAACTATAAATAAGACTGTGTACTTGAAATTTTTCTAAAAATTCGGATTAAAAAGTGTGAAATTTGAGTACTTGACTGAGTACTTGAAAATTTTCTGAAAATTCTGATAAAAAAATTTAAAATTTTTATGAAAAATTCAATAAACTATAATACTGAGTACTTGAAAATTTTCTAAAAATTCTGAAATTTTCATAAAAAATTCAATGGACTATAAGACTGAGTACCTGAAATTTTTCTAAAAATTCTGATAAAAAAATTGGAAATTTTTATGAAAAAATTCAATGGACTATAAATAAGACTGTGTACTTCAAATTTTTCTAAAAATTCTGATTAAAAAGTTTGAAATTTTTATAAAAAATTCAATGGACTATAAGACTGAGTACTTGAAATTTTTCTAAAAATTCTGATTAAAAAGTCTGAAATTTTCATAAAAAATTCAATGGACTATAAGACTGAGTACTTGACAGTTTTCTAAAAATTCTGATAAAAAAATTTCAAATTTTTATGTAAAATTCAATAAACTATAAGACTGAGTACTTGAAAATTTTCTAAAAATTCTGATAAAAAAATATAAAATTTTTATGAAAAAATTCAATGGACTATAAATAAGACTGTGTACTTGAAATTTTTCTAAAAATTCTGATAAAAAAATCTGAAATTTTTATGAAAAAATTCAATGGACTATAAATAAGACTGTGTACTTCAAAATTTTCTAAAAATTCTGATCAAAAAAATCTGAAATTTTTATAAAAAAATCAATGGACTATAAGACTGAGTACCTGAAATTTTTCTAAAAATTCTGATTAAAAAGTGTGAAACTTTTATAAAAAATTCAATGAACTATAAGACTGAGTACTTGAAAATTTTCTAAAAATTCTGTTTAAAATATCTGAAATTTTTATGAAAAATTCAATAAACTATAAGACTGAGTACTTGAAATTTTTTTAAAAATTCTGATAAAAAAATCTAAAATAGTTAATTAACTCAATGTATTTCAGTTGGAAGCGTCATGTGTTCAGTATGCACAAGATTATTGCCGGGCCGAATACTGTACTGCGATCCCACTCATCTCATATGTAAATGTTTTCGGTACCACTCAAACTGTCTATTTTTCATAGTTTGGTTAGGCATCAAACCTACTTAGTCACACCTATTCCTTGGTTTATTATTATTATTATTACTTTTCATAACTCCTGTGTTTCTTGTTGTTTTCATCACACTTTGCTGTGCTATTCAAACGTAGCCAGTTAAAGCGAAATCATTAATCGTGTGGGTAGGTGGGTGGTTGGCATTTGGTGTTTCGTGGTCAACAGCAAATAGCGAATGCGACCAAACCAATACTTGCACAATCAAATATATGTATGTATGCGTGTATAAGCGCAAATGAACAATTATCATTGACTCTGATTCAGCGCCTATAAAAACATACATTTCATGCGTTCGCAGCCAAAACCAGATACACAAGCAAGCAATTTATCTAAGTAGAGTGGGTCGGACGAGCATAGCGCCTAAGGTTGGGCCAATAGAACTACCACCGCGCTGAAGAAACAGCTAACCGGCTACGAGAAGAGAAATATTTTTAAACAAAAAATAAATAAAATAAAAGAAACAACAACATATAAAATCTAAAGTCTAAAAGTCGCACGAAAGTTGAAAACTTAAGAGGCGACGACGCGCAAAGCAATCTGTGTGGGTAGGTGGTGGCATGCTGACGACGGAGACGCGATTGGGTGTGGAGAGGTGGGCAGGCAGGCAGGCAGCGCGCGCTAATATCGACGCCAAGTGGTGCGTGTGTGGGCTGGTGGGTGAGTTTTGCACAGTAAATTATGTGCGCGCGATCACCCAATTGGCAATACACAGAGGGGACGACAAATTGCGAAACACTTGAAAGATGTGTGTGCTTGTATGTGCATGTGTTCGAAAGCGCAAAGAAGAGGCATAATAAATAGCTGAAGCAAAGAAAGCGCAAAAAACAAAACACAAAAAAAAAAATGTTAAGCTTTTTCCCTAAAGTAAACCTACAGGTTTTGGTCTGCAGCTCAGACAGAATCATAGGCGGCAGCAGCATGCGTAAGTTTGCTGCCCGGCCACATAATGAGGTTGTTCGGATTATTAGCGATGATGCTGGCAGCAATAGGCGCGCGTGGTTGCCTGTGTATTGGTGGCATATGACAATATTGTATAGAGTCCAATCACAAAGACGACAAATGAAATTATTGAAACATTCACAAAAACAAAAACAAAAATAAAAAATAAAAATGCCAAATAGCAGCAAAAAGTAACTCGTCGCTTTTGTGCGGTCAACGCGTCAGCGCGTCACTGAGCGATCGCTTCTATCCCCTTTCAACTGGGCTTATTATTATATTGGCTAATTGTGGTTTGTTGCTGGCTGCTGTCATTTTAGGTATTTTTGTTGCCAACAACATGACATGTGCATAGGTATACATACATACATACAGACACATTTACCAAGATGCGCGCATAGCCGACCTATGTGTGCACACACGCACGCAAGTAAATGAGCAGACGCGCCATGGGCGGCAGGTGGTATTTTGGTCAGCTGAAAAATAAACTTGCCAACCGCGTCCGCCTGCCAACCAACAAACCAGCACGCAGATATTGAAGTAAAAAACAAAACAACAGCAACAAAGAAAAGAAAACAACTACTACCACGAAGAGTACGCCTTAAGTGCGCGCGGCATTGTGGCGCAGCGGCGACCTGACTGCAGGCAAGGCGCGTCAAGGCAAGGTGGTGATGGCGCAGCTGTTTTAGAGTGCTGCTATTAAAGTAAATGCCCGCATCGCCCTCCTCCATCGCCACCCGTTTGCTGCCAGCTAAACCAAATGACCGCAAGAGTTGAACATCATTACCGTCGTCGTCAACAGCTTCTACAGCAAGCAAACTTAGCCAAAAACTGAAATCGGTTTTTTTCTCTTTTTTTCTTTGTTTTGTTTTTGCTGTTATTTTAATAATACTTCTGTAGTATTGCTGTTGTTTTTGGTTATATTTTGGTGATGGGTGGGTTGGTGATTTTTTGTACATTTCAATACGAAGTTGACGGTGGTGATGCTGCTGCCGCTGCTGCTGCTGTTGCTGTTACTGATTGGCGTCGTCATCATGCGCCAATGTAGGAGAAGTTTAATCTGTGTGTAAGTCGCTTTGTGGCGTTGCTTTTTCCGCACAGCGCGCCGCTGTCGTTTTCCATGCCATTAACTGATATATGAACGCGATTTGGTTTGAAGACGAGACAAAAAATTGAAAAGTAGTTTAACCGCTTTGATTGGAACGAAGAGGAATTTTGTGTGATGGAATTTTATTATTTTCATTTTTCGAAAACGATCGTGATGAAGATCGCATGCTGATCAAACTGACAGAGAGACAAGCAGATTGGAATGACAGTGCGCAGCCACCGCTGATGGTGGGCGGAAAAATTGATGATTCAAGGGCGCATGCGCGCAGTGCATGCACACACATACATACATACATACATACACATATATGCATAGAGTATGTGCAGTGCCAGCTATAACGGCAATGCGACAGCAACTCCATCTTTCTTATGTAAATTATAGGGCACAAAATGGATATGTGCATGTGTGTGTAGTTGGGTTGACGAGAAAAGTAAAAACTAAAGTAAGAAAAAAGTTTCCTATAAATTGTGTATGCATGTATATATATATATGTATATATTTATATATATATGTGTGTGTGTGTGTATGTATTTGTACAATACTTGCGTGCGCTAACGAAAAAAAAATATTTTCTTTTTTAACTCGAACTCAAAACCGATTTCACCACAAGCAGCAAATGTGCCAGGGGCACAGTAAAGCGACAACGAGGCGCAAACGAGACAAGGCAAGGAAGAGAGAAAACAACAAAAACAAACAAACGAAAACATTTGAGGCAAAAAATCCGCAGACAGCAGGTGCAACCTGATGTGTTTCCTCCCCAAAAAGGCAGACAATTATTTTCTTTCCTACGCAGCGCAGCACCAGATCCACAAGCACTCTCACCACTTGGCTGGCTATATTTACACGCAAACTCCCTATGTGTGTAGATACAATCCATATTTACATGCGTTTGTATGCGCTTTGTGTGTACGTTTAGCTAAATTTCTTCAGCACTTACGACTGATGGCTCCAGTGGATTGTCGAACGCACACCCAACTTGTTATTTGCACGCACAAACTGCATGATCCTTAAATGTCCTGTTTCGTCCCTTTTCTATGGAACACATTTAATCCGTTTGGCCGTGCGCGCATATCGCCTCCTTAAAGGCATTTTAAAAGAAGCACACAAGCACAAAGAAGGACTGTTGTCCTGCGTTTCAAATCCATTGTCTTGCTACACAAACCTATGCTGCGTTCAAGTGTGTGCGTGTGTGTGTGAGCATGTACATGCTATGCTGTGCCCGAACTTGCTGTTGCTTCAAGGGCAACACATGTGCCAAAGTGAATTATTTAATGATCTTCGTGTCTACAGCATTTTAAGGGTGAGTTCGCCCCTATTGTCCGTTGGTTGTCTTTAATTTGTATAGTTTTTTTTTTCTTTTTTTTTATCCTTTTCTTCATTCTACTTGATCGTCACACTTCATTGTGTGTAGTTGTGTAAGTTCCTGTCGAATTTCGTTCAACACTCGATCGCTTTTTCTTCGATGGTGATGGAAATTCTTCAGATGAACTTTTTCGTATAATAGTTTTTATATTCAGTTTTGCTGTAATTACAAGCGCTGCTGTTGCAAATCTATATCTGTATGTACATATGTATGCATGTGCGTATTTACTGATACAAAGGAGTCTATTTATGCGCACACTATTGTAATGATTCAAGTCAAGAATATCTTTGTGAGTATTATCGGCTTTGAATGAACATCTCCAAAAACATTTCGATAACGGTAAATGGAATTTTAAATACCCAACGTTCTTTTGCTCATACTAGAAAGCAATAACAGTAATGCAGTTGGGAGTGAGTAGTTGGTCATCTATATATATAAAATATTATTTTCTGAAGTAATTTTTTTATATTTTAAACTATACTGTATAAAAATAAATAAAATAAAAATTAATGGCCCACCCTGTATAACATATTTTTATTAAGTAATTTTTGTATGCTATTTTTAACTTTAATGCATAAAATGAAAATTATGAAGCCTTTTTTGTTAGCTATTTTTATTTGTAATTTATAAGAATAAACAAAATAAAATATAAATTAATGGGACACCCCATATAACACCTTTTGTATTAAGATTTTTCTTTAATTATAATGTATAAATATAAATTATATAAATTAATGGGCCACCCTATATAAAATATATTTTTTATTGAGTATTTTGTTTGCGGTATTTTTAACTGTAATATATAAAAAAATATATATATAAATCGATGGACCACCCTAAACAATATATTTTTGATTAAGTAATTTTTTTTCTATTTTAAATTTTACTGTATAAAAATAAATAAAGTATAAATTTATGCACCACCCTGTATGACATATTTTTTATAAAGTCATTTTTTCTATTTTAAACTACACTGTATAAAAATAAAAAAGTTATAAATTGATGCACTACCCTGTATAAGATATTTTTTGTTAAGTTATGTTTATTCTATTTGTAATTGCACTATATCAAAATAAATAAAATAAAATATAATGAATTAATTATATAAAATAAAATATAAATTAATGCTACACCTTGTGCACTATCAATATATAAATTTATACAATTACCTGTATAACATATTTTTTACTAAGTAATTTGTTTTCTATTTTTAACTACACCGTATATGAATAAATATATGAAATACATAATAATGGGCCACCCTGTATAACATATTTTTTATGAAGTAATTTGTCTTCTATTTTTAATTATACTGTATACAAATAAATATTAATGGGCCACCCTGTATTTTACATATATTAATTGTAATGTATAAAACTAAATTAAGTCTAAATTAATGCACCACCCTATATAACATATTTTGTATTGACTAAATTTTTTTTCATTTTAAATTTCATTGTATAAAAATAAATGATATATAAATTGATGCACCACCCTGTATAACATATTTTGTATTGACTAACTTTTTTTTTCTGTTTTAAACTTCACTGTATAAAAATAAATGATATATAAATTGATGCACCACCCTGTATACCATATTTTTTATTGATTAATTTTTTTTTCTGTTTTAAACTTCACTGTATAAAAATAAATAACATATAAATTAATGCAGCACCCTTTATAACATATTTTTTGTTCATTAAATTTTTTCCTATCTTAAATTTCATTGTATAAAAATAAATGATACATAAATTTATGCACCAACCTGCATAACATATTTTTTATTGATTAATATTTTTTTTCTATTTTAAATTCTCTGCATATATACATATATTGATGCACCACCCTTTATAACATATTTTTATTAAGTAATTTTTATCCTCTTTGTAAATGTATCATACTATATCAAAAGAAATAAAATTAAATATAAAGTAATGCTACACCCTTTATAACATACTTTTTTTAAATTACTTTTTAGTAGCTACTTAGCTTCTTCTAATTGTAATGCATAAAATCAAATAAAATAAAAATTGATGGACCACCCTCTATAACATATTTGTTTTTTTGTTATTAAATATTTATAAAGTAATTTTTCTTGCATTTTTAACTATAAAGTTTAAACAAAATATTAATTCATGGGCACCCTGCATAACATATTTTTTATAAAGCAATTTTTATGCCTTATAAAAATAAGTAATATAAAATACAAATTGATGAACCACCCTGTTTTATTGTTTACAATTGTTACTTAATAAAACTTAGAACTGTCCTGATTTTTGGTTTTTAGTAGGATGGTGCTAGCCACTAACGTCCAACAAATTAGCCCGATTTCTTCGCGCTTGTTGTGGAGGAATGTGCGCGAAACGAAAAAATTCTCGAACATATGTAGTACATATGTAAGTATGTATCATACATTAGTGGCTAGCTTATGCTGGCAGGCAAACATACCAGAGGGTATAGCTCGGTAACGCGATGTAATTTGAAAAAAAAATTTCCTATCTGTAGTCGAAAAAAGTTGAAAATGCAGTTGAGTTTCTTTCAAACCATATTTCTATGAATGCAGGTATGTATGTGTTTGTGAATGTGTATTTAAATGCGTTACTCTCATACAAAATATCGTACTAAATTTCATTTCCTATTACATTATGCAGTAGGCCTCAAGAAGTTTTTAGTTGTCCTTCCCCGATAAGCCAGCAAGGGGTTGCGTAAGTAATTTGCTTGGAAATTTTTCAGACAATACATCTCCAGATAATAGATGCGTTAAAGAATCGTTAGTTTATACATATTTGTGAATTGCCTTTCAACATGCCACGAACGCCAAACTATACCTAAAAGTATTTAAATGTACGTCAATTCGGGAAGCGCTCGCAGTACACGCATACATACATTTGTACACAAAAAGTCTAGCCACTTTGAGAAGCAATTATCGCAAAGCGGTCTTCGCTGAAATTCTTCAAACGCGTTAAGTAAACACCCTTTCAATGTTTAAACCTTTCCTTTTGCGCTTTGAACTAAAGGTGCGATCGACTGAAACTTAGAGTGAGCAAATGAATGCAAGCAGGTAACCTTGCATACCAAAGGCACCCAACACACACACACACACACACGCATGTGTTTACATGTTATGTATAATATTATTTTCTTACTTTTTGGGTGAGGTTAACTGCCAATCTGCGTATTTGTTTGCCTTTTGATTCAAACTACACGAACGAAATGTACGGGACGCATTTATCGCATAGCATAGGGAGGCGAAGGGAGGAGAACAAAGTGCCATAGCCGTAGCTAAAAGGAACTCGATTTCATTGTTGTTTTTTTGTTGTTATGAAGCAGGCAAGCTGGTAGGCGGCAGACTGCATGAGCTGACGAACTGGTTGATTGTCTGTGTGGCAGTTTTGAAAAAAATAAAAACCTTCAGGCGCGTCGCTCATCCGGCAATAATGCGGCCACCACCACCACCACCTCAACGCCATAGTGAAGTTCTTTGCATTCAGCATTTAGCGCATTTCGGTTTCGTTGTTATTTTCCTTTCTACGGTTTTTAGGTTTATCAATTCCAAGAAACCACCTACCCAACTATCAGCCGCACAACTAACCGACCCGAATACACCTACACGCGTACCATCACCATCACCACCGCCAACGCTACTACCGCCTCAGCATTTTTACAAACGTTTATACACACACGCACACACAAGCCAAGCGCACAAATACACCCGCACTTAAAAGAAGACGGATATGAAAAAAGAATGAATATTGAAAAAAACAAAAAAAAATACGTTGGGTTGTTGAAAATTGAGACCCACAAAAAGAGAAACGGACGTTTGGGAGTTATGTACTTACGTACATACATATGTATGTATAGCAGAGCGAGACGGCGACGATAGCGAGGCCGTTTGCTGACGCTCTTTGTTATTACTGTTGCTGGCGATGGTGATGGTGGTGCCGATCATCAACACCATTGCCAAGCTGGTGATTGCGGGCCGAGCGGCCAAAACAAAAACAGCAGTTCAGAAAATATGAATACGACAAAAGCAGCTACAACAAAAAGTTAAAGATGAGATGATGAGGTACGGCTGGCAATTTACAGAAATCCCGCATCAAGCGCACCAACAACCGACACACACAGACACACATGCGCGCAGTTGAAGGCAACCCAACCCAGCCCATGTCATGCCATGCCAAGCCAAGCCAAGGCAAGGCAAACTAAACCACCAACTCAACCCAACCCAAGTCAGACTGGCTGACAGTCAGTCAAAAACGATCACCCGTCTGGCCGTGTGACGGAAGCAGCCGCTGCGGGCGGCGATCGAGGGGTATGCTCAAGTCGAAAACGTGTTTGAGCACTGCTGATTGCGCATGAAGCAGCACATCACAAACACAAAAAAACAAAAAACACAAAACGGCGACAGGAAAGATTGGGACGGTGGTAATCGGCACGTCACAACTATTGGTTCGTAGTGGTGTTTCCGATGCTGCGGGGGTTGGCGTGGTTGTTGGGTAGTGGGAATGGCGACTTACTATTTACGCTTTGTTTGTTTTTCATAAAGTGCAAATGTAGTGGTTAAGGCAAAGGTAATGGGCAACGGAATACAGGCACAAAAGAAAGAGCTCAAATTGGGGTGGAAGATCCGCATTGTAGGCGACCATTTCGCTGTGCTGTTGTTATTTTGTTCACCATCAAAAGCGGTGCTAAAACGCATATGCGCCCAAAAACGCAGACAGCAAACAACAACAACGATGCAATAAGCAACAATTTCAGCCGCAGCAGCAGCAGGTAAAAGGTGCAACGCCGCGACAGCTGCACTATTGGCGCAGGTAAGTAGCAGGTAGAGTTGTGCAGTGAGTAGGGTCGGGTCGAGACCGCCGGAATGTTTACCGATCGTGACGAGCGAGGTGAGCGAGGCGATAATGTTGGTGGTGGTAGTGGTGGTGGTGCTGGTAACTGCTGGTGTGCTGATGGCACACAAACCTTACTTGCCATTGCTTTTTTTCCACTTATATGCTTGCGTGTATGTGTGTGTATGTGTTGCACGCTGCCGCAACAACAGGAAATTCCTATTCAGAAAAACAAATTAACAATGATTTAGATTTATTTTTGACTGTTTAAACTTCGATGAGATAGCACTTTTTTAGGCATTCAATGCATTTGCAACGCAAACTTCTTTTGAGCGCGACCAGCAATGAAAGTAACCCTCGAAGCGAAATTTGCGTTCCTACACTTTGTTGCAAGCAACAAGCAGTGTTTAGTAAGGGCAAGCGACGCTATGTTTGTGTAGCAGGTAGTTCGTTGCGGTGGGTATTTATGTGCGCATATGTCTGTATGTATGTACACTGTACGGTTGTACATGATAGGTACTCTTAGCGCTTGTCGCTCTACACCCCACCCCAATGTTCGTGCAACATGTGTTGTCGTCGTCGTTGGCGAAGTCTTGCAAACGTGCACGGGAAGTGCGTAATTGAATTCCTTTGTTCGCCGGCTTTGTTGGGACTCACTACTTGCCAGCTTGTCGTTCAACTGAGGGGTTGCTGTGTAGACGCATACATATGCATATATACCTAACTATGCATTTATATATACACATATGTATGCCTTAGTGGGACATCCTGCGTGTACTTTCCCCTTAGCCCGTGAGAAAGCCTTCGGCAATCTGTGCCCAAATATGTAGAGTCATGGTATACTTGTGGGGTTTCAGCTTGATTCAGCGGTTTATCTTTAAAGCGCATGCAACAATTTTGAAACCCTAAACCCACTTGGAAATGAATTATTGAATATTGAATATGTAATTGGAAAAGAGTAGCAACAGGTAGCTTATGAGCAGGCGCATGAATCCATTTTTCTGTTCTACTTTTTTCTACTAAGGCAGCTTTAAGGCGGCTGATCATAAATATTTGAGATTAGGGTGGTTCACTTAGGCGTAAGTGGCAGTTTTCCGGGCCCGAAAGTGTACGCAGCTTAGTATTTGCTTTCTATTTGGTACTTTCAGAAGAGTTATTTCCTAATGCAAACAATTTTCCACCAGATTTTCTTAAGTCTCAATAAACTGCAATCAACTGATGTCCTCAAATTTAACACAACCCAGACCATTGCTCAAATTTAAACGAATCTATGCAGCAGAGTCAATGGAACTTGAACCTCTGGGTTCCGTGCTACACCGCGAAGTCGCGGCGAACATTTCAATGGTATCATGTGACATTCTGTATGGAATACATGAACCTTTCAACTAAACAAAAACGAAAAACCTTAGTACCTCACACACAGCCTGTTTTATTAACTTTCGAGCCGCCCTTACTGGAAAACCTTATATACTGCAGTGGAAGATGGTTCCATGTGCAGAAATCCACTCAAGTGGTAGCGCCTGGTAGCCAATCACTTGGGAGTGATCCTTACAGCCTTTGTTAAGTGTTTAGCCGAACTTCACCGCACAAAGGGGGAAGCCCCTAATCCCCATTCACTTGGGAGTGATCCTTACAGCCTTTGTCAACTGTTTAGCCGAACTTAACCGCACAAAAGGGGAAGCCCCTAATCGCCATTCACTTGGGAGTGATCCTTACAGCCTTTGTTAGGTGTTTGGCTGAGCTTCACCTGCAATTTGAGGCGTTGGTTGTGGAGTTGTTCTACAAAATATGGGCGCTCACAGTTTTACGTCACTACGGAGTGGCACATAATTTTCAAGGTAAGCTTTTTCAAGACACAAATGCACTTTGAGGTTTGGCATTACCTGTCGGGTGTGGCTCTTATTACAAAAATCGATCTCCCTCTAGTTCCACAGAGTGGAAAGAGCCTATTTCCTGGGTCTGCCGTTTAATGGGATAGACGACGACGACCGATGACCTCACTGCACTGAACAGAGTTTTGTAAACTACCACAACAACAACAACAAAATCGTACCTTTCTTTTGATATTTCATTTCCGTTGTGGGTTTTCAACTCAAAGTTAATAAAATGGTATTCACGCGCAAACCACACGGCGTAGACCGTCGCCGAAGCGCAAAACTCATACAATCTGACAACGGTCGTTACTCGGCAGCACATTTCTAGGTAGTTCTTCACAGACAAAGAATTGGAGTAAAAGTTCAGTCTAAAATTGTTGGCCATACCTGCGTAAAATGTGTTCCAAAGTCGAATACGTTACGCAAATCTACAACTCCCTTTCAATGCTACATCTCATCAAACTCATACATATATGCATGTATGTATGTATGTATGTAAGACCGCGTCCGCCGATACTTAGACCTTTGTATAAACTTTCTAGTTTTTTTGCTTCAAAAGGATCAGACATACCACTTAAGGTACCAGCGGGAGCCTGCCGTCTTGAAAAAAAAAACGCATTATGAAAAAGAAGCCAGAAGATGCTCGCCACGAAAGAGCACCGAAGAAGATAAACATCTAACACATCTAACGCATCTTAACTTGGATTATGCTGCTAGTGTCTGAATTCTTTTTCATAAAGACTGTATAAGCCCTATGCCCGGTTGGGAGTTAAAGAAAACAAATTCGATTTGCTGAGTAATATTTTTTTAAGACTCCACTTATGCGCCAATCCTTTTCGAACCTTCAGACTCACGTTGCATGCAATACGTATCTACGAAAGATAAAACATTTTTTGCTTGCAACAACGCAAGGGGGTGCAATACACACACCAAATTTGGTACAGAATGCAAGAAAGACACAAAAATGAAGCAACCCAAATATGAAAGTGTACGAAATTCCAACACACTAATTCCCTCGCTCCGCACAGCAGCTAAACATGTGTCAACAAAAAATTGGGAAATTTTTCAAAACACACGCGCAAGGCGAGCATAGGCATGTCTCAGCGACTGGCAGCCACGCAACCAGACAAATCAACAGTATTTCTGGGGTGGAAATGCAAAAGTGAAATACAAAGAAGCAAAACAACGATCACAATTTGGTTGCTGACGCAGAGGAGGCGTAGGCAGACAGCGACGCCGAAAGCCAACGTCGGAGCTAGCGTTGGCTTTGGCATTTGAGCAGCCGCCGCTTGGGTAGTTGATGGTGATGGTAGTGGTAGTGGTGGTGGTGGCGTCAAATGCATACATACATACATTGCTCAAACGAACATGAGAAGGGCTCCGATAGAGGGATAGCTGGCAAAGCAAAACGAGTTGTAGAAATGCAGACCCCAGCGAAAGGCGACAGGCGAATGGATGAATGGTGAGCCAGGAGTACGTGAAATTTCAAAATGGCTCGAATAGAAGGGAGGGCAAGCGTCGGTTTGCATAGAAATGGGTCGATCGTTGAGAGAATAGGTGCGCTGACGGACGTTGGGAAGGAATATACAGGAGGAAGGCGGATAGGCAAAAAATGCTGACAATCAAAGATGGAGGCAGCGTGCAGACGACGCGCGTACCCACACATACATATACGCGAAGATTGGAGACGAAAGAATCGGCAATAATGCATGAATATGCGTGCCATAGCCTACCCTATTCAGTCAGCGGGTGGCATAAGTGGCGTTGTGAAGGCGGTAGATGGCCCAACATTAGAAATAACATGTTGCTACTTTCTTTGAGGAATAGAGAACAAATTTGCAGCAGAGTTGTGGCAAAACCCGTACTGTTATTTAAAAAAAATAATTGTATATTTTTTTCAAACTTCGGCTGATGTCGATGCAGGGTGGTGCGAATTCATGTACAAATGCGCAGCTTGTTGGTAACCCTCGTTTATGGCGAAAGCCGGCATGAATGCATACTATGCACTCGTATGAATGCTTGTTACATACACATTGTGCACCAACGACGACCACGATGACAACAGCAAGCCCGCTGCTTTGGGTGCCACACATTTTAATGGCCAGCCAGCCAATAGTTCGCTGCAGTGCTGTTGGGGAGGATTGGCAATGGCTTTGATGGGTAATGGTACTCGTATGTGGGTTGCAGCTGCCACGGAAACGCCATAAAACAAACGCACACACAGGCACAAGTAACTTCGCGCGCAATACACATATACACACACACACACACATGAATCCATGCATAGATGTATAGTACACACTGCAATGTTAGCTGCTTAGCGAAGAAGGTAGTGATGCAGAAGCAACAAGCGATTTCCGCCAAAGCATTGGCGTTGGAGTAGTGTGTAGTAACACACAGTACACATACATACATGCATACACAGTATATGAGAGGGAGAATGTGAGGTGAAGCGCAGATAGAAAATATGCGCATTGCACGCAACCGGGCATAACTCAGGTTGTGGTTGTTGTATGACTGGGTTGACTTAGCGAGTTTGAAATGGGCAAATAGCCGACAGGTAGAAAATCGAGCAGCGCGTATTTAGCAATTAAGGAAGTGCAAAGAGGTGTTAACTAAAATTTGGTGTTTCTAAAAGCAAATTCTATGGAAATTTTGTAGCAAACTCGATGTTGAAAATTGTGAGGCTGCTGCTGAGTGTGTGAATAGTGGCCTTGAAATACTAAAACTGGGACATTAGCTATTTTTACAGCTGAGGAAGACATTTGTGTGCGAAGGTCTAAAATGCGTTTTATGAGGTGCACAAGCTTATATACATACATATGTATGTATGTATGTACATCAACTCAGGGTAAACTGACTACAATGAAAACTCACTTGAGTGGACAATCACCGATAAGTACCATTTGTCGGAACAAAAGTGCACTCCCTTTACAGAAAATTCAAAACATTTTGGACTTTTAAAAAGTGCATGCATTCAGAGAAAATTCAAATTTGTTTGGATTTTTAAATATGCAAAAACAAATTTTGATTCAACAAATTGTTGTTATTTCGGATATGTTTAGCAATTTTTTTTTTTAATAAATAAACCAATTTTTTGTTGAAAATAAAGAAAAAATATTTTGTTAAATCAAAATAAACAAACTTTTTTAAAAATAAATAATTTTTTTTTCTTTTTAATTTAAAAACATATTTTGTTAAAAAATAATTAAAAAAATTGTCAAAAATAAATAAAAAAAAATTTTGTTAAAAATAAATAAAAAAATATTTTGTTAAAAATAAATAAAAAAATATTTTGTTAAAAATAAATAAAAAAATATTTTGTTAAAAATAAATAAAACAAAAATTTGTTAAAAATAAAAAAAAACTTATTCTGTTAAAAATAAATTTTTTAAATTTAGAAATAAATAAAAAAATATTTTGGAAAAATAAATTAAAAAAAAAATTGTTAGAAATAAATTAAAAAATATTTTATTAAAATAAATAAAACGAAATTGTTTTTTAAATAAATAAAAACATATTTTGTTAAAAATAAATAAAAAAACTTTGTTAAAAATAAATAAAAAAATATTTTGTTAAACATAAATAAAACAAAAGTTTGTTAAAAATAAAATGTTATCAAATTTTGCTCGTAAAATTTTTTTATTGTGTAAAATGTTTCGTTTTTGTTAAAAAATTTCGAAAAAAATGCAGTTTTGTGACCCATTCAATATTAGAACAAGTTTCAAGTGACTCAAAACTCTCGTTTGTTCTTTGACAATTTTTTTTCGCCGAGGTGTTGAGCAAATTCTTCAATATAAAGCACATGCTATGAGGTCTTTATTGAAGCTTAAAAAAAAACTTTGAAAGAAAGATAAAAAAAAAAGAAAAATTAATTAAAAAAAAAAAATTATGTTAAAACTTTGTCATTCGTAACGCTACTGCTATTTTGAAGGTGTACCTGTTTTTAAATTAAATTAAATTCAGCTATAAAAGACAATGCCTTTTCGTTTTTACCTTAAAGGGCTTATTTTGTAAAGTACAAAGACTTTCTAGATATCTAGCAACTGGTATAACCCACTTTTTTCAATGCTGTTAACTCCATCTCAAGAGAGTTTCATTAGACCGCGTTCGCACAGGCAGACTTTTGGTGCTTCAACATTGCGAATTCTCTTCCTTCACTGCAATTATTAATTTTTAATCGAAAGTTAACAACAACATTGAGAAGAACGAAAACACGGACGGTGGTGGCAGAGCCCGACCATCACAAGTAACGAGTTGAAGCAACAAAAGTTGCTCTGTATAAACGAGGTCTTACTAATACTCATTAAGTGCTTCCCAACAAATGTAATTTTTGGTGGCTCTTTCCAGAGCTGCCAACATATGTCTATTTACACCAGTTGCCTCATCTATTCGCCACTTGTTAATGCTTGGCGAATCGAAGAGGCCTAATATACTAGGCTTGCACGAAGTTACAGCGCGATTGATAAACGAACAAACTTATGAAATGATGACAATAGAAAATATTTCCGGTTATTCTGAAGATTTAGATTATGTGTACATATGTATATATTTATCTATATTAATTAACCTTTTAGGCGGTTAGAAACAGCCGCGTTATGAATAGAGCTACAGGTAGTCCATTGTAATAGCATCGCCAAGAACCTGAAATATGTATGCACCTCTGACACCCATACAAACATGCGAGTAGACACGTATTCAGCTATGACCTTTGACAAAAACCATTTGCCTTTAGGTCAGAAGCACCGATTTTTAACAAATAAAAGGATTTTTAATTCAGTCAATTTGCAAAAATTCCGCGGTGTATATCTGCATACACACACATATGTACGTATTTACTTCTTCTTCTTGTGATATTTGTTCTCTCTCAGAGTGAATGTTGTCAAATTCTAAGAAATTTCTTTACAGAAAAAATACCGAGTACAGATCCAATACTCGCTAATTTAATTCTTAAATAATTAAGTAATTCGCGCGAACTCGAAAAATTACCTTGATGTACAAAGACTTCCAGGATATTCTGTTTATAACATTTTAAAAAAAATTTTGTAAAAATAAAAATTACACTTAATTTTGGGGTTTAAAGAAATTTTGCAAAAACTGAATATTTTAATGAATAAATAAATAACTTAATTAAATAATAATCTTTCAATTTCATATTGCCTATATAAATAATTTATTATAATACACAAAATAATTTCAATGACAAAAATCTTGAATTATTTTATTCAAAGAGAAATTTTGCAATATAAATCAAATTAGTTCAATATACCAGAATATTAGAAAATATTACTATAACATAATAAAATCCATTTATACAACCTGCTAAGTCATATTCCTAAACTGTTACTTTTAAAATTCACCGTTTCTGTTATTTATTTCCATACAAAAACGGGCCTACATTCCACCCACCCTTATAAATAGCACCGCAAACAAAAACTGTATCAGCCCTCAGTGATGCTCTGTACTTATTATACTTATTCAAATTTCAAACCTAACTGTAACTCGAATTGCTTATAAAATAAAACAAAAATCAAATGAAAAACATACCTTTTCTATAAATAAAAACTGCAAATCTCCTTAAGCTGCCTACAAACTCCAAGTCAGCATCATCTCAATCCAACGAAGCAGTTAGGGGGTGTGAACGGGTTGATAACGGTTAATTTATATTGTTTTATTTATTTTGATATTCTGTTTATCGAAACGCACTTTATCACAAATAAATGACAATTTCACTTTTAACACAGCAACTCATAAATACACCAAATTGTCAGTGCTTCACTTAAATTTTATTCATATGGATTCACAATCTTAGCTCATTTTCGAAGTCCTTTCTCTTTATTAGTACTTTATATAGTAATTTTTTATTTATTTAATATTTTATTATTAGCGGCGTTATATTCGGTCGAAACGCTCAGAAGAAATTAGGAAGTGCACCGAGCACATGCGAATTATTTTTGCCGCCTCACGAAAACACAACACCATTCGCTACAATGAATTCCGTCAAACTGTGCAGGCGGTAGCGTGAGGTTGAGCGCCTACCCCAGCGCAGTTCACGTTCAAAACAGAAAACAGAAAAGCGACGACGACAACGCTAGCGGCGGCTGAGTTGAGTGTCACTTCCAACAACAATCCACATGCGACACACAAAAAAAGTAACGTAAACCCACCAACAACAAACGCACAATGGCCAGCAGCAGGCGAAGTCGTCAGGCGTACATACGTATGTATGTATGTATTAAGAACGAACGTGCGCTGACGCCAACACCAACAGACAGCAGGCGAGCGCTGCTGTCGCCAGCCACCTTACGCCGAATGATCGCAGAAAGCGAAATAGGAATAAAAACAAGAAAATTGCAAGAGAGAACAACAAACGACAATGCTGCGGCTGGGTTGTTTGTGGATGGGAGCGAGGCAACCGACGCAGGCAAAGTACAGCTACCTCCTACCTACCTACCTAATTTTTGTATGTTAACCATCTACAACAACAGAAAGAACGTTAGCGGCCTCAACTCCAACCCACCCGCCTAAAGCGCAAAAAAGAAGAATCGGTTGACGCCGCACAGTGGCACGAAAGCAAGAAGTTGATAAAAAAAAATTAAATTAAAATATTTACTTAATTTTGTAATTTTAATTAAAAAAAGAATAAATTACGAAAACTATAATGTGTTGCTCAAGGAAAGGAATATGTTTTGAACAACACTTTAGGGCATAATCGTAGTGCCACGTTAAACCCATGTTTAGTTAAACTGTTATTAAATATTTAGAACTGGGTTTATTTTCAGACAATTTTAGGCTGGTATTGTCACTTGCGAAACGAATGAAAATATAGGCGAATTTAGCAGTCTCGAATTTTGATGTGGGAATCTCCAGCGAATTCGCCATAAAATGGCGAACGAGTGTCGAAAATGATCTTTTTGTATTGTCACTGCGAAAAAACAACATTCGCTTCGCCAATATTAATATCAGCCTTAGTGCTATGTTTTAATAAGAACTAGTTTTGGCACAAATCTGTTATATTTTAATGCAATTTGAGATATTTATGTATATTACATAATATCATATAAAATTGCATTAAAATTTTTTTGTTTTCTAGTTGACTTTAAAAACTAACATCGGTAGAAGAGCAAGAAATAAGTGAATTTCGAATGAAATTGTGTGTTGTTAACTTGCGAAAATATAATAAAAAATAACTGAGGTAATCATTATTAAAAAAATATATTAAGAGTCAGAGTATAATAAAAAATAGATTAAGTGACAAATGTTAAAAATACGAATAAAAAGCTTCAAAAGTAATAATATAAAAATAAATAAATAATACAAAAATTAAATGAGGTAAAAAATACTAAAAAAAAAATTAAAAAGAGTAAAATAAAAAATAATAATTAAGTGGCATATATTAAAAAAAAACTATATAAAGGGTTTTTTAAGAGGTGTTATTTTATATTCAAAGAAAAATGCTAGTTTTTAATATAAATGATTGGATGTTTATTTCATTATAAAGAGGAAGGTATGCCGTTAATAGTGGAAAATAACATCAGGCAAATGACCACCACGACCACGCTTAAAGGACAATATCCTTTTCATGAAGGCTAATAAAGCAGCAGAAAGGAAAAAAACATAAGTATAGACGGAAATAAGTAATGTAAGTACTCTTGCATTCAAAGACAACGTAATTAAGAAAGCAGAAGAACGAAACGATTCCTTTGGCGAAATAATAAAGGAACGTATACTTTACGAGTATGATTTGATCGCTGAAGCAAAGTATCATACTATTTGCTATACCAACTTTTTAACCCGTGTACCATCTGCAGATAAGAACCCTTGCCAAGATGATCAAGCCACTCAAGCAATGAAGGAGATTTTTATTTATATAGAAAATAATGCAAATTCTCAATTTACTTTGAAAGAGCTTAAAGATGTTCCTACAGAGTACAGGCTGGAAGCTTGAAAATGAAATCCTGGAGCCCATAACAACGTTATTACCTCCAGCACCAGCCGAACTACTAAACACAATATTTTGCAATTGCAAAAATGGTTGAGGTTCCCGCTGTGGATGCAGAAAATCAGGGCTACTATGTTCTTTAGCTTGTGGCCAGTGCAATGGACAAGCTTGCCTCAACGCTCCACTATATTCAAGTAATCCCGATGAAGAAAGCACATACGATCCTGAAATTCTAGAAGGTTTGGAAATGAATATGACCGATAATGAGGATGATGACAATAAATTGAATATTTTAGAGCGACAACAAGAAGAAGACGACGAAGAAGAAGATAACTAGCTTCCATTCGCAATTTCATTCGATTCACAAATTATTTTAATATTTAAACTCACATTTTAATAAATGTATAACATGCCATATTTAATGATAAATAAAGGTATATCTAAAATATATTTCATTACTTATGAATTCCATCTTTGATGTCTTGAATCGCAAAAAATATTAAAAAAATATGTAACCAAAAAATTGTAAAAATAAAATAAAGAAATAAATTAAGTAATCGAAATTGATGATTTACATCACACTTTCACACTTTCTTCGCAATTTTCTAAATACAAACGGCGTAAATTGAAAAAAGTAGGTATAGATATCAGTAAAAAATAAATAAAAACCATATAGAGCATAATAAATTGTAAAGTAAAATAAGTGAAACAAATTCGACGCCCTTTTCTAAACCTGAAATGCAACAGTAGTATTTCCACAAAAAAAAAATACAAAAGCGAGGACGAAACTTAAATCTCTTTAACTACCAGTGAGTGCCAGCATATTGAAACATATATCAGGCTGTTGTAAGGGAGTTCTACTCAGGAGCGGGTTCTGTATGCATTTCATTTTCTTAATATTTCTACGATGTTGCTACAGAAACGGAGAACTACAATTTCATGCCACCTCCAAATGGCAGATGGTTTTTATGAGGTGCTTTTTCATGACCCAAATACAGTTGGAGGTTCGTCATTGTCTGCCGAGGGTTGACCGCTTTTGAAACAACTTTTTCTGCCAAGTGATGTTTCATGCCCGAGGTTTCGAATCTGGACATTGCGCAGTGTAGTCATGCAGCAATCCATTCGGCTACGGCGGTCGACATGATTTCTGCCACCATGTGACTACTATTCGGAATTCAGAGAGAACGTAGGTTCGATGAAACACCCACATGAAAAAAAAGTTTTTTCTAATAGCGGTCGCTCCTCAGCAGGCAATGGTAAACCTCCGACTGTATTTATGCCATGAAAAAGCTCCTCATAAAAAAATATCTGCCGTTCGGAGTCGACTTGAAATTGTGGGCCCCTCCATTTGTGGAACAACATCAAGAGGCCACAAATAGGGGGAGGAGCTCGGTCAAACACCCAGAAAGAGTGTACGCGCCAATTATATATGTGTATTTATATAATACAAGTCATGTCATACTTTGTAAATATTTCAAGAAAATCAAAAATTGTTCATAAAAGTTTCAAACTTTTTAATCAGAATTTTTAGAAACATTTCTAACTTTTTAATCAAAATTTTTATAAAAGTATGCATTTGCAGTTGCCCAATGAATTTTGGTATTATAAAGTGCCAGTTTAAAGTGGCTAAAAACTCACGTTGATTTTTTATATTTTTTTTTTATTTTTTTTTGACAAAAAGCATTTTCATCTAAATCCTTTAGCAATATTTAACCGTTTATCATATTAAAGTGTTTTTATGTATTGGAAGTTTAAAATTTTTGTTAATGTTTAAAGTCTAGAGTTGCAAAGGCATTCGTAAATTTCTTTGATTTTAATTTGCTTACCATATAACCAACTTTAGTATCAACTTGTGGTGGGTTTGAATTTAAACCCGGTTCTAAGGTTCCAAAAATCAGGTACTAATTCGGCTATGTTTTAAATAAACTAGGTTTTTACTTAAACCTCTGATATGGAACCGCCTTTTTTTAACTTTGGTTATGCGCCTATGAAAGTAAAATAGACTTTTTTAGACTTTTTCAATATCCAATTAATATTCATTGTGTTTAGCCTTTGGTAACTTAATCTAATCGCTTGAACTGATAATTTAAATTTCGACAACCACGGGGTAGAGCGCGAAATACGCTACTCAAGCAGTTTGTCATACCTGTTAAAAATTTCCCTTTGTTGTGTAGTGGATGATATAAGTAGTTGTCTCATGCGTAACAAAATCATACCCTTATCCCAAGGCTCACTCTTCCTTCCATTCTAGTCTGGGAGCCAGGGGACATTTTGACTTCATCATTTCATACCGACTGATTTTAATACTGAAGGCAGACGCTATCCAATGGTCCAACGTTCACTTTGGTTATTCATGAAAGCTAAATCACAAGTATAGTCAAGAATTTAACGGTATAAAAACGCAGTCCAAAATCGACCCCTGGCTCCCGGACTATTCCCCTTTCTCCTCTCCCCTGCATTGTATCACAACGGACGAATTTTGAATATTTGTCCAAGTGGGCCCCAACCCAGGGCAGCCATTTAACCTAAACTAACCTAACAAAATTTCCAAAGAGTGGGAGTGGAAATAGAGCACGAAGAAATTACTATTTCTACTGGGATTCATAGCAATGTGTATGTAGATCGTATAGTTTCAAGGAAATATGTATACATACATACATATGTACATATGTATGCGTATGTATGTATCTCTTTTTGCTATTTTATGTGCAAGTTTTCCTAGCAATTGCCAAATGTGTCCTTGCTCATACGCACGTACGCTCATACATAATTTTTAAAATTTTCAGATATCGATACATACATACATATGTACATATATTCCAAGTCTTTTAGCAGCTTTGTTTGTCCTAGTCCTGTTCGTCGACTTTCTTTAAGTGCTTATGCCACTTCCTTTCCCTTTCCTTCCTTCCGTTTCCTTTGTTTGCGTTTTTTCCACGCTTCATAACTTTAGCATGCAAAATCTGTTTTTTTTTATTTAATTACCCTTAGAAATAACAAAGAATAGAAAAAAGTAACTTGAAACTAATTACATCTAATAATTTCCAAAACTATTTGGCGACCGGAGTTGGTGAGCCGCATGAGTTGGTGAGCGACTACCATTGTGAACTGCCTGGGTTCGAAGCCACGGACACGTAACTTGAAATTATACCAACCTTCCGAGTGTATTTTTGCCACGACATAGTTTCTCATAAAAAATAACCATCTACCCTTCGGAGGTGGCACAGAACCACAGGTCACCTCATATTTGGGAAAATTTCTAGACGCAGATCACAAATAGGAGGATGAGCTCGGCCAAACACCCAATAAAGGGAAAGCGCCTCATTTATATACAGGGCCGTCGAGGTAAATCCGGAAAACATTTCGAAAGCTCTGGAGCAGGAGCTGTTTCCTGATTGACATTGGAGTGCCGGAGTAAGTGCTAGTGAAACGATGAGTCAAGAGCAGGACAGAAGAGCTGCGATACTAGAGTCACTTCGCGCCGGAAAAGGCCCTAAAGAGATAATTGAGAGGTTTGGTTACAAAAAACCCAAGTTGTTAAACCCTGGATAGACCGCGTGGCTGCTGGAAGAGAATATGTGTTTCAGCAGGACTCCGCACCTGCTCAAAAGACAAAGAAAACTCAGGCTTGGCTTCAGAATAACCTACCCTACCACTGGTCACCAGATTTTTGGCCACCTTCAAGCCCAGACTGCAATCCTCTTGATTATTACGTGTGGGGCACAGTTGAAGCAAAAGTTAACGCGAAGCTTCATTACACTAAGGACGCTCTGAAGACAACCATCGAGGAAGTGATGACCACAATGGACAAAGAGGAAGTAGCTCGCGCATGTGGGCGCTTCAGGTCCCGGCTGGAGCAGCTAATTGCACGAGATGGAGGTTACATTGAATAATTTTCAACTATGATATGTGTACTCACATTATACAAAGTTAAGTGCAAATGAAATTATTTTTGAGTAATAACCAAAAGTTTTGTTTTTAAGTTCAACATTCCGGATTTACCTCGACGGCCCTGTACATATACATACATATATACAGTATGTGTCAGAAAAAAGGAACCGCGATTATTCATGAAGTATAAAAGATATATATGTATTTAAAATTTTTACATGAAAGTATGTACAAAACTAGGAGTTGCAATTACTCAATAAACCGTGTAGTCTTCATCGTTGTCCAGTATAGCCAGGCATCTTCTTCATGCTTTGAACAAGCTTTTCTGCGTAGCTCGTCGACGAAAAGTACTAGATTTTGCGAACTTGACGCACGAGTTGCTTTAAGTCATGGACTGGCCTTCTGGCAAGATGCGTTTTCATAATTCCTCACACATTTTCAATAGGGTTGGCGTATGGGGACTGGGAAGGCCAGTCCATTACTGTGACGCCATTTTCTTGTTTTTATACAAATGCCGTCTCGAAATGCTTCGCAAACTTCTCACTCATTTTTGTTTGGTTACGTATACGGGAAAGTTTCGAACGACACTAACCTGAGTTATCACTGGCGTCGTAGCTCTTGAATAGGACTATTACGCAGCAAAAAGCAGAACGAATTACATATGTGTATCTTGAAGTTACAAGAAAAACCCGGTTCTTTTCTTCTGACACAGACTGCATATAGAAATAGGGGAATCCAAAAGATTCAAAAAGGCTGCGCTCACAAAAGAGACAGTATAGCTACCAGCATTGAATTCCCGATTAGATCAATTAATAGAAGCATTGCATGAATAATTATTTGCCCCGCTATCCCCAATAAATGGTAAAAGCGATTATACATTGCCGCAAAAGAACTTTCAAGAAATGATAACAAATTTCTCTCCTTTTATAAAGCATACCTAAAAATCTACATTCCAGCAATTCTCAATTAATTCCACAAATGTTATAAGCAAATCTTTGTTTTGTTTTTTTTGAAGCTTTAGTAAATTTAAATCAATTTTTCTCAAAACTTTCAAACAAGGACGCAAATACAAAACTTCTTTATTCCTGATCAACATTGCGCACTCACTCGTTTTCGCTTTATCTTTGTTTAGTCAATAGCGAGCCGGTAACGACAAATGTGCAGACCGCCATTGAAAAGACATGCTCGGCGCAAAATTTGAAATTATTTATGATACTTGTTGCATGTGGTGGCTAGAAAATGAGCTGCATTTGCTGGAGGTAGGGTAGCTAAAGACCAAAATATCACGTGAGGCGCGAAGGCTTTTGCATGCTGAAGAGCCATCTGAGGAGTTGCATGCCTTGAAGGTGAACACTATGTAGTTGCAAAGGGAAAAATGTGAACTAAACCAAACGTGATGTAACTGTGTATGGATTAGTATGTATGCACTTATACATATGTACATACATATATATACATGTGTATAAGGAAGGATATATGACACAATTTTTAGATTTATCATATAATAGAAAGGAAATATTTTTGTTCAGTGGCTTTGCCTAGTTTATAGCGACTATAGATGTTTTCTTCCTTTAAATCGAATGGATCAAACCGTTTCTCATATATTTTCGACAAAATGCCTACATCAACTCGTTTGTGGCTCAGATAAAGTAGACTTTTAGTTGACACATCGTTTAACTTGTATAAGGCCGGCTTTAATATGACTCAGTTTAGAATAATGAGAGTTTGATCTATGATATTAATTTTCGTAAAAGTGATAAATCAAAAAAAAAAAAAAAATCGACGCCGATGGTGGTATAGAGCACCAGCATCGTATTTGATCTTACATCTTTGCTGTTAGCTCAATTTACCTACTAAAATATGTACATATCAAAGTATGTATGTATATTATAATCAAAGCCACGGTTAACAAACGGATTACTTCAACCCACAAGCGAGCCTGGCAGATTGAGAGAGGCTGCAGATGGACAAAACTGATATTACCTGTCATGTCCGACCGACTGTCGCAGATTCTCCTGTCATTAAGCAGAAGGGACTGTAGGCAGTTAGTTGGACTGATAAGGGGCCACATAAAAAAGGTAGGCATCTCAGACAGTGCACTGTGCTCAGTATGTGGAGAGGAGAATGAGACACCGGACCACTTTTTGTGCGTATGCCCGGCCTTCGCTCGAGTCAGGCTTGAGGTCTTTGACACTGATGTGTTAAGAAATGACCACCTTAGCTCCTTGGCTCCTTGGCACCACAATATCTACTCAGATTTCTTCGGTATAGGGCACTGTAACATTAAGATCTATTGTTTATCCTTCCAGGTTTTGGATAATGTCTTTCAATCTGACTGTGGAGAGGAGCTCTATAGTATGTACGCTAAGTCCTTGGAATTCATCGTGTCGTATTCTTTTAAATTTGGGAATCGATGTAGGGAATTGCGAAAGAATGTGACTTTCACTTTTATTCTCTACTTTGCAACATTTTCAGATTTCCCAGTTTTTAGGGAGGTTAGTAAAAACTCGCCTGACAGTTCTGAAGTTCTTCTGAATCTACAATTTTCATGTAATCTCTGGAGTGCTTCAAACCTAATTTATTGCCCCATTATAGTTCAATAGGAGCTTTTCCAATGGTGTGTTGGCCTCTCTAAGTCATCAGTTTATCTCTAAATCTTTCTCTATTCATCAGTTTACATCTCTGGCTCTAGCCTTCTAAGACTAAAGTGTGTAAATATCGTCGTCTGCAATAGAATTATAACTTTTAATTCGGACAAATATTTTATATTTGTTGTATACATTTTCGTATTATATTTCACTTTTTACATATATATTTTAGTAAGGTAGTTCTTATTTTACAAAAACAAATTCTACTACCTTCACTTACTTAACTTCTTATTCTGTATAAAAAAGATTTGTTTGTTTGCTGGAAAAAGAAAACAAAGCACACGAAAAGTGTCCTGAATATTCGAGAATTAATATTCTCCGTAGCCGAATGGATACGTGGGTGACTAGTAATAGGGAGGCCCCGGTTTGAAATCCACCGTAAGCATGAAACACCAAATTATAGAACAGGTTTTTTCTACCAGCGATTGCCCATCGGCAGGCCATAACAAACGTCTGTGTACATTTCTGCCATGAAAAAGTTGCTTCAAGCGGGCACAGCGGGTTGCCTATTGGAAGTGAGTTTCAAATACATAAATGAAATTCTCCAAAAGCATTTCCTGTACGCTAGAGATGAAGCACTTAAACGGAAACGTACAAATGAAAATTCACGCGGCAATTCACGCCTCTTCAATGAGCAGAATAATTCCTATAAAAAAATGTTAACCATTTTTTTTTTATTTTTACTGTGCATAAATAAAAATTAAACAAAAATGAAAAATTAAAAAAACAAAGATAAATAAATAAAATGAAATATATTTGCAATTTTTTGCAACAAGCTAGAAATAAAGAAGAGAAACATGCATCAGTAGTTTTTGCGTCACGCTTCTGTGTGTTCCAGAAGTTATTTTCTACAGCATCCCATATGAGTCAATGTGGGCTTAACGCTTACGGGTAACAGTTTTTCCTGAAGAAAAATGGTAAGAAGATGAAAAAGCGACCATTCGCGCCATAAAATTGAGCTTGTTGAAGTTACCTTCTCACCAATTTCGCGATAATGCTGGGCGATAGCTGGATGGGTGTCCGCGAAATAAAAAAGTGTTCGATTGCTTAACGGCATTTTTAAGTAAATCTAATATAACTAAAAATAATTAATTCCGTAAAAGAAAAATATTTGTAACTGATTTTATAGGATTTATAGAAAGTAAATAAATTTTTTCAGTATGATTACGCAAAATATTGTGAATGTTATGATAATCTCATGCCAAAAAAAAGCTAAATGTCCGACAACCAGCATTTTTAGCCTATAAGGGGTTGCCAGCAACTCTTTCTAATGCCTTCGCTGGAAAATTGCTACTTGTACAGTGAAGGACTCAAGTCTACATACAGCAGCATATTTTCTTTTTTCTCAGACAGAAGAAGGAATTGAAAAACCTGTTGATATAGTTTTTTTCAGAATTCATATTTACGCATAAATTTACAAAAATTAAAGAATTTCATTTTCCAAAATTTATAATAAAAAAATTTACAAAAAAACCAAAATCGGTATGAGAAAAGTCTACATACAGTTGAATTCGCTTTAAAAAGAAATTTATTCATTTTAAAACTAGCTTTTTTGAATACTTTTAGTATTTAGTAGCTCCACGTCTGCTATCGATCACTGCTTGAAGGCGTCGTGCGTTATTTGGTTCCATGCCTCCATTAATTCTTTTTTTTTATCGATTTTGCGTCAGTTGCTATAGGTAGGTGAAATGGTTGAAGTGCCGGTCTGGCACTCCTCAAGTAGCACTAAAGCGTCGTTTTGATACCATTATGAGACCTCCAAAAGGCAGGTATCTACAGCCAGCCAGAGTTGTTGATATAATGGAGGAGATTGATTGGATTTAGGTTGGCGCATTGTCCCAGGCTGTCGAAGAAAGGAACGCCCAGACACCTTAGACCTTGGTCGTCTAGCTGTCGAACCCGGACATGTACAGAGAAAATCTTCTACAGTCTCCTTCTCTGAAAGGTCCTGCAATGGGGGTTAAATGGTTGCTAGGGTTGCTTTTCCGCGTGTGTGCCGATCGTCCAGTGACCGGTAAACACAGCTACGAATTTGGAAATTGAATGGCGAGGAGTCCAAAGGACTTTCTGAGTCCTTCGTATATCGTATTGGGGCCAAAGGGTCAGTTACTATACTTCGTCGAATTTTTCTCTAAAAGCTCCCAAAGATGCTCCATCGGAATTATCCGAACTCTGCAGCTTTGTATTTAGTTGACTGGGTGCGTAATATAAGAGCCATTCTTTGACAATTAGTGCAGTTTGCTTAGGGTTATTGTCTTGTTGGAAAACCCAACCTTGCATAAGACGCAAGCATTCTATTGACGGCTTCTAATGTTGTTCCAACATGTTTTGATATTTTTATCGATCTATAGTACTAATAATGAAGGTCATCTTTCCAACGCCGTGCTTGGCAGTAGGCATCAATTTTTCCGCATTTCTTCTCTTAACGCATTTCTTCTTCTTCTAAGCCCTACCATCATTTCCAAAAATATTGAACTTCGATTCGTCAGCAAATAAAACTTTAGACCAGAAATCATTCCCCTTGCCAATATCTGCCCATGCAAAGTCAAGTGGCGGCATCGGTTTTTTCTGAAATCAGAGGCTTCTTAAACGGTGTGCTGCGTAAATATCTGCTATTATTAAGATATATTTTGGATTTCCTTTAAAGTGGAGTTTACGTCTCTTCTGAACTGCTGCTTTGGGCGGCCGGTTCGCTTTTTATTTCCATAGGAATTCTAGTAATAGCAACGATCTTCAAGGACAAATGGGTAATGATTTCGCACTCAGCAATCCCAATTTCCTGCTGAATATTCTGCGTTTGACCTTCAAACCTTCAATTTGACCCCGCAAGGACAAACTAACATCGAATTCGGACTCAGCAACTTCAAAAGCAAAGTTGAATGAAAAAAATAGTTTTTAAGGTTTTAGGTAGTTGGGGGATGACTTCACATCTTAACCCGCCGTTCGTCGCAACTTGGAAAAAAATTCCATAGAGGTAATAAAACCACTTTTGACTTTTTTTCTACAAAATATCGGTACCTGCCGCTTCAAGTACCTTTCTGCATAGAAACAAAGGATGCGCTCCCTATGTAAAATAAATATTTAATTAATTATACACCATATACACATATTATGTGGTAATTTTAACCCGGTTGTGACCGTTTGAGTTTGTATTTGCCTAGTATTTGTTTTGATATAATAAAAAAATGAAATACGGGCCTAGACAATCTCTTTCAAAATCATTTACAAGCATTTTAAGAATAAAATAATTATTAAAATAGGAAAGTAATTGCCTTCTCTAGGATTTACGAACAAAATTAGTCGAAAAATCTCCATTGTGGGCCGGTTCGTTTAGGGTATATTTTGTCCTATGTTACTGCCTAGTTACTAATTGAAGTCCCATTAAAATCCAGTAGTATCAGAGCGGTTGCCGTAGTCGAATGGGTTGGTGCGTGACTACCGTTCGGGATTCAGAGAGAACGTAGGTGGATGAAGAAAAACATTTTTCTAATAGCGGTCGCTCCTCGGCAGGCAACGACAAACCTCCGAGTGTATTTCTGCCATGCAAAAGCTTGTCATAAAAAATATTTGCCGTTCGGAGTCGGCTTGAAACTATAGGTCCATCGGAAATTAGTCCAAATGAATTCTTTTAAATTCCCCGCATTCTCCTAAAGAAATATTGTATTTTAGAGCTAAAATCAAATTTATAATCTTTAAAATTTTACTATCAAATCCAGTTTCAAAAAAATGGTCAAACTTAAATCCATTTAAATTTAAATAAATTTATTGCAACTCAACTCTACTTACATAAGTATAAGCTACACCTTGATCTGATATAAAATTCAATGAAAACTTTTGAAAATTACTATTCTAAAAAAAAATCCAATAACGAAACAAATCCAATAAACTGAAAAACAAATTTAAGTTAGGTGCATCGTCCACACAGTAGTCAATGGCATACAAGACCTTTCTACTGTTTTATTGTGGTATAGAAGATAATGTTGTGTAATCAAGGTAATGTTTTGTAATTTCATTCCACACAATATTTTTGTCTATTCAGTCCACATTGCTTCACAGTGCGCTGCCATGGTCAACCATACCGGCGCCGTTACCAGCAGCTGAGTGGGTGAGCAGCAAAGAAGAGTGGCTTGGTGAACGTGTGAGCGGCGGCTAGAGTGAGAAGGGGCAATAAAACAGCAAAATATTTACACACCATATGCTTGTACGAACATACTTACGTACATGTACATGCATGCATGTATGTTTGTGTATACAAATGGGTATGCACATGCGGACAAGTAGGGTGGGTTAACTGCATGGTCAACTGGCTGACTCTCGGCTGCTTCACAAGCATTGACTGCTGGTATGCCGGTGCATTTTTTGCCCCTTCAACACTTTTTATTACTTTTTTTTCTTGTTGTTATTCTGCCATTGTACCATCTACAGCAAAAGCAACAGCAACAGCAACGCTACTAAGTCGATCAGCTATCGAGCTCTAAATCACCGAGCAATGTGCAGGGGTGAGGGGCAACTACAGAGTGCAGGTCAATTTGGTATACCAAAACGCCTCCTCAGGTTTTATGTGGGTTGCTTGTTTTTGCTGCCTGAACTACTATGTTGCTAGCTAACTGATGATCATTGATTTCGTTTCGCTTTTCATTTTCGCTCCAAACTGGGTTTGCTTTTAAGCGGTGTTATGCGAGTGTCAGCACAAACATACTAAAATAGCTGCATACAAACATACACGCAGTCACTCACACCTACTATGTAGCTGTAGGTACATCCGTTTGTATGTATGTATGTTTGTATGAGCAGCGCAAGTGGCCGGTGGTGGTTGTTTAATAATGAGCCTACGAATATTCCTAAAAGGCAGAGATGATAAGTGCGATCGAGATTGGGCTCAGAACTTGGTATGTACTATAGCAACCACCGCTGCCGGCATCCCGGCATCGGAAGGTGCAGCGAACCATAGCGAACGGCTAACTGAGATTCGTAAGGGGGTCGGACTCTAAGCGTCGTGACTCATGGAATTGAGAGCGCAAATATTGAATTCACCGGCTTGAGATGCACGATAAGGGCTCAAGCTGGTGGGTAACAAAACATTTGTAGCCACATATTTTACATACGAGTGCTCACATATGTATGTATGTATGTATGTACATGCGCTAGTACACGCTACCGTTTGCGGAAATAATTCAAGTTGTGGGAAGTGGGGACTCCCTATGCAGTGAAATGTTACTTTGATCTATGACTTGCAGAATCTCAAATACGTCATTGTTGTGATCTTGTGAATTTATAGGGAATTTGTTGTTTGTTTAGAAAAATCCGGAAATCAGTGAGTTACTGGAACTTCCATATTTTTGCGGTATATTTTATAAATGCTTGCGCTAAAGTGTGAGCAAACACGTGACTGAGAGGAATAGGTTTGAGATGGAAAATAGACTACAGTACAATGTTAGCCCACCCTGTTAACAATTAGTATTGTTAAATGCTATTTTCGTCAAATCGCATTCACGGAAGGTGATCTTTGACAGGTGAGGCAATAACATTTACACGTACAGTAGTTTGCGCCTAAGCCGTATTCCAAAAGGCCGAGAAAATCGGTTTGTTTTAAGCAAAGTTTACTTTAAGTAAATAAATTAAAAAAAAATACACCTGTCTACGTCAAATAATGAATTTTTAAGAGGTTTGAGGAAATCAGAATTTTCAAAAAATTTATTTTTTTTTGCACATTCTTAAAGTATAATATCTTAAAAATATTGTGTGAAAATTTGAAGTGAATCCGACAAATTCTTTTCGAGTTAGTCAACAATTAACAAAGGACGCACGGACAAAAAACTATGTTTTTTGAACTGGTGATCACTGTAAATTAAAAACGATAGATTCCAATAAAATGTATACCGATTTTGAAAAACATAAAAAACTTGTGCCTGATCGAAGAATTTTTTTTTTCAAAAATTTCGATTTTTTTTAACAATTAATTGTCGGAAATCTGAAAAATATTTCCTGAGGGCGCCATATTGTTAATTTTGGAAAAAGGCTTCTATCAGGCACAAGATTATCTATTAATAAAACTAATTTCTTTTGTCCGATTGATTTTAGATGAATCACCAAATACTTGTAATGATCAGGGCAAGGGACTTCTGGAGAAACGGGCTCCACACAAACAACGATAACTTTTACAATTATTATTTTATAATTTTTTTTTTTTTATATTTTGCTAAAGTCAAGTCGAGGCATGGTATATTAATGCTATGTTTTTTTTTTTGTGAAATAAAAGAAATGACTAGCAAAAAAAAAATGATTGAAAATCATCATTTTTTCGGGCCTCTGAGTACTCCTAGTCCCTTAATGTATTTTTAGTATTGAAAAAATCCTCCAATTTTTTTTTTTAGTATTTACATATATTGATTTTATTAATATACAGTGGAACCTTCCCTGGACGGACAAGAGAGATGCTCGCTCACGAGAGGGTAATTTGTTCCGATAGCTAAAACTTGGCGTATCAAAAAATGTGCGCGCAAGGGAAGTGTTCGCCAGACAGAGGTGTTCATTGAGAGAGGTTACACTGTATATTTCAGCCTCAGTCAGCTGGTCCAACAATCAACGCAACTGAGGTTTTCAGTTTCGACGGCAGTGACGCAGAAAAATTGGAACATTATCGTCCCATCAGCTTATTGCTTATTGTCTCTAAAGTTATGGAATCCCTTTTTCTCAAAAGAATGGGCATCATCATTTCATTTTTCATTTCATTGAAGATCGAAAACTAATCCCAAGTCACCAATGCGGCTTCAGAAAAACACACGGTACCATCGAACCGGTGCCCAGACTCGTAAATAATATTCAAAAACTTTTGAACAAAAGAAGTATTGCACGACCGCATTTCTCGACATATTTCAAGTCTTCGACCACGTTTAGCATGACGAATCCCTTTGCAAACTCATTTTACCCATTAATTATTCTACTCTTGTCAAATCCTACCTCAAAAATCGACACTTCTTTGTTAAACAAAATGAAGAAGAGTCTGAACTCAATGAAAGTTTAGCTCGCGTACCCTACAATAGTATAATAGGCCCAATACCTTACTAGCTTTACACAGCAGGATCTATCAATCACAGCGGAAACTAACGTCGGAACTTTTTCAGATGACATCTATCTACCCGCTATAGACTCCCAACCCAAAGTGGCTTCCCTCAATCTCCAGAAAGGTCTTGTTCAAAAAACTCAATGGTTGAAATACTGCAAAATAAAAGCTAACGAGACCAAATCTCCCAAGGTCACCTTTAAAATCAAACGAAAAACTTGCCTACCCGTTAGACTCTAAAATGTAATTATTCCCGAAAAATTATATTACAAAATATCTTGGCATGCACCTCGACAGCAAACTTACATGAAAAACGAAATCTACACTGGTTACTTAATGGAAATTCATATCTTTCTCTCACAAGCAAGCTGTTACTCTGCTCAGCTATCCTAAAACCAATACGGACCTATGGTACACAGCTCTGGGCACTGCAGCTAACTCTAATATCGGGATACTCCAAAAATTCCAGTCAAAAATCCTAAGACTGGTTACAAACGAATTCCTCTCATTTTTGCGTGAAACCTGCATGCCGAAAACAGTTAATTATTGTTGCCTTACTAACTTCCAAACATGCCATTTGAATTGAATTGAAATGTGACGTAAATAAATTCCCAGGATACATCGGAATCTCAGGAAGAATTCTAAAGGAGTTACCTGGCAAGTCCACTTTCTACTTAAGAAATATATTTAACTCAGCATTACGAATGAAGTATTTTCCAATACCTTGGAAAATTGCTGAAATCATTGCAATATCTAAATCAAATAAAGACGCATTGAAGCTTCGTCCTAAAAACTACGGGGAATGAGTTTTAACAGCCGAAGGGAAGTAATGGAAAAAACGAAGACGCCTCTGATGGCGACTCTGGTCGAAAAGAAATGTTTGAAAAGCTGGATCAAATGCTAACATCTGTGCGTTGCTGTTGATGGGAATACTTTGAAGGTAACAATATCACCTTTGAGGAATAAATTTGTATTGGTGCGCAACTAAATTCCCGCTGTTTATCAATAAATGCCGCCAGCAGTGTGTGCTAGTCGATTCTAACATAACCTAATCGTCATAAACCGAGCTTAGGCATATGGTAAACAAACTGCTTCGACATATTAGTGATTTTGTTTTGGTATCATATAAAGGGTCCGCCATATAACTTTACGGAATTAAAAATGCTATAAAAAAAAAACTACTCAATATTTTTCCGAACTGTTTTTTTTTTCTTTATTTTGAAGTACAATCCTTCCGGTTAATGATGGAACACAACTTTATACATATGGCTGCCTCGGCTAGCCATGCACCATTCCATACGATCGGTCCACATTTTCGATTGTATGCGGCTGGTTCGGGTGTACACACGGTTTTTGGTCGGTCACGCGTTCGTTTGTCAATAAGCAACCCAGTTTCCCTTACTTTTTTCGCAAAGTAACGCACATACGCTTCGTTCGGTGCTTTTCTTCTTCCCATTGCCGTACGTAATTTTCGTACACATTCTGCAACATTACCATGATTTTCAAAGTAATGTCGCAATATTTCCCAGCGTTCTTTGAGCGTACACACAACCATTTTCGTTCAGCGGAAGAATAAAACTAATTTTCTGTCAAATCAGATAACAGCTAAGTGTTACCATTCTTCAAATAATACCTAGTTCAAGTACGTAACGATAGATGGCGGGCCCTGTACTTTTGGTTTTGTGAATATGTCTGATTTTATGCCGAATAATCGTCATTTGCGGGAAGTGTTGATTTTTCTCTTTCATTCGAAAAAAACGGCGGCTGAAGCGCATCGAGAGCTACAAAAAGTTTATGAAAATGCTGCTTTAAGTGAAACAACGTGCCGAGATTGGTTCCGTCGCTTCAAAGACGGTGATTTTAATGTTAACGACTGCCCGCGTGAAGGAAGGCCAATAATCTTCGAAGACGCTGAATTGGAGGCATAACTCAATGAGGATCCGTGTGAAAAGCAAGAAGAGCTGCTTCAGTATTAGGAGTTACCCGACAATCCATTTCCAATCGGTTGCATGCTTTGCGAATGATTCAGAAACAGGGGACTTGGGTTCCTTATGAGTTAAAACCAAGGGATGATGAACGTCGCTTTTTCACCTCTGAACAACTGCTCCAGCGGCAAAAAAGGATGACGGGTGATTAAAAATGGATTCATTACAGCAATCCAAAGAGAAACAAGTTATGGAAACTGCCCGGTCATGCTTCTACGACATTGTATTTTCATTCAAAAAACAGTGAGAGCTTAGTTGCGCACCTATTATTTAGAAATTTCTGATTATATTCCGGGAACTTTTTGATCAAGCTGGTATTTTCTCAAACTGCGGCCGGTGCATTTTCATTTGATTCGCTGTTGTCGTTGTTGTAGTAACATATACATTCCCCATACATATACGGGGAATGCTGCTGAAGCGACAGTCCTTGGCCGAATATAAATCTAGATCGTTTCGTAGTGGGATCGATCATTTGATTCGCCTTAGCCGGTAGTTAGCGGAACGTACTGTATTTTGTTTTTGCAATTTGGTATTTTGATTGTCGAAATTTCACCGAGATTGTAAACAAACAAATAAGGCAACAACAAAGAAACAGGACACTTTGACATTCAAATCAGCAAATCGTAAGGAAGAAACTAATCAGTTGCTGCAGCAAACTCACCTTGTGTGAAATCACCTTAGTTTTCGTTTTATCAGTAAGAGTAAATTGAAATATTGATTGTTTTATGACTTGAGCCGAATGTAACGCCCCTATACATATACATACATACAAATGCTTAATATAACTACTTTTGAAAAAAACAACAACAAAAACGCTCAACCTACCTCCCAATGTGCTTTCTGTTTATCGTAACGTTGTTGACGCCTTAATTTTTGAAAAAAAGTGTGACAATAAAAAAATAAACCTAAATTTAAATGGCGAGCGTCTCGTTTTCGCTGCCCAACGTTAAGGACTCCACACACCGACGCGAATTATTCGCTCGCGTTGGGAATTTACCGCAGCGGGATATTCGCGATAATTCATTTTCATTAAGTCTAATGGAGCAACACACAGAGTTCTACTTTTCTGTATTGCCGTACCTATGCGCAAACATATGTACGTGTGTATATATGTACATATATATTTATGCACCGCTGTTTGTAATACTTAAATATGTAAGCGCGGCAGCGTTAGGTGAAATCAAGGAGCAACAACAAAAAGCGTCCTTCAACACTAACCGTTTCTTTGTTCTTTCCTTTGCAGTGCAGTGAATATCACCTACCAATAGATTTCCCAACCGCTACGCGTTGCTGCCGCAGAAGTCTTCGATAGGTAGCCGACGCTGCCGCTATTATTTAGGTCTGCCCGAAAGTCGCCGCTCCCAAATTAAGCAGTTGCATTCTAAGAATTTAGTAGCTGCTTTACGAATACGTGTGTGTTTTCTAAGCTGCAACTACAGCAATTTTTCTTATTAACTTAGGCGTCGCTATGGAAATGCGTCTCAACCGAAAAAATTACTTTTTAAGGAAAATCTGCGCCCGTTTCTAGTTACTATGCAGCCCTTACAGATAGTCGATGTTCGTATTGGAGCGAATGTTCACTTGCCTTTAATTTTGGAGTAAATTGAATTTTATAAACGAATAGGCCGAGGCCTTTATGCAGAATTCTTCTCAAACTGGTACAGCTAATGTTGAGCTGTAGAGATTTTCGGCGAGTTGGTAGTCTTGGGGTTATTTGAGCAGACCGGGCGTACACCAGGATACCCAATTTCTTAAACTTTAGGTAGATCATAGTTTTTACTGATTTTTTTTTTGCTGAGTTTCACACTGCTTCGGCGAGAGATCGTCTAGTGACGAAAGTATCTCTGAAAACTCAGTGTCAGAAAAAATGAACCGCGATTATTCATGAAGTATACAAGATATATATTTAAAAATTTTTTTACATGGAAGTATGTACAAAACTACGAGTCGCAATTACTCAATAAACCGTATAATCTTCATCGCTATCGAGTATAGCCTGGCATCTTCTTCATGCTTTGAACCAACGTTTCTGCGTAGCTCGTCGGCAAAGAGGACTAGATTTTGCGAACTTGACGCACGAGTTGCTTTAAATCATGGACTGGTCTTCCGGCAAGATGCGTTTTCATAGTTGCCCACACATTTTCAATGGGGTTGGCGTGTGGGGACTGGGCAGGCCAGCCTAATACTGTGACACCATTTTCTTGCTTTGTTGTTTCTCAATGTGTTTTTTCGCCTCCTTCAGTCGACTTTCGATGGTGTTGATACTCACATCTATTCCCTTTTTAGCAAGAACTGATTGTGCTTGGCGTAGTCACTAAGAAGGGTCCCGCTTAAAAAGTTGGACGATCACTTTATCCTGCTTTTTCGTCGACACTCGCTTCAAGCCGCGCTCGGAAAAGTCATCAACCTTTTTGTACACTTTATACCGCTGATTCCATTTCACAACACCTTTTTTTGACTTTTTAATCACATTTGCAGCCGCGGCCCTTTCGAATGCGTGCATAAAAATACTGCCTCGAAACGCTTCGCGTACTTCTCACTTATTTTAGTTAGGTTGCGTTTACGGGAGAGTTTCGAACGACACTAACCTGAGTTAGCGCTGGCGTCGTAGCCCTTGAGTGGGACTATTATGCAGCAAAAAGCAGAACGAAATATATCATGATGTAAGCTTTACGACGACATAGACATAGCGCAGCGAATAAAGATCCAGCGGCTACGTTAGCTGGGTCGTGTCGTCCGAATGGATACAAACGCTCCGGCTCTGAAAGTATTCGATGCGGTATCAGCTGGTGGTAGCTTCACTTGGTGTGTCCAACTGGCGCCGGGTAGCACGAGAAAGAAACGACTGGCGCGCCAATTAAGTAAGACTCAGCCAAGAATTGGTGACTAAGCCAATTATGCAATTGTGCGAATTGAACGTACGAAGGTGTTCCTAAATATGCTCTCAGGTCGTTAAAATTCTCAAATTCTATCCCTTTCTATAATTCCCGTTTGATTTAAAATAACTAAATTCTCTGGAAGTAGAAGGTCTGCACTCTAACAGCTTTTTGTTTTTAGTGTTATTAAAGGAGAAATCGATTGTTCATCCCTATTAGGGAGCATTCATTTCATATTTCTCCTAGGTCTTACGCAATAATTATAGCACATTTCATCTTAAATTTCTTAACACGAATTATGCGCGTAATTCTCCTGTTGACTGTGCTCTAAGCGAGTTCAATGAGATCTTGAGTTATATTCCGCTTGACTTTTCAGTGTCAAAGAATGAATTTTATATTTCTAAACCGTTTTTTTAATTTATTTAATAATTATATGTAGCAATTTTAGCTCTTATAGCCCTAACTGGTCTGTACAAACTGTATTTTTTTACACTTGAAATAACCGCTTACGCGCTTTTGGCCGAGCTTAACAAAGCGCGCAAGTCGTTTCTTTCTCATGCTAATCGGCACCAGTTTGACGCACCAAATGAAGCCAATTCCTTGACCACTTGACCTTTCCAAAGCAGAAGAGGCTTTCCTCTTCCGTTAAAGGTCCAAAAATCTTCCACAGAATCTTACGCTCAAACACTGCAAGCGACGCCTCATCGGACGTTGTCATCATCCAAGCTTATGCACCATACATTTCCTTTGATATTGTTGACAATTTTATACAAATTTTAGAACTTGAATTCATAAGGTTTTTGTTATACAATGAGCTGTATTTTTACAAAAAATTAACGAAAAAAATTGTTTGCATGAAAAATAATGCAAATATGGTGAAATGATGAAATGACTTACATAATTATGTGGCCATAAGAGTATTTAGTAGTCTGTCATGGAAGAACCAATAGTCATAACTCAGGGCACTAAAATCAAGCGCCTCCGTTCGTTTGATAGCAGTAAAAAGTAATCGAGAAAAAATTAACTTTTCTTGCGGTTCTAAGATTGTGAGGAAAAAATTTGGCAAACTCTGCTTAAGCAATCAGTAAGCGAGAGCCCTACCAGAAGTTAAAAACAGTTGCAAACTGCAATAGATAGCAGCTACGTAGTTCCCCTTATGATGCTTTTTCAAAAATGTATTTAAAAATAGTTCATTACAAATACACTCCACCCACAGAAAAGCCAATTTATCATTTCTAAAATCATTCAAGAAAAATGTATTCCAGTTTTTCTTAACTACCTCACTCTGACTCACTGGCCCATTGAAAATGTACTATTTAGTTATGGAAATTCCATAATACCCGTAGAAAAACTTGTAGTGCAAATCACCTTACTCAGTGAAATTGAAAGTCATTACGGCGACAGAAGCGATGCAAAACGTCAGCAAGAGAAGTGGTTGGACCGGCAACGAAACAACCAATTAATATACTCGCGGTAGCTGCTCTCCAGCACTTTCGTCATCAATAGCGTGCATACGTATGTAAGTGTGTATGTATGGCGTACGTACGTATGAGGTCCAATGATCAAAGTCACAACACAGTTTGAGTATAAAACAAGTTAGTGAATGATCGGCAATAATATGAGTATCACGAACGATAACAGCAACAACAAAAACAGTAACAATGATGATTGCAGCATCTGAACATAAAGAGAGTTCCCCGTTCATCCTCAATCGATTGCAGTTGGCTGCGCAGTGAACATTTGAGCATTAGTACGAGTAGGCATCGAATGCGTCAGAACCGGTTTCGCAAGCTCATGAGATTCACCTGAGGGGATTACACCATCTACTCCACTTCACCTTCGCTCCAATCACGACAATTTGGGCAGGAAAATCGTAACGAATAAATATGAAATTTATTGTTGTAGCGATATTCTTGAATGCCCGTCTAGCCGACTAGGGGACTGGGGGACTGGGGCTACGTGCGTGCGTGCAATAAGCGATCAGCGATCAGTAGTGAGCAATGGTAAATATTCGAGTTTGTGGCGCTCGATTGACGATTTGCTGGAGTGGAATGTTTGTGTGTGTGTGAGTGTATGTTAGTATGCATGTACATGCATGTATGTATGCGTTTTTGTATTACACTGGCAGTGGTTGCCTTGTATTTCGTCTGGCCGGACCATGTCCAAGTGGTGTGCCAAATGGCTTGACAGGAGTGTGTAACAGTGATATAATGCCGTGGTGTAGCACAAGAAGGTCAATACAGATTTACTACCAATGTTTACTCTTCTTGCAGCTTTTATTGGTTTTATTTTTATGTTTTGTGTTTTGTGTTTTTTTTTGTTTGTTGGGAAACCTGTTGAGTGAGTTGAAAATTGAAATTAGGTTGTGAGATTCGAGGAGTGCATCGATAATGATGGGGAAAACAAGCTTGCTGTGAATGTCCAGTGAGTCAGTAGGGCTTCCTTGAAAGCGGATGTGCTGTTATGATTTTGATGTGAGAGTGTGTGTGTATGTGTGTGTGTGTATGTGTGTGTGTGATGGAGTTATGTGAACTGAAATTGAGTGGCATACATACATATTTACATGCATACATAAATTCATTCATGATTATTTTCGCAGTGAATCGAAGGAATGTTGCACATTTTTATTAAGCCTTGGAATAGGTTTGGTATTGGCTTCACTGTTGAGAAGTAGATTCGGTATTTAGAAGTAGCTCTGATTTCTATTTTACTTTTTATAAATTTTCTTTGAGAAAATTAGTTGACAGTTGACCTTATTTAATCGTCATGTATCAGATTGATATAAATAAAGATAAATTATGTTTAAAAAAATTACTATTATTTCTAAACACATTTATTATTTTATTATTATAAAAATGTAAAATACTATTCAATTCAAAAAATATTGCAAAAATTTATAAAAAATGTAAATGCCGAAAAATGATTAACGGCTCATTATACAGTCGACTCTCGTTAATTGAAACCTGCAATATTTTGAACCTCTCATTAATTCAAAGTTATCTCGAGTCCCCTACAAAATCTCTTTATATTTCGAATTATGTCCATACATTTTTATGCACTCGGAAATTAGAACGAAAAAATCATTGCTACGACGCGGTAATTCGAACTCATATGGTCAAACACTCCGACAATTCAAATGTGCAAAGTTTCTTGGTGTGTTAGTAAGAACTTTGAATTTCGAAAATACCTTTACTGTGCGTGGTTGCGTGTTACTCATAAAACATAGGCACATTTTGACGCCCGCTTCCGCACGAATCGCTTCGTTGGTATACAGATTAAAAATTTGTATTAAATATGAGTCCTAAAAAGTATAAATGATTGACGATTGCTGAAAAGAAGAAATTAATTGAAAAAGTAGAAGGAGGTGAGAAGAAAAGCAATGTTGCAAAATAATTTAAGATTCTTCTCCGTACTCTCTCAACCATAATAAAGAACATGGGGAAAGTTACTGCTGCTTAAACTGCTGGAGCACGGAAAAGAACAACTAAAGGTGATTTTCCTCATCTGGATGAAAACCTGGTCATTTGGCTTAGACAGTGTAGATGACAAAAAGTATCCATTAGCGGAACTTTGTTAAAGGAAAAAGCAAAAGAGCTCGCGTCTACTCTAAACGTACAAAACCCTGCGGCAATTGGCTTACAAATTTCAAAAAGAGGAATGGAGTCGTGTTTAAAAAAGTTTGTGGAGAAATTTGAATTGTTAATGGTAAATTGAAGACACTGATTGAAAACTATGATGCCCGAGACATTTTCAATACTGATGAAACTGGCCTATTTTAAAAATGCTTACCGGAGAAGACGCTTACATGTAAAGATGAAAGTGTCATGGGGAAAAGCTAAGTAAAGAGAGGTTGACAGTTCTACTTGCAGTGAATGTGAATGAATCGGAAAAACTTCAGCCCTTAGTAATAGGAAAAGCAATGAGACCGCGATGTTTTAAAGTAGTGAAATCGTTTCCTATTGATTATTGTGATCTAGCAAGAAAGCTTAGATGACAACAGAACTTTTAAAAATTGGCTTTAAACAGTTAATGGAAACATGAAACGACAAAAGGGAAACATTTTACTATTTTTAGACAATTGCACTGTCCACTACAGTCCTCCTAGATTGTCCAACTTAGAACTCTACTTCTTTCCGCTAAATATGTACAACTTTCAAACTGCAGCCATTGGACCAAGAAATCATCCATAATTTAAAGACGTCGTAAAGAAGTTGTTAAGATCGTTTTGGAATCTATCGACAAGCAGCTAACTACGAATATCACGATTCTGACAGCTGTTTGACAAGGCATGGAGAGCTGTAACACCCCTAACGATTCTCAACTGCTTCAAAAAGTCGGGTTTCGTAAAAGAATATCTGGACAATTTGCAAATAATTAGGGATGATGAAGAACCATCAATGGTACCAGGAGTTGACTCCGCTAATGTGAGTTTTTCTGACTATGTTCAAGTGGATGAAGATGTTGCTGTCTCATGATCACTAGCCGATGGCGAAATTTTATCTGCAGACACGAATGAAGAGAGCAACGATGAAGATGTCAGTTAAGCCATCAAGAGTCTCATTCGATAACTTACAAAGCTTTTGTCTACAAAACGAAACTGATGAAACAGAATATCAGGGACTTTTTCTCCTTAAAAAAATTATTGAAAAGTCTCAGCAGCAGCAATGTGCTTCGAAGCAAACCCGTATAAATGAGTTCTTTTCAAAGATTAATTAATTCACATTATGAATAATCATATCATCATCAAATCAGAAAATCATCTTCAGTGATGAGGCACATTTTCACCTCAATGGTTTCGTCAATAGGCAGAATTGCCGCATTTGGGCGAATGATAATCCAAGAGTGATTGCCGAAAAATCAATGCACCCACAAAGAGTGACTGTTTGGTGCGGTTTATGGGCTGGCGGCATCATTGGGGCGTATTTTTTTCAAAATGAGGCCGGTCAGGCAGGTACTGTGAATAGTGTTCGCTATCGTGAGATGATAACGAACTTTTTATGGCCCGAATTGGAAGATATGGATGTGGACGATATGTGGTTTCAACAGGACGGTGCCACTTGTCACACAGCTAACGAAATAATGGCTCTTTTGCGCGAAAAATTTGATGGCCGAATAATCTCACGTCGCGGCGATGTCAATTGGCCGCCAAGATCACGTGATTTGACACCGTTGGACTTCTTTCTTTGGGGTTATTTGAAAGAAAAGGTGTACGTCGATAAGCCAGCAACAATTCAAGAGCTAAAGGATGAGATAATTCGGCACATTAATGGCATAGAACCTCAATTATGCCTCAGCGTCATCGAAAATTTGGACCATCGGAAGGAGGTGCGGCGGTCATTTGGCCGATATTTTGTTCCATACGTAATTGAGCCATACCAATATTATCATAATAAAGAGAAATGATAATAATTTCCTAAAAAAAATGTGTTTTATTCAAAATCAACACCGGCTCTTGAAACTTAACCACCCTTTATTTCAAATACTTGATAATTCGTAATATTTTAAGAGTCCCGCGAATTTTGAATTAACGAGAGTCGACTTAATCCTTATTGAAAATAAAATTCAGAAAGCCAACATTGCATTGCATACATGCAAAAAAGCGGTGGGAATCAAGTGGGGATGAGCACCTCGTATCACACTGGCTTTAAACTTCGGTCGTTCGGCCTATTTTATTACAATATATGGAATACTTGTGTGGTGGCCATCAACACAAAAGGCAAGTTATATGGAACTGCTGGGCAAGGTTCAAAGAACTGCGTTTTTATGCATCACCAGCGCTTTAAGGACCACTCTTAATAAAGGGCTCAAAGTGCTAGTCAACTTGCCTGCTTTAAATCTGGTAGGAAACACGTGGCCTCCGCTTTAGCGCTTAGACTTAATAGTATGGCGCTATGGAAGACCCCGGCGGTACTGCCACGCTTCTATGCTACTTACTATGAGTAGTTATAACCAGGACCTCGACTATCCTTTCCCTAAACCTACTTTCAACCGGCTTTTCAAGACTAATATCCCGTCAAGAAGAAACTGGCAAACTTAAAGACCTTGAAGAAGAGGTGAAATAAATTTCTACACGGATGAATCCAAGCTGTAAAATAAAGTAGGATATGTAGTTTTTTTTTAAGTCTACCAGAAGTCTTAGCCATAAAGGAGGCAACTGTGCACCTTAACACACACACCGTGACAAAAACTACAATAACTATCTCCGAGGACAGCCAGGAGGCCATCAAATCAATGGAGGAAGAAAAGACCGGAGATGGTTTGCTAAGATGGCCACGAAAGAGGAACATCTGAAGAATTGAATAACAAATTTAATGCAGTACCCTGGCCTAGTGATAGTAGCATTGACATTTTACTTAGATCCGCTGAAGCAAATATTTATTGCTTCCAATTGTTGGAGATTCATGAAAGGGATATTAAGCTTTCGTTAGGCAGCCGGGTCTTGTCAGACTTTTTCGTAGCTTCGACTGTAGCTTCCTAAAATTTAATTTTCCATCCTTTAAAAAGGATCCTCGAACAGGACGAAAAAATACCAGACCTGGGTGCCCAACCGAGGGTTTTAAAAGAGGTGGCTAACAGAAAGTTAACTTGAATTTTATTAAGAAGAGGTTGTACAAGGTGAAGTCCAAAATAAACAAGACTGAGCTAAAATAGAAACGACAGGAGCTTTGTTCTGATAACTTCGAGTTTATTTATTCAAAATAGTCCCCTTTGGCCTCGATACACTGTTTTGCGCGATCTAAAAGCTTTTCGAAAGAGTGTTTCAGGTCATTGACCGGAATGTCCTTCAGAATGTCACGACAAACCTTTTACATGACCTCTATGGACGCAAAACGTTTTCCTTTCATGACCAAATGCAATTTTCAGGCGAATACGGTGAGTGATTGATAATTAAAATGCGATTTCTGGTCAGAAAATCAGTCACAAGAGTGAAACTAAGAGATGGTGTATTATCTTGCAGTAAGCGACAGCTTCCTCCTTCGCGGTATTCAGGGCGACGCATTGCATTGACGGTTTGGCTCGTTGGCACGAACTCCTTGTGGACAATTCCCCTGGAATCGTAAAAACAAATGAGCGTCGACTTGATTTTTGACTTCTTCCAACGCGAATTTTCGGGTGGTGGCTCGTCTGAGATCATCCATTCGGCACTTTGACGCTTAGTTTCAGGTTCATGTTGGAGACACCACGTTTTATCACCAGTTACAATGTTGTAAAGGAAGTTCTCGTCTTTTCTCACCTCTTTAATGAGGTCTTTCGAATGTTGAACTCTGAGCAATTTTTGGTCCTCAGTTATCTTGTACGGAATGAAAGGTGCACAGACCTTTCGTAAGTCCAAATGATCAGTTAAAATGCGATAAATCGAAAAGATGGTGCCATCAAAAACATTTTTATGGCGCCAGTCTTGTTGATTTTAGATTTTACCTTGTATAACATTTCCATTTACGAGATTTATTTGTTCTTCTTTCAGTAAGTTGAAAAATTCATCTCGCCCGAGAGATGAAATTAACTCCTGGAAATCTTTGTGTGAGGCGCACCTATTAGGATTTGCGACGTGGATTATCGAGATCACAGTGCATTGATTAACTGACTTGGACTTACGGCATTTAAACACCACCTTAGCCAATGCGAAATGCTGGTACAACGAGTTCTAACGTGACCGTTGATAGTTGCAGGACAAATTTCGTGAAGGCCTTTCAAAAACGGTGGTTGTGCAAGAAACATATCGCGAGATAGAGGCATCTTTCAACATTAGTATACTGGACCTACTATCAATGGACCTGCATTCAATATTACATGAACGTTTGATCGTCTAAAAGATGTGTTCCTATTGAATATAGCATAATTGGGCAATTGCCCAAAAAAGATTCGTGTCGATTGGTGCTAAAGAAATTCAAAGCACGTCTATGGCATCGTAACAGGTGATGAATCTTTGATTCATGCACATGAACCGGAAACTAAATAGCAATTAAATAGTATGGATGGTCTAAGACGAGGTTAGTCCAACAAAAGTTTTTCGCGGAAGAATCACCTCAAAGCAAATCGTATCCTGTGTTTTTGGAAAATCTTTTAATGCGGCAACTGTACCACTAGAGAAATTAAAACACTCTATTCTGAGTGCTACACAACCATTTGTTTGCCAAAAGATTTCGGAGAATTAAGGAAAACCAACCGCCGAAGACGAATCATCCTTCACCAAGGCAATGCGAGCTCCCACGTATCGGATCACACAAGAGAGCTTCTGAGCCCTAAAAATATCGAATTAATGGTTGTAGTACATAGCAGCTTATCACAACGAAAATAATGCAGTGCTGCGTAATCAGATGCATTCAAGGACATTTTTCTATTATTTTCTATTCACTACTCGCTAGGTCGTGGATGAATCGAAAACAGCTATGCATATTTAACTTTTCAATACCCAAAGTAAACCCTCAATAAATCAAATAGTTTTGAATTAAATTTTAAAGTACTTTAGCCAATTCAGATCTCAGGTACATTGCGAGATCACCTTTTAACTCAATTATAAAGTGCCGAATTCTACAAATTATATTTTAGAAGCTCAACCCCTTTTCGGCTGTGAAAGAGTTAATGTGAAATGTTGAAAATTTAAATTAATTAGGGATATATTTTTGAATTCAATTATTAAATGCCGCAGTGCGCAAAGTAAATTTTAGGAGGTCAAGGGGGGGGGGGGGGGATTTATGGGAACTTTGAAAATTTAAATAAATTAGAGATATATTTTTGAGCTTAATTATAAAGTGCCAAGATAAATTCCGAAAGCCCAACCTCCTTTCGGTCGTGAGAGGGTTAATGTGAAAAGCTGTACTATATAAATATTGGGCAATCATTTTTCATTTCACATACTGAGTGTTTAATTCATTAAATAAAATAAATTCTAAGCTTAAAATTTTTGAAGTTTTTTATAAACTGCTTAATTCCACAAATTAAATTTTTGGCAGCTCGGCCATCTCTCGGCTGGGAGTGGATTAAACTGAAAGATTGAAAATTTAGATACATTTTCAAGTACACAAAATGTTTGCACCAACACAAGCGCACATATGTACATACATATGTACAACCCCAATTTGGATTTGTGATTTTTCATTATTTCTGCGCATACGTACAAATTCTTCAATTAATGCGAGAGGGCAATTAGACTGCAGTGCGCCATCCACGAAGCAAAAAACGCTACCGCAAAAGTACAAAATTTAAAATCAAATCGTAAATACCAAACGCGCGCCATCTAGCGGCCACCTTAGAGTGAACAAAAGTGAAGTTGTAATCGAACAAAGCGAGCGGCGTATAACGAAAGAGAATTAAACGGTAAACAAAACAAACTCAAACTACCAACTTAGCCGACTCACTCAGACGCGCTAAAGTGGCTGCAATAAATTCAACGCGTTAGAGTGAGATGGCAAGAGTGGGCGCAAATTTGTAGAGCAAAACAAAAATTGGCAGAATTGTGGAAAGACGCGAGTGTGCGTGGAAGTGTGTGTGTGTATGTGTGTTTATATGAAGAGATGGCGCATAAATAAAAACAGCAAAGAACAATGTGACAAAAGAGAAAGGAGAAAAGCAGCAGAAAGAGGAAGTGGATAAACGGCACATTGAGTAAATGCTAGAGCGAGTATGTTTGTGTGTGCGAGTATGTGTTGTTAAAAGTTCTCTGGTATGTGTGTCAAATGTCTGATTTGCTTTGTGGCTTTGTTGCTTTGCTGTTTCACCACTGCTTTGCCGAATGCAAAGGAATTGCATTGAAAAATTGTTATAGATAAAATTTATGACCGAAGGATAAGAGGCTAAACAAAGGCGCAAATAAGGTATGGTTTGGTGTAGAGTTTTTCAAATGGAGGTGGATTAAAAATGCACACACGCACACGCACACATACACAAATCCATACATTTTCAGGCTTGTGTTAGGGCGCCCAGTGCTGGCTGCCACTTCCGGCCACCATATGTGGGCCCACTTCTTGCGCAAATTCATGGTAGATACGCTCACACACATACACATATACATAAATGGTAGGAGTTGTGGCGTAAGCACATAAAAATAAAAATAAATTAAGGGCTGAGTGAGTTGAGTAAAAATAATCAAACAAAAAAACCGTTAGACAGCCGACAGACAGTGCGCAGTGTGAGCGCAAATGGCAGCGTTCTGATGCAATTGCCTACTTGCCTGCCAGCCACCTGAGCCGCCCGTCGCCTTCGAGCCCACCTTATTAAATGTGCGTACATACGCGCATACACACATACATACAAATGTAAGAATGTAACAGCAAAAGTCTATGGGAATGCTGCTGAGCGCAGCAGACGAAATAGCTGCGCAGCATTTGGCAGCCTAGTCGATTTGACGACGATTTATTTGCAGCTAAAGCCAACTAGCCAGCCTGCAGTGATGTTTTTCATTGGCGAAAAATCAATAAAAATGTTTGTATCATTTGCTTTTAAAATTTTTGTCAGATTATACCATGCACACATACACACACACACAAATGCATATGCATATACATACATACATGTGTACATACATATACATATGAATACCGTAATGACTGTATAAGTATATACAGATTGATGAAAATAGCTTGAATGCATTATTAGTTTGATTTTCTTAAAATGAATAAATTAATATAAAATTCAAGTTTGCTCTTTTTTCTACTCACCAACATCGCCAAAGACATGTTTGTGGCTTGTCGCCGTCCTCACACGCCTGTGAATTTTACACTTCAATAAATTCGTTACAATTCCTTTGCATTCGTCGTCGACGCTGCTGAAATTGTACGCACTTTAAAATTTATTTCATTCTGCTTTGCCAAACCAAGTGAAAAAATATGCAAACAAATCTTTTATTTACAAGTATTTAAGCCCGTTCGGCAGGTTACCACACTCGCCAGAAGCGTTGCGTCCCACCCAATGGCGTTTCTTTATCAGTATTTTTTCTTCGTTTGCTTTTTATTTTTTATTTTTCTTTTTTGTGCACAACAATTTCTCACACTTTGCCTTAAAAATCGTTTTGTGTGGCACTGTCAGCGTCACCGACTCGCACTCAGACTCCAATATTATGTCGGACTCCGACGCCGTTACCGTTACCCGTCACTTTTGCCATTACACTACCAAAACCAAAGTAAGTGTTCCGTACTGTGCCGTGTGTTCCTCCTTTGAGTGAGCGGCGCTGCAATCTTCTCCACTGCCGTTAATAAAATATATTTTTCCTTATATTCACGCACACACACACACACACTCATACATAGACCACATACAAGCACGGCCGTATGTCGCAAGCGTTGAGGAAAAAATGGCGTCTACTCTTCTACCTACGGGAAATCCGTTTGTGGCACGCTCTTAACGTTTAGCTTTTCTGGTGCTGCCACAGTTGCTGGCTGATGGCCGCCACAACACACACTGTCACATTTGGCCACCACATCATCGTCATAGTGATAGTAGCGTTAGAGTCGGCACTCAGTCACGACGAGGACGAGGTCGGCGGCGCCAACGAATTGTTGATTTTGTTGCTCCTCCACTCGCCGAGAAAAACGCTCCTTTCAAACACCCACTCACACGTATACGCACACACACGCACACAAAACAAGCGCAGACGGCCGCACTCACTTCAAAGTATTTGCTGGTGTAAGTGTTTAGCTTGATGGTTGATTGTTGTTGGCTTTGTTGCTGTGTCTGTGTCTGCGTCTGCCGCTACGCGGCTGATGTTGCTGTAGCTATCCGTCCCGTTATCCCGAGTGTTGTCATCAAATGCCAATTGAATAATAATTGCGATTGTCGCAGGGTAACGGTAAGTTTGTAACGGTTCTACTGCTTGCTGTTGCTATTCAAATATGGCGCTCACTCTCTCACACGAGCGCTCGCATACTTGCTCGGTGACGACAGCACTCTCCAAATGGCAGCATAGGCAGTTACACACGTACAGGCACACAGCCATGGATTTGTGTTGGGTGAGACATTTTATTCGCAGCTCGTTTTCGCATAGAACTGTACTCGCACCTCGTCCCACCACCGCCCATCAACGCGCTGCTTTACCCCAACGCCGCTCACACTTCTCTACTACTCGTACAGATGTATGCATGTATTTGCTTGGCATTGCGCCCGCGTCGTCGCACACCTAAAGCTGGCCTAAAGCCGTGGCAAAACCTGGCGAGGAAATTTAAGTGAGAGAGCTTCTAGCTTTTACTACCCACTTTCTCAACCCCCATTGTCTGCTGTACTTACCTGTATGTATGTGGGCATTCGTGTGTGTAGGTGCATAGGTGTAGCGTCGTACATGTATGCATCACCACCAGCAGCAGTAGCAGCAACAAGGCCAACAATAATAGTCAAAACAATAACAAAACACAAGAGAGTTTATTTTTGTACATTTAACAAATCGATAAATAATTTTAATTGTTGCATTGCATTTGTAAATTCACTTGCAGAGAGCAACAATCGTGTCTATTCGAGTAAGTGTGCATATGTGTTGGTGTGAGCTTGTGTTTGTGTGCGCTTCGATGATGGTAGAAATTAAATTTATAAAATTTAGTTTATACACTCGATTTATATCGCATCTGTAAAGGGATGGTTTATTTCAGAAGGCTTCAAAATCTTCAGCTGGTGTTAGATTATTTACAAATCTTTCTCCAAAAAATGTACCTGGTTGTTGCTCGAATATTAGAGAAAGCTTCATGGCTGTTATTGAAAAAGTTCTCCAACAGTCTACTCTATCATTTAACGAATAAAATCTCCAATTATCCAGTTCGAGTTCAAATATTAGTTTCTTCACACCCAAATGTGGTCATATACGATCTTGTTCTTATTATTCTTACCAATTGAAACTGAATTTCACCGGAGTGTGTGGAAGTCCTCTTGCGACGAAGAAAAACCACAAAATTGTTTTAAATTTAAATAAGTTTCTCATTATGTCCATCCTATTACATGGCGCAGAAGCTGGGGCGATGACAACAACATGGATTGCTCGAGAGAAAGTTTCTGCGAAAGATTTATGGATCTTTGCGCGTTGGCGAGGCTGAATATTACAGTCGATAGAGCGATGAGCTGTATGAGCCTTACACCGATATAAACTTAATACAGAAGCAGCTACTCCGAGCAGTAGGTCATTTCATACCATTGGATACAAATGCTGCAAGCTTGAAAATATTAGACACATTATCTGCTGGTGATAGCAGAGCGAGGGAAAAATCAAGTGAAAAAGCGCTTGGCTTCTTCTTCTTAATTTGCGCGTTTAGGGGGGAGCCTGGTGTATGAGGTCTAAAAATTGCATCTCTTTGTGATTTTTTTTAAGGAAAAAATTAATTTAGCACTGCAAAGTTTTTTCTATCTCTTAATGAACATTTAAAAAGTATACAAAATTTTTGTACTGGTTAAAATAAGTTGAAAAAAATGTTTAACATAGAGATTAGTAGAGCGCTGCAACGCTGGAGTTTCCAACTGGCGTACAAGATACAGCTCGTAACTATTATCTAAAGCAAAAAATTTAAATGGATTTCTAATT